>JAVJGJ010000059.1:60098801-60134172 GCA_035590215.1 Microhierax caerulescens | reverse complement strand
AGATTAGCTATTAGGATGGAATTCTTTACTGTGAGGGTGGTGAGACACTGGAACTGGTTGCCCAGAGAACTTTTGGGTGCCCCATCCCTGGAAGTGTTCCAGGCCAGGCTGGATGGGGCTGTGAGCGACCTGGTCTATGGAAGGTGTCCCTACCCATGGCAGGGGCGTTGGACCTAGATGATCTTTAAGGTCCCTTCCAACCAAAACATTCTATGAACCCATGAATCTATGTCAATGATAGTCATAAGTAACAGCCACCTCAGTCAGAGCTCTGCATCCCTAGATTTCTTTTTGCCACTAGACTGGAATTCATATAACCAGTTCACATGCCACCACCACCACAGAATGGAGTAATAACTGTTGAGTTATGTCTGCAAATTTTACATGAAACCTATGGTAAAGTATAAACTAGAATCTACTAAATTAATTAGGTTCTGCACTAACACAAACATCACCCTGAATTTTCAGGCTCACAAGTATTTGTATATTTCCCATCTTAATGCATACAAACTTCTATAAAGGGACATTAAGGACACCTTTCATTTAATATGTATCAGGCTTTCAGCCAGAATGCTGCCAATCTTGCTGCATATTTTGAAGGTTTAGATACCATCCAGCAGAACATCTTAAATTAGCTCTACGTCAAAGCTGTAAGATAAACCCTGACAGCTATTTTGTTTTATGCTTTCTAATTCACATCTTCCTCAAACTAATTTCTGTAAACAGAGTCAACTATAAGTCAAGTTTTACATAATTAGACACAAGTCTGTAAGCCACAGAAGTCCAAGAGGTCAAGAACAATTTTGTAACTCTACAAACACCTACGCTAGGACGATTTCATTCCCTCTACCTACCACTATGCTTTTGGAAAAAAGACACAGGGTTATAAGATGCCTCAGTTGTCGATAAACTAGCAGTATGTCTTCATACTTATGCACGTGCATAAATTAAGCATCAACTTACATGTTTTTTGACTCTAGACTTATCGATGAAGTCAAGTCTGCACCAGTTACAGGAGTAGGTACTTTTTCTGAAAGTAAACTCATCTGAAATAAAAAATAAATAAATACCTCCTTACTGTTTATTTACACCATTTTAACCTACAGATCTTGCTTGTTCTCTAGTTACATGTCAAAAAAACCCCTGATGATCAGGTTGTAGTCTAGACTTTGGTATAGAATAAACTATTCCACTACATTTTTTATTCCAGAAAAGCTTATTTTTTATTTCTTCCTTGGGTATAAAAAATTTTAAAGTTAGTACATTTTTTAAATTTTTATTATAATTCTTATAACAAAAAATTATTTTCTTTATACTTTTTAACTGGAGATTCACAAAGCAAAAATCAGCATTTAAATAAATAAATAAATGTTAAAAAATCAGAAAGCAACTCTTTACTCCACTTCTGTCACAGGCAATGGAAATAACAGCCTCTGAAGTCAACAACTCAATACAAAATGTATTAAGTAATATTGCAAATTTTATTGTATTTATTTACAAATTATATAAATTTATCTAAACTTATATGCATACAATTGGAGCTACAGGCATAGATAAGTATATATACATACATATATTTGATGAGTTTCCAATTTAAATTTTATATTAGACATTTTAAAATAATTGGTCTGAAAAGCACTGTATATTTCAGATGAATGATTTAAGTTTATGTTTCTAGAGATAAAAAGCAAATTGCATCATTCAAGTGAAAGTGAGCAGTCGTGAATTTATGCTCTTAGAAACACAACCTAATAAATCCACAAAAGATTCCTCTATCAAACTAGTCAGTTGTCCTGGATCTGTTAAGTTCCCCTTTTATTATCATTTGTGTAAATTTTGTCCCAGAATTCCAGCAGAATCTGTCAAGAAAAAAGTTGTTTCTTCATCAGCCTTAAAACTCCAGGAGACATCCACAAAAGAAGTAAACAAATTACCAGTCTATTCATTAAAAAATTGTCACTACTGCTTGGAGAGTCAGAATTCCATCATTTTTGCTACACTATAAATGGCAGAATATTTGATAAGCTGACAATGTTTTAAAATTGAACAGTGACAAGAAATAATTTAAAAACTAATCAAGACAGCAGAGTTGAATATGTGTCTTTCCTGTACTAACTCACTGATTCCTGAAGTCCTGAATATGTAGATTCCACTTCAGTCTCAATTTGACCTCCAAAGCAATGTGACGAAATGGCATTTTGTCAGTTAAATGTTTCATTTAAAAAAAAAAAAAAAAATCAATGCATTCATCCTACTTATCCTGTATGCATCAAAACAATTTGTCTAAATGATGTTCCATACCATAATAAAGGATTTTAATGTGCAAAGAAATTTTTTGCGCATGTGTAAATGCTGTGGTGCTTTAGAGCAAATAACTGGATATGTTCCATCAAAGCACGTAACAGTCTGCTTGTGATAAATATTAGAGTAACAGTTTAGTTCAAGACTGCCCAGTTAAACAACAAAAATCCACAGAAATACAGTTATGTAAATCACAGCATGATTCAAGTGAACTAAACTCCTTAATTCAATAAAATCCTTAAGTTCTCAATGCAAAGAAAAAAGTAAGTTTCAAAACCAACATTCTTTGATGAGATTTTAGTGTGACATCATTAGTGTAAGTAATAATATATTTTATTTTCAGCCAAAATGTATTATTTCATGACCATATTCATATATGAAAGCAGAGAGAAATATCCACTAGCTGCTGATTTAAGTCTCTCATATCTTTCTGGTATTTTCTTCCTGACATTGTGACTGTGCTTTTTAAATTTCTAATCATAATAAAAGAATACACCATTTGACAGGAAGAACAGCTGTTCCATTCTCTTTCCCCTGCATGCAATCTCTTTCCCACTTCCTTGACTCAAAAAAAAAATAAATTAATCTTTTAGTCACTTTTTTCTTTCATCTTGGTCTGTTCCTTCTCTAAGAAAATACTTTACAATCACTGAAGAAAGAAAAAAAAAAAGAAAAAAAAAAAAGAAAAAAAAAGATCATTCCATTTTTCAGTAGAAAGTGAAACAACACAGGTAAATTTTGGTTTTCCACTAAGAGTTCCAATAACTATAGTTTAAATATGCACTCAGTTTAGCTGGAAGCCAAAGCTGAAGCTTTGCATGCTACCCTTACCTAAATGCTGCCAATGTTATTTTAATGGTTCAAATGTTTGACTTCTACTTCACTGTAAACTTTTTGAAAAAAGCTCTCACAGCATCTATTGTCATTTTTCTATCTTAACTAATTTTTTGTAACAGATACGAATTTTCACACTGCATATGGTTAGCAGAACAATGAAAATATAAAACTAATGAATAAAGCAGAGATCCATATACCTTGTTCAGTAAATTTATAACAGAAAATAGAATAGACAGAATTATTGGACCCAAGCTCTTTCATGAAGAAAAAGTATTAGACCAGCAATCAAACTGAAGCTGAAGTACACATCCTACATTTCATACAATATCCAAGTACATGGGTAAGACAACCACTCCTGCTTGGCACTTCTCATTATGGTCTCTTGAGAATATTTCAATGGCATCTAACTATTTAAGTCAAGTATTTGGAATCTTCTTTTTTCCTCCATATCTCCCATCAAGATAAATTAATTTAACCTAAAAATTACTGAGACCACAGCTCAGGCGTTTATCCTTTCAAAATATCCCAAACCAAGAGTGAAGAGAAGATCTGTGGTGAACACTGACTATCATGACATCAAGTGACACCTAGCATCAAGGACAATGAATGAGAAATCTCATTGATGCATCTTGAGAACTCCTGGTTTAATCTTAAGGCACAGAAGTTTTAAACTAAGCTTCTGCTGGGTTCACATAGAGAAGGAAAACTTGAAAAGCAGAGCTTCATTCTAACAATTCCAAGCATTATCTCACTACTTAGATACAATATAAGCAACTTGAAGCAAAGAACAACTATTACATAAGCTGAACCTCTTACAGTTAGATTTTTTCTCAGTCTCCCTAATCCAAAACACGATTTACCTTTTTCCAGGCCTCTGCTACAGACTCATGCAAGCCATAAGGAAGTAATATCTGCAGACCTTCACAAGTTCTGTACATTTGACGACACACAAAAATGAAAGCTCCTTTAACAGCTGGCAAAAGCTCAGCTCCAGATAGAAGAGAAATATCATCATGGAGAAGCTTCTTTGTAAACGGAACAATTACATGAACAGCTGCAGGACTAGAAATAAAAAAACACTTTTAAAATGTTGGGGTTTAGTCATTAATAAGCTTCAAAACAAATCTTATGACTAAACATATTTACATTTTTCTAGAGGAAGAGAAATTATGGAAAGAAACTATGACCCACTATGGCAGATTTGTTAACACCTGTCAGAAGAAACGAAATACAGAGCAAGTGATTTTATTTTGCCTACAGGTCTACATAAAGCTAAAATGCATCTATTGTCTTCCATCCAGCCCACATGGCCATGAACTACACAGACTGTTTTTAAGGAGTCCAGCTGGGAAGTATAACAAGACAATCATTTTTCTGCTTGACCAGTGTTAAGGACATGTTAAGGCAAAATTTGTCCTTGTTCTTCCTTTTTCCTACCTGAGATCTCCTTCTGAAGTCTTCTAGGTTTGCAATGCAAAGCACAACTAACTCTTTCTCCAAAATACTCTTCTACTTCCAACCCCCCTTAAAAACATACACAGCTTCTGAGAATCCTCTACTTAGAAGACAATATTCCAAACATTTTATGACCTGCAGCTTAGATATTTTTAAAGGCTAGCATCAATTTTCCTGCCCTATTTCAAGTTTTAGCATCACCTAACAATATACTTCCCACAGGATCACAGAGATCCTATGTTAGGTACAGTGTTACAAATGCCAGCTTCTGATACAAGATCTGTCTCTACTAGATGTATTGAAAAGTGAATGCTACATTAAATCTATTTTTTCAATAAATCAAGTTGATTTTTAATATTTAGTAAAAAAAAAAAACAAAAAAAAACCACCAGTAAACCAAACAAAAAACTGAGAAGAGGCGCCTTTGCCCTGAACAGTACCACTATGAATACAATGGAACTACATTCAGAGAAAGGAAAGATCTCAAATGAATAAGTAAAAGAACAGAAATCTTCCTCAATAAAATTATTTCTTTGAAATGCCATTTCACTTGGCATACACCACTTTAATACATTCTCTAAAACACTTACTATTTTGCTTGATAATCAGATGTTGTACTCCAAACATAAACAAAACATGACATTATAGATAAATGAAAAATGAGAAAATTAGTCTCATAAGACTAATGTAACTCATGAAAGTACTCACTAATGCCATTTGTTAATGCACTCTTACCTATCTTCTTTGGCAGTTTTTTCATTTTCTCCATAAAGAAGAAGAGAAAGACCATCTTCTACAGCAGCAATCCTTGCCAAAATATCAGCTACATCAATTAAAGTGGCTTCAAGACAATTTATATACATCTATTTGGAAGAGAAAAAAAAAAATTAAAAAAGCTTTAAATTCAAGGCTTTCGTGAAAGCTTTTTATTGAAGTCTGGCTTATGTATGCAGAACCTGAAGGTCTCCTTTCCAGCGATTGCTTAATGGCTTAAACAAAATAAGTAAATAGCCTATGTTCAAACACCATCACACAGACATCTTCATCACAAATGACAATAACTGTCACTTTTAATGATTATAGTAGAATCCAATGACTGCACAGATGTAGAGAACTGACTTTCATAAACTCCTTTTTCTCTTTTTCCACCATGAACGTCATCTAGAGATATAAGAACAATGCCCAAATCAAGGCGAGAAACTTGCTAACTCCCTCATTGCTGCATGTGCATTGGCAACTTTGCCTAGAAATACAATTCCAGTTCCCAAGATTTTCTGCATCCACTTCACTTCTAGGCTGCAGTAGACCCAAACAGCCATTTGCTTTGGAATCATGAGGAAAGTCTTCCCCACTAGAGCAAAGCAAAAGTGCTCTACCAATTTCTTATTCACTTCTGAGCACTGTATAGCCACAACTAGGCTGTAATCAAGCAGATTTGAACATCTAATTCAGCGATTCAGATTGTTTGGTATGGTATCATGACTAATGAATGCCAAATTAATGTTAAATTGGCCATCGCTTATTAATAAGTGAAGGCAATATTCCAATGGCAGACAAGCAGAACATGGGTGCTTCATAAAGAAGCTGTGAGGAAGCAGCAAGGGCAAGATGGACTGCAAGGGACGAGAAGCCAGGAGCTGAGCATGATAATGAGGCGGGCAGAGGATGGGCAGGCAGTCCCACCATACCCATGCAAGGTGAGCAGACAAGGTGCAGTGATAGTAACCAGTTTACTCCACAGTCTAGATCCCCTCCATTTTGTGCAATACAAAAAGTTTGCACCTTTGTTAGAACAAATACAACATATTCCAGATTCACAAAACATAAGGAACCCACTACAGCTACCATGCATTAAATATTTCTGAACATGGTATTTTTTTAAATGGACAGTTACTAACTCACAGAAGGGCTTACAATTTGGTAAGAGTTCAGCCACATACAAGAGACAGCTGAGCGTGGCAGAAACAAAAAGAAGAAAGGGAAAAACTGTTAAAAGTTGAGGTAATTTATTTTTAACTACTAATGTATAATAAAGAGAGACAGTTGTTTATGCTTTAGAATACCATGTGACCACAGAGATTGCCTGGGGGATTGCACAGGCCTCCATCACAGCAAATCAATGAAGTATTGCCTTAGTACTGATTTTAAATTTGACTATCAGTGTTCAAAGCATATGCAAGCTCGGTCATTTTTTGTACTTGAAAAAATTGGCACTGAATTTTTGCAATGTATAGTAAAACCAAGACAATTTAAAGTGTTAATCTGGCAAAAGCATCCATAGATAGCCTTGTAATAAAATGTCTAAATAATACTACTGTACTCGGTACAGACACCCACAGAAGAGCTAAATTATTGATAAGATCAAGTTTTCAGACTATTGTTTTAAGCTTTACAGAAATACATAATTTAAAATATTTACTTTTAAACTGATTTTTTTATACCTTTCAATACCATTGGAACATTTTTGTATAGGTAAACATATTTTCAGGAATTAATAGAGTCTTTTCTGAAAAATAAACAAATTGCACTGAAAAAATAATTAGAAGGATATTGACTAAATTCAGTTTTAAGAACCTAGATGAGGTATTTAAGTTAAGGATCCAGATGTCTTTGCAAGCATGAGTCTCGGGAATTAAATTTGGAACTTCTCAGCCATTAAATACTCTCAAAGTCTCTTTATGTAAGACAGCTCAGGCTCCTCCACGGGCATTTCAGACTCACAGCCCCTCTGTCTTGAGACTTACAGTCACCTAGATCAATTAAATCATCACAGTTAAAACAAAAACAGTAAGACAGTATGAAATTATAACTAAACTTTTAACAACCTTGTTAATGTTTCCCAAGATTATTACAATTTTTATAGAAATGTGGTTTTTTTTTAATTGGCACTGAATTTTTGCAATGTATAGTAAAACCAAGACAATTTAAAGTGTTAATCTGGCAAAAGCATCCATAGATAGCCTTGTAATAAAATGTCTAAATAATACTACTGTACTCGGTACAGACACCCACAGAAGAGCTAAATTATTGATAAGATCAAGTTTTCAGACTATTGTTTTAAGCTTTACAGAACACACTCTGTGTGTTAAAAAAACACACTCTTCCTTTCACCAATTGAGAAAATAATAATTTTTTACAAAGAATTACCTATTTTACCTATACTAACTATTGAGAACACTTAACTTCAAATTGCCAGCTGAATTTAAAAGGGAATAAACAGCAGGTAGAGCAAATAAACATCCAAGAAATATCCAAAAGACATCAGAAGGAAGAAAAAAAAAAAGCTATGTTTTTCTCAAGTGATTTTTGCTACTATTCACAAGATTTCAAGAAAACCAAGTCTGTCAATCAATCATAACGACAACCTACAGTACTTAAGGCATACTATGATAGCTAATGTAGAAAATACTACAGAAGTTGCCATTTGTCTAAATAAATCTACATAGAAAACACAGAAAAATGATAACATTCTATAGATTTCAGAATTAATTGGAAGATTACTACAAACCTGTGTGCCACTCAGTAAACTTTGAACAGGATGAAGTAGGGCATCTATCACTGCATCTGTATATAAACATTCAGCAGCACATCCTGTTTGATCACAAAAAACTTGCAGAATCTCAATCACAAGACTTGCTGGAGAATAATTATCTGGTGAACACAAGAAGTATTTATACTTAAATATACTAAGTACTTAAGTACTTAAAAAAAGTACTTAAACTAACATATCTTTATGGTTTATGTAGATGTTTCTGAATTATAATTTTGCTAAGTATTCATTGATTTAACACAATTACAGGGAAGAAGGAAAGGTAAGGAAGGGAAGAAAAAAAGCTGCACAAATAACAGACCCAAATCAAAAACCTCAAAAGAAGTTATCACATGCCTTATTATAATTATATGTATTAGCATCTATTAAAACCAAACATTTACCTGTATGTGCCGCCAAAGCTGTCTTTGGGTAACTTGGGGAGTAATAAATAAGCTGAGTAAATAATACCAACAGATCGGTTATGGATACACTATCTATTAAGAAAAAAAAAAAAAAAGAGGAAAGTACTCTGCAAATTAATGTGCAACTTCCATTTTACAAATGAAACAGATCTTGCAAACATATCTAAACAGGGCTTTGCTTTACTGAGGAAAACAACATGCATACACCTAATAAAATAAAGGACATGTGCATCCATGGGACTCTACCGAGGTATTTCATGATCAACTAGTAAGTCTTGACTTTGCTCTCAACAACAAACATATAGCTAAATGCAGATTGCAAGCTATTGCTCCAAGTTTAATGTAGTTATGTTAATAAATCAGACAATTTGTAAGGGAAGAGTTGCTATCTATGAAGCCAAGGACACTATTAAGAAGACAGATGGTGAGACAGTTACTTTTGTAAGGGAGAGAAAAAAGCAACCACCACCAATGGACCACTGCTTGAATGATGTTACACAGATAATCCATAACTGAGAAAAGCACCCCATTAGTAGATGTTTCTTCCTCACAACTGCTCTACAGTGGATCTATTATGTCTTGATTCTGAAACTGGAGGGACAAAATACCTTCAAAAGACAAGTCTCAGAATTAGTGTCCAGTAATGTTTTCAATTCTACACTGAATTCATAGATATATTAATGTAACAGAACACTAAAATTTCTCTCACATACTTGCATTTTCCAACCCTGCATAGTGTATCACCATATGCAGATTTCCCTGGATATTAAAGGGCTTTTCTATTCCACACCTCTTGTCCTTACCAACATTTCTGTTCCACACGTACCACCCTTTCCTCTAGCATTGTTTTTACCTTAATTATATAAATAGGCTAAGCTCAGAGCAATTGTTTTCAATTTGCAATTAGCTTGCAATACTGATTTTGTTTCACACCTGAAAAACAGTTTTGGTCCCTGGATATGTCTTTCTTCCAACCAATTTTATCAATAGGTTTGACAGAAGATATTACTCATACCTAGAAAGACTGAATTACTTACACACTGACCCAACTATCCTTCAACATGAAATTAATGTATTAAACATAAAGACAAAAATGATCTATTCAACCACATCCATCAAAAATTAAAAAACAATGTTGATGCTCAAAATTACCTATACTATCTTTCAAGAAAGGTTTCCAGGCACAGAATTATATTCTGTTCAGCAACGTCCACAACATTGCAGTGGAAACATATATTAAGTATGGATAAAGAGCTTCTCAACATATTCCATTTTCTTCAGCCCTCCCCTTACCTTTTTTATTTTTCAGCTGTACTGGGAAGAGATTTCGGCCTTGCTTATAGATCAACAATCTTCCTAAAAGGCACAGCGAATGAACAAAATAGGCGTACTGCAATTCTGGTCCAGTGTAAGAAAAGTTCTGCTTATCACCTTTAACAATAAAATCAAAAAAACACAATTTGACTTTCAGTTTACTTTACAGTACCTAGCTACTACCTGCAACATACGCGTATCATTTTAGATATAAAGACAGACAGCCCAAGTAACTAACGACTGCAATCAGTGTTCTCTCAGAAGACAGACATAATATTTTGGGAAGAAAAAGAACAGATAGAATGTCTTCCTCCTCTTGAGGTACCATGCTCAAAGACCTACAGAATGTGCATGTACGGGTCCATAATGCAAGACATGCAAATATACTCACTACAATGCTGCTGCAAGAAGTCATTGACTCCAGAATTTTTATTAACTGATGCCTTGCAAAATTGAAAATAATCAACACATTGCTGGACAGCTGCATTAATCTGGGGGAAAAAAGCAGAAAATAATAAAATACCTGGCATTTTACAATAAAGTCATTCTCTCTCGAATCAAAGTACTGTTCTTTAACACAAGAACCTGAATATCCACTTCACTGCAATTACCTCATGTTTCATTGCTTTGGATGGGTTACCCAACAGGAGGCAAAATTTTACAGGGGTATTAAAATACATCACTATTATTATTATTACATTATCACACTACCAGCTCCATAAGCATTAAGACAATCTATGAAAAAAAGAATACAGTGAACATGCAAGTATTTAGACACATTAATGGCAATGATTGCCATATTGTCATTACTATGGAAGACTTTCGTTTTCCACACATAAAAAACTTTGCTTGAACATATTTACTAAACTGTAAGTTTGGTTGTTGGATGCTGTCAGTGCTATTACTGTTCTTTGCAGAAGTGTATCATTATCATAGCATTATCATCTAATCAATGTATAGAAAAGTTTAAAAATTATCAACATAGATTTAGAAAGGAATCACAAGTATTGTTCATATGAACAAAGAACTACCTTTAGCTTTATTACTAAAGTTTGGAGCTGGTAAGATTTATTCACAAGTGTAAGTAAAATATACAGACATACATAATAAAAAAAATAATCTGATGTTTACTCTATGCTCATAAATTAAACTGTGCTGCTCATGGACTTCCCATTATAAACTTTTTGTTCCATGGAATGTGCTTTATTCTATGCACACAGATAAACCAGACAAACATCTCTTAATAGCTGTCTGTATCTTTGTCTCCCATCTTGAGGTTTTATCTTAAGGTTTTACAATGCATTTCACTTGTATAACGAGATTTTACAAAATATAGTCAATCCTGTGTATATGAATGGATCACACATCTATATTGGTCTTACTGAAATCAATGAAACTTCCACCCCAGTGAAGAGATCTACCCATAGAGAATATGTGATAGGATTAACACCTACATTACTGAAGATGTTTTCCCAGTTTGATTTATCTTGCTGACACTTTGAATCCTTAATGCTTCATATCACAACTTAAAGAACACAATGGTGGCTTTTTCATCTCTTTCCATCAAAAATCTAAATTCAGCATAGAGTTTCTGGTATTTTCCATGCACCATTTGCTATTTTTACACATTGTCAGAAATAACGCTAAATATGAATACAACATAAGGAAACAATAAACAATAATACTAATTAAACACCTGCTATAAAACTTCCAAATTTCCCATTACTCAGATCTGGTCACATATCTTTCTTTGCATTTAACAATGACTTATCTAAGCAAAGACAAATTAAAAAATTTAAACCACAAAAGGCTCATCTAGGTAAACAACATAGAACAGCTGTGACAAAAGGGAAAAAAGGAAAAAAATGTTCAAACTACAATGGGCAAAGCAAGAACAAGCTCCACGTAAATTTGCCTTTGGAAATACTTACCAAAGATTTATATTTCTTTTCCAAAAGCCTAAATACCACTGTTCTGCTGTAATATGCATGCTAAAATGAAAAAGAAGACCTAATGTCAACTTCAAACATATAAGTTTTAATTTTTAGTTAAAAAGCAGAGATTATCTCCAATTCTGTTCTCTTATTAGGAATCTTGTGCACAGTACATATTCAGTGTATCAAACCTCAGCTTGTGTAAAAAGGTATTATACTGAACTGAGCCTTCTGTTTGCAGTACATTTAACATAAGAAAAAAAAAAAGTCATTAGAAAAATGTGCAGCAGAACATGCAGTAAAACAGAAAAAACAAAAACTACACTGAAATGTTAAGACTATGTGTTTTGAGACAGCCATGTAAATCCTAAATTAGAGGCATATACACGGTAGGCTGCAAAAAGCTCTAATGTCCACTGGAGGTTACCAAGTTGTGTGCAGCGTATCATATATATAACTGTACTTGCATGCTTATCACTTCGTCCAGAATATGTGCATCTTTTAATGGCTGTCAATTATGACAAAAGGACTGAAGTCACAAAGTGCAGTATGTTCTCAGAAATTCTACAAAAACTAGTAACTGAATAGAAATGGAGGGAGAGAGTAGTTTTAAAGGGCAAAGGGCATAAATGCCTAAAAAAAAACCCAAATTACAATTAATTACAATGCTCATTATAGGTTGTTATCAGGACACAATAGGTCTGTGATAATAACAGTCATAAATAAGTGTTTTCAAAATTCACGTCAGACATGTAAAAGTTATGAGGTTTTGGGTTGGGGTTAGTTTTTTTTTTTACTTACCGTCCACTTTTTAAACCATATTGCTTTGATATCTAACAGAGCTAAGAAGTAGATTGGACTCAAAAAATCTGGAGAGTCAGGATGATTAGGCTCATCTTTTACTGACAAAAGTGACAAGGTACTCTCCACTACTTCTTCCATGTACCTTGTGACACAAATAGAAAAAAACAAACAGAAAACAAAAATAACTTAAATCACTCCACCAGTAACATTCAGGAACAAATTTATTGTAAAACCTTAAACCTTGTTGTTCAGATAAATCATAAATATGAACAATGTTACCTTTAATTTCATCTTCTAAGCATATTAATTCTTTGTATTACCATGAATAAAACTGATACTAACATCCATGTGTATTGTCCTAAATTATTAAATGTTTTGTAAGTCCTAAATATTACATGTTACTTTGTAAAACATCCAAATTATATTTGTTAAAAAATACTTAGGATACTTCAAAAGCTAAGCAAGCAGCTTAACATGACTCATGACTATTCCTATGCAACCTCATTATTCAACTTTTCCCATACTCTATTTTTATTTCACCCCTTATCACTGACCAGTCATCTGTGCATCCTGTATCAACCCTCTGCTAAAATTATATGTATCTAATTACATGCCAAAAATCATTAAATTAAGAAACAGTGACAGGTTTTTGAAGGTGACATACTTTTCTGGATGACGAATCCAGGAAGATGGAGCTTCCTTTTGGTACTCATTTAAAAGGCGGACCTGAAAAAATTATTAAAATTTAAAAAAATAATAATTCATAAAATTTCAGTAATGATTAAAAACGTACACAATGTTCATTTATTATACCTTTTTAAGTAAACAATTTATATCTGTGTTAGACACATCCAGACCAGCTGAAATACGAAGAGAATATTCTCCAGAAAGGAAGTACAACTCCAAGTGTCTTGCTAAAACAGAAGAAAAAAAACATCACCGCCATGAAAACAGTGACAAAACAGGCTACTATACAGCTTAATTATAAAAGTTAATCTATTTTCAGGAAGTATATAACTCATCAAGTCTTAAATGTAGTCAAATGTACATACCTAAACTTGTATAGACGTCTCTTGTCATATTAAATGGAGAAGAAGAAAATGCTTTTGCATAGAACCTAAGAATTTTCTCCTAAGGGAGAAAAAGCAAGAAAATTATTAAATAGTCATGTTACTGTGTATTATCATTATCATATTATCAATATGTAGTGGCATTATTCTTAGTATTATATATTTATAGGTGTTGAACATATTCTATAAAAACGTACAGTTTGGGAGCACAGAAACCTACCGTCCAAGGAAATTTTACTCAAATACTTTAACTGACAGTACCAATGCAAACCTTCACTGAAATACAAAGAAGTAGATCAGGGAATATTACTGTACTTTTCCATTAACGTTAATGTTTTTATGTTACTAAACATACCAGTTACTTTAACTAGCACTGGTTTAAAAGAAACCGTAGCTCTTCTAAGCTGAAAGAGAAACAAGTAACAGCAGCTGGGGCAATTTTCCTATTTATTTGGTAATCACTTTAAAATTTAAAGAAAAAGAGAAAGAAAACAAGGCTTAACTGGCATAATAAATAATCTAAAAGAAGTTTAAGCAGCTGCCATTTTTTCCTCATCAGTGCCTGTGTAATACCACTATGTAACATTTCCTCGTCAACATGGAGCATATATACGACATAAATAGGAAATATTAACATGACGTGTTTTACAGAATAGTTGTCTTCTTTTTTTTTTTTACATCTGTTTGCTAGAAGATATTCAAACCTCTTCATTCCCATTAAAATATATGCAAATGAGTGCTCCAGTCCCTAAAAATCCTACTGAAATCCTGTTGTAATCCTTTAAATCAAGACCTACTGGAATCATATAGCTCTTTTACTTCAAGAAGAGTTTACGTGATACATACACTACTAATAAAATGTCTTGGGAATCTGCTGAACTACTCATAGTAGATAAGTAACTCCTTACTCCTTTACAGTACTCTTTACTATGGCTACACATGGGATAACTAAACACAGAACATTAGCTTACGCTGAATGTTGCATCAGGATCTGACAGAGACATCGTCAGATGCTTACGCAGATTTGGCCAACTCTCAAAGTTCAGTACATCAGAGGGAGGGGCAAAGCACAGTGTCTGCAATGCTTCTTGGCGAACCTGAAGTAGTCAGAAAGATAAACATCACGAACCCATTCACAGCAACCTCTCAAATATGTAATTTAAAATATAATTTGGAGGCAGGAAGGCACAGCATGTGGCTGTAGCAGAGATAAGGAATTTCAGAATATTTCTCTTTACTATACTTTTATGGTAGTTTAGACAAAACACTACACCACTGAGGAAAAAAAGAAAACCAAACATATTTAAAGAAGCAACAAAACCATTTTATATACATTTTCAATGTTAGATGGAAGAATTATATTCTATTTTCTGCTTGTAATCAAATACTTTGTTATCAGGGAATATAAGAAACTATCATCAAGTAATAGAAACATGCCTAGCAGCTCTCTAAAATGTCAGCAAAGTGGAAACAGAGTTATTAGACACCATGGTTTACTGCTGAATTTTTATCAGTATTATAATGTAAATAATTTCAAATAACTTTTTTTGTTCTATTGGTAGACAACTGATTTCTAGAAATAGATTTCATATTCCTGAAAGAAACTATAGGAAATTTTAACAATATTTAATAGCATCAGACTTTTTATCTGGTTTTCTAATAGAACTTGATCACAATATTTATACCAGTTCCTACCTACCATATCTTTATCAACTGCCAGACAATCCCAAACAAATCTTACCTAGACAACACTCTCAAAATGATGTTTCTCCAAGCTACAAAAATATCAGCAGCTGATGCTGATTGGTGGTTAGAGACCCAAATTAGTACTGCCACTGCCAGGAAAAAAAAACTAACTTGGACTTTATACATTCCATCTGGCAGCAGCTTACTAGCAAATCAGCAGGCAACTCTCTCTTCTGATAGGGACAACACAAAGGACAACACAGAAGTTACCAAGAAGGGCAAGGGACACATATACAGGAAAATAAGTGTCAATAACTTTATTTCTCACAGAACAACTTTTTCTAAATTAAAAATGCCCATCTATAGCATACAGACTCCTAACAAAACAAAAAAGATACTTGCTGCAACACTAACTTTTGAACCAGATAGTTATGAACAATGAAATACTGCACCACAGAGTAGCTGCTACACTGAAGCCAAGATGTATGAACCAACAAAGACACTTTGGTACATGTGAACTCTGATGTATATGCACTCTGTTTTCCAATATGCCATAAATATTCGTTTGTATTAACCTTTTTTTTTTTCTGTTTTTAAACTTACTTCCTTAGGCTGAATAGGGTCAAGCCTTTCTACAAGCAGCTGTAATTGTTCTTGACTCATGAACGTGTAACTCTGTAATACACATTATAGAATGATCATTAGTATATTTTATTAAACTGAATAGCAGACGATTAAAATCATCAGTTTTTCTGACATCTAATTTGCTTTTAATAATTAGGACTTCAATTTTTATACTAATTTAATATTAAAGTCAACATTCTAAATGTTTTCTGCTGTTTGCCCAAAGTTAAATTTATAGCAACAAAATTGCCGTTACATATTGTGCTTTCCTGTACTTGAAAGTTTCCTTATCTTCATAGAATTCCTTATAATAATTCATTCAGTAAGTACTACGGTATAGTGCAGTAGTCTAGAAATGAACTGTGCATTACTTGGCTCCTGAAGTAAAATCACAAAATGTTAGATAACGTATTGTTTTTACCATTATTTAATCTTTTTCTTTGCAGTACTAGAATAGGTACTTTAGAGCATACGGGCATCACATTAATCTCATGTGGCATATGCTGTCTAATGGTTAGCTAGCTAGTATAAGCTTAGTACTTCAAAGTGAAAGAAAGGTAATTAATTTGGTTTAGGATATATCAGATAGAAAGGATGAATCTTTTTCTAGAGCTGTTCTCAATCTCCACTGACAGAAACTTAATTTTGCAGTGCCACACTTATTTCCTAACATAGAGAGAAAACATATTGTACTTGGTTGAATGAGGAGTCACTGTCAGAACAGTTGTCTGTGTAATAGCCACTCTGACGTTCTTTCTTTGGTTTACTATCCAGCTCCTTATTACGCATCCGATCTTCTTCAAACTTGTTAATCAAAGATTCTATCACAACCATCATGACATTCTTCAAGGCATGCATCATGTCTCTGTATCTTCAAAGCAAAGATGATTTTAATATTTAAAAGCATAAAAAATCACTAGTTTTAAAAAAAATCACTGAATTGTGAATAATTGAATATTTCATAATGCTACTTTGACACAAACTCACTGAATTTACACAAATGAATGAAAAACAAATACAAATCCAAAATGAGCAACAAAACATGTATGTACCTAAATGTTTCAGATAACTACAGTTTAAAATTACAGTAAAATTCCTTTTTATCCTTCTGAAACCATTCAATAAAATACCACTAACATAATCCTTCTTTGGGAGGTCCTTGAGAACAAAGTGAATCCTCCAAAAGGGAGAATCTGTCCCTGGGAAAACAGCCTAGTTCTCATCCTTGTTACTGTTTGTTTCTTCAAGTTGAACATCTAGTTTTTCTTCTGCTATAAGCCTTAAGCAGAACCAAGAGAAAAGAACACATCATCCTGACTCAAGATCTTGAGTACAGGTCATGTACACACAATAATTTTCTTTCAACAAAACCAGGGTTTTTCAAAGTTACATACATTGAATAATAGCACCCAGAAGGAAGCAATTAAAAATATAAGCTGCTTCAGAAAAACACCCTATTGTAAAATAAAATATTGATATTTTATTTCAAACTATTTCTACTTTAAGACAACTATTACTTATTTTACAGTCACCAAAGATATAAATTACTATTTTGTGCTTTAATATCCTCCTACCTCTCAAATTAAAAATATAATACACAGTGATATTTAGTTCATTGGAGCTTCTTCTACCAACTTTAACAAGCACAAGAACCCTAAGGTCCTAATTCTTGAAACAAGAAGACACAAACTGCATAATTTGAAAACAGTCAACCTAACATCTATTTCCTGCGTGGAAATACAAGCCAAGTGTAGTTGATTTCTAACATAAATGACTGTACTATGAAAATACAGAATGTAACATTACTGAGTTAAATTGCTTAATATGTTTTTCTCCATAAATACCTTTAAATATACTACCTATCACAGAAAATTAGTAACTTATGAACAAAACTGGAACCTTGAATGATCCTGAAATGATATCAAGCCTGTCACAGTGAGACCCAATAATGCTCGATCAGAGTTCTGAATGCTTGCAGACAGGTGACAAAAAATGACCCTATAAAAGCATGGTTCATAAAACATATTTCTGTGTACTTCTAGAAAACAAACCATCTGAAAATAAATAGCAAATAAAATCTTCCAGAACAGAAGCATATGTCATTTTTTAATTCCTTTCTTACTAATGACATATAATAAACAATAAGCATCAAAGTAAATACTAGTTCCACTAAAAAGACAGATGAAGTTAAAATTGTGCAATGAAAATGAGTAAAAAAGAAAACAGTTCTGCTAAAGTAGTGTATAAAATAATTTTAGTGGCTGAAATATATGAGAGTCAAAAATTGTCTTTTCTGGTTTTGTCCTCTGCAACACATAAAATGACCACTGATGCTAAAATAGTTGGGAGTTAGTTGACTTTCATTTGCCTGCATTCACCACTGCTCACTTTAATTTCATTGTTTTCACACTGTAATGGTTCAGCCTTAGTAAAGCCCTCAAAGCCTTCATCATTGGCTCTTTATAACAAAAACAGAGAAGCAAGGACCTCATTCACTATGACAACAAAAGTATACTGTTTGTTTTAATTAAAGAAACAATACTTTTAGAACTGGTTTAAACATTATGATGTAGTTGGTTTTTGTACAGGAATTCCAAAAAACAATGTGATACACAGATTAAACTTTTGAAGTTTTACCTATTTACTGAAAGTAACAGCTGTATATACGAAAATCATTTTCGTAAGTACTAGTGACCACTGCTTTAAAGAATCACGTCAATTATCTGCCTATGCAAATCTGAAATTCAAAGCATGACAATTCAGCAACAGAGCTACCAGCCTCTGTATTCCAAGGACAAGTTATTTTAATGTCCATAGGAAGATGAATAAAGTTAGTAGGGAAGGGATGACTAACAAAAGAATTTAACTGGTACTCACAGAAGTTTTTCTATTGAAGGATGCTTTTATGGTGTTCAAAGCCAATTAATCTGGAGCACAGACCCTGTAATATGCTGACATGTGCATACCTACTGTTTTCTGGCCATCTGACAGTCTGGGTCAAAAAATCTTAGATAATTATACACAGTTGGTCCATATACCAATTCCACATTATACAGATAGCCCTGCAGAAGTATCTTTGCATGTACAATAAAATACAAAGCAAGACAGCTCAAACTTCAATTTTTAAACTAGTCAATGGAAACAAATCTGACTAAACACACTACTCTCACAGGACACCTGGTTAGATAGCAAGGAAGAAATCCTTAAAAAAAAATACACATGTATTCTAATTTATTTTTTTAAAAAACAACCTTGTCATGCACTCTCCCTTTATATCTATAGAAACGATCAAACCTTAATACCTGATAAAACAATTTTTTCCTTTAGGCCAGCTTCCATATTACAACTGAATTTAATTTGCAGCTAGTAAAACAGTATGAAGTAGTGATTCTTCTCTCAGATCTTACCCCTACTGAACTCCAGTCCTAGATACCTCAAAAAATTCATAGACTTGCTACCAATCTTTTTATGGAGTACTTCATAATCTTAATTCCAGAGTGAGAAGAAATATGACAAATTGCATTGTAGGGTGGGAATACCTTAAGTGCTTAGCACTGATTTTTTGGAAACAAAGAATCACTTTTGTTACCCATTGTTTTTCCAAAACAAGTTCTGGAAAGGAGAAAGGAAGACGAAAGAAAAATGTGAATTACATGTATATACTCACTCTTTCGATTCACGGGTCTTCTTAGTAACACGTTGGACAAGCGTGTCATAGCCAGATACTTCACCCTGATTTTGAGCAGAAGTACACTTTTCTGTTTCTTCTTCAATCACAGATCCCACAGTATTATTTATATATTGTCTAAGGTATTTCACAAACTCATAGCTGCAACAAAATACATAAAATAACAGATTTCCTTGAGCTCACCATCAAACATACTCAACATTATATTAACATTCATTATCTTCTCTCCCAGAAGACCCCATTACTTTAAGGTAAGGGTTTATGACTTGCAGAGAAATAAACTTCAATGGTGTAAAAAAGCACAGTAAAGTCTGATTTTTTCCAATATGGTCATTATCAGCATGTTTCAGGAAGAAACAATACCAAATAGTTTCTAATTTCCTTTTCTGCTTCTTCTAAATGTAAAAATCTACTCAGACAAAAGGTTAAGGTTTTGTAGACAAAAATAACAGAGTATCAAGAAGTCTCAAATTCCAATAGAAACATTATTTGGAACATCCTGAACATAGCACTGTCTTATGGTATATCCATCTGGTATTATTATTTATGCAGTATACATAGAAAATGAGAACAAACAGAAAACACAATTCATAAATTCTAGCATATGAGCACGTCTAAGGCTTAAGAAAGTCTGTGTGTTGTGATAGCTTGCAGAAGACCTCAGTCAAACTGACAAATTGTCTGTGATTACATGTACATATTAAATACTAGGAATTTGGCACTTTGCACTCATTATTAGATACTCACAGAAACTCATTTAACCAAAGAATAATCAGAGGGGGATTTCAAGTGAGAGACTCTCACTGGGTCCTCAGACACTGTGTTAGCTACAGGAATTCCTAAAAAGTAGAGCTCAGAACGGTATTTTTTGTTTTAGTTAGTCTTCTGATTTGTATAAAGGACAAGGCAAATAGAAACACACAAAAAAGTAATCATACATAAGCAGTAGATGCATCATTGTATTTTCACTATATCAAATGCACATGTACAACTTTCTGTTCATTTCGATAATACAGAGTGAATAAAAATCAAATGAAAGTCAGCTCACCATGTAGGTACTGAGTCCAAAGCTATAAAATGCAAATGTAAGTAAAAGCAACTGTCACAACAGGCAGCAACTTTTGCCTTTCTCAGATAATATAACTAAAAGAAAATAAAATCTTATTACGTTCACGTTCATGGTACATTAAAAAATATAAGCACAGAAAATTGCATCTTGTATCATGTATCTCTTCACTGGATTGCCTACCTCAAGTTCCATCAGGTATAAGGGGGGGCCCACACTCCTTATTTTTAACCCCTTCAGTTCCCACTTTAATTCCTACATCATTTTTGTTCTCAATGAAAGTAACAAAGAAATAAGTTTCAGGAAAGATGCAAACATGTTTATGTTCATTTTCTTTTGTCTTTAAGGCTAGCTTTTTACTTCTGCCATAATGAAATGGCACATGACTCCACTGAATGAAAGCTTTCATAAAACTTTCTCCCATTTGTTTTCTGACAGTAACATTTCCAAGGTATACATTTTTGCAGTGGCTGCTTCACTCTGAAATACACAGCAATCACATCATTATTCATGCCACTAAGTTTATGTCTGCTTCATGTCCTAGCCTTGATCTTCTGCATCATTTTTCCACCTTAAAAACGTTCTGTAACAAAGAATTATTTCAGCAATGATAGAATTACTTCCTGATATGTAGAATCAAGTCAGACTGAACTGCATGGGCTTACAAAGGAAACACCAGGAAAAAAAAAAAAAAAAAAAAAAAAAAAGAAAGAAAAATAGGGTTAAAAAACCTCCAGGACTTAAAGAAAACAATACAACAGAAAACATGCTAATTATATAGTTTACAATGCTGTTCTCTACCACCACACATAATTTTTTAACTTTATTCCATTCTCCTTTTTATTAGCTTTCTGAGGATCCTGTGTTTCTGTCTTTTCTACATCAAGGTGGGAACAAAGTAGAAAGTAGCACCTCAAAATCTGATAAAATTTCTGAGGCAAAATAACCGTAAGTTAACAGTGCCGATCAAAACACTGAGCTGAACAAGTGCATTGTGATGCCAAAACAGCACAGAGACTACTCAGAGACGAATTTTGTCTTTAAGCAGCAAAAGTATTTATTTTGTGCAACTTTGGGGAGCTAGCCGATTTGCACTGGACAAACTAGCTCCAAAGTTTTCAATTAAAAGTTAGGTATTTTAAACAGGTTTTGTGAGAGGTTACACAACAATTTACATTCATACTCATTTGATTTTGATACCTAATCACTCCATTTACAATAGGTGAACGATTTCCTGACTTGATGGTCTCATTATCTCCTTCAGATGCTCACCTTATCTTTTCTAATTATTCGGAGTACATTCCTTTCTCAACACAAACAGAGCATCAACCAGAGCATTGCACCAAACCCATCCTGACTAATCTTTTTATTTTAAGACCTTGTTCTGTTTCAATTGAACAACCCAAAAGCACACACTACTAATAAAGGAGCTTGCAATCTGGATGGATGAGGCAAGTATCAAGGAAAAAGCTTCTTAATTTTCTCCCTAAAACATTGTCATATGACTGCTCTGAGCTACCATGGAAACCAACCTATATTGCTGTGGTCATAAACAAAACTAATGCTCATATTCAATCACTTGATTTTCCATTAAATGTAAGTTAAAACTTTTCTTATGAAAAGCAAGTACCTTTAGGACCACCAATTCTTTAACATACCAGAAAGAGTAATGGATGCCATGGTTTCACTGTTGTAAAGAGGAAAGCTATGTGGTATTGTTTCCACCATTGTACTTCACTTCCTTACCCTGGGTATTCTCCTAGTAAGTCCTCAGAAGAGATATCTTACAGAAGTAATTTCAAGGGTTTGGTTGTTTGGGCTTTTTTTACTGTATGTATCTGTCTTTAAGTAAAAATGGTTTTATTTCAAAACTACATGCAATTTTCAACTTTGATATGTTTATAACCATCTTTTTTACTCTCATGCTTGTCACCCAGTAATCTGGTACTCAAAATTCACAAGATGCCAACAAGTGTTATCTGATACAATTTGTAATACAAATTTAAATTAAGCTAAAATACATTTTAAAACATTTAGCACCTTCAGAAGATACAAAGGCACTAAAGTTTTTAAATTATAGTGACATTTTAGATAAACCCTAGTTCTATTTCACATTTACTTTTACCTAACTTCTACCACTCACAAAGCAATGCTAAAAACTGGACAAATTTAAGAGTGTAGATAGTCCCACTTCTGAAAAAAATGGCAGGGAACCAGCTTTCTCAGAAAGAGTCAAGTCACAAAACTGGTCCTTATTAAAATGTCTTCAAGGTCATTTCAGCATGATATTCTGTTGACTTACCATAAACACATATTAAAATCTCCCATTGAGTAAAAAAATAAACAAGTTAGAATACCACAGAAAGGAAAGAGGAGTGTAGGCTCCAGAAATCTACACTGCATGTAAGCGAGGTCTCACTGTCAAGTCTAGCTTAACCAAAACATGATGGGGATACATTCCTGCTTTATTCAAAATATAAATTAAATAACTACCTGATAAGACATACAAGGGTTCAGTAACATAAGCCAAACAAAACAATCAAATACAGAAGCCAAGTAGCCTTCTTAAAATTTACCTTATTTTGAAAAACAAAATTAGATTGTCTAGCAGATGTAAAAACACTGCCTGACAGCCTTCAGTGAGGATTTCTTCTAGCTTCTGTTCACATGTGCGTTTAGTACATTACATGTACATACGCATGAGAGTTGGCCAAATTAGGTAGTTTTCTAAGTTCCTCTCTCACAAACAGCTCATCAATTACCACTACAGTAAAAATACATTACCAACAGTGGAAAAAAAAAAAAAAAAAAACCACAGAAAAATGGCAAAATTAATTTTATTCTCTAAATTAGCGGTTTTTGAGAACTGATTAGTGACAGGAATATCTAACTATATATAAAAATACATACACATTCGCATAGAAATATAACTTGTAAATATTTCCCAGCAACAATACAGTTCAGCACATTTCACCTCCTTCAAAAGATTAAAAAACCAGCAAAAATATTTTTACTTGTGAAAATTCTCATCTGTTTCCTCCAAGTGCAAGAGAATCTCTTCTGCACATTCTACTGATGGGGCTCCAGTGATTTTTTCCTTCACACTCTGCAGCAGCTGTCTAAGCATAGACTGTAACAGAGCTTCATCTTCACTTGTAAAGTGAGACATCTGTATAAAGCAAATATAAGAATAAAAAGCTCTCATAGCGCTGGGGTTTTTCCTCCCCTCAAGATGCTAAGAAAATCATAAATCCCTTAAATTGTCACTTTTTTCCTATTACCAGCAACATGAGATTTTCTATCAAGACGCGATCACAGACAAGAAATATTTGACAGAGCTTATCTTCAGACGAGCTAGAAACAAAATAATCGTATCAGTTTTAATAAACCTCACATTAGTTTAGTACAATATTCCTAAACAAGATACTGCATTAAGAAAAGCCTGAATATTCCTGTTCATAGTTGCTTGAGGACTTTCCCATCAAACAGGCACAAGACTACACCATTTGTGTTTTTTTTTAAAAAAAAGGGGACTTTTACAGATGTAATGATTGCATCTTGGTAAGAACCCTCTACAAGTCTCTCAGCTGCTTCTCATCCACTACTACTACTCAATTCTGATTTTTGGATCCCTCTGCTGAAAGCTCTTGCCATGCCCATGATCAAGGCTGCTGGCAGCTTTTGCAAGGGCTGGTGGAATTATCAGCACTATTTTAATTTCCCTGCAATCAACTGCAGTGACAAGACAGTCCAGTCAATCTAACCCTACAGCTACTGGGAGAAACTGGGAGGAGCAGCAGCAGTGAGGAACTGTAAACAGTCCAGAAGACAGCATCTTACCAGTTTAATTTTGAAGGGTTGTAAAAAAAGTCTAAAAGCAACCTTTCTATCATAATTAATTAATTAGAATATAAAAAAGTTTAAGCCATGAATTTAGATTAATCCCCAGTGGCAGGTCTAGCTTATATATTTCTAGTTTATTTGAGGAAGAATGATTTAGAGACCTTTGAGGGTTTTTTATCAAAAAGAAAAAAAAAAAAGTCAATCAAAGACTCTCCATGCATCTGTGAATAAACAATATGCACACTTGGAAGAGACAATACAATAAATCACTTCTTTGTACTTAAACACCATTAACTAATAAAACATAAATAAAAATCAAAGCCATATAGCACCAGCTGGAGAAGTTACTCTTTATGAAAGGTAACGGTTCCCTGAGTTAGCAGTTCTCTGTGGTAAGTAGCACAGTTCCTGAACATTTCACTTTCATTAAACATAATTCAACATTAACTCCATCATCTTACCAGAAATAGCGTTACAACTAAAAAAAAAAAAATCTCTTGTAATAATCTTAACTCTGATTTCAGTCCTCTTTCTTATAGTCTCAAGGTATTTCATCAAAGTCAATGTATTTTTTAAGTCTATGTAAAGCACTCTTGTAGTAAGTCTTACATTTTGATCTTAACATCGTATAGCACCCTAATCCCCTGAAAAAAAAAAATCAACCAAACTTCATTATTTTGGTATAACTAGGCATTTTTAAAAGTACAAATAATCTGGTACTGGTTGGCAATCCCTGCAAAGCCCCACTCAAAATAACCATGGAGACAAATCACTAGAATATTGCAGTTTCACCTCCAGTTTGCTTTTAAAAGTGGTATTTGACTAAGGCGAACACTAACAGATACTTATCTTACAATTACTTTGTACATGTTTGTGGTTCAGTTGTGTTTGGGTTTGCTGGGGTTCTGTCTGTTCCCCCCCACACACACACCCACACACCCGCACCTCCCGCTCACTTTCCGGGCAAGGTTTAAATTGTCGGTTTCTCCCCAAGAAGCCTGAGCACAAGCCCAGTTTGCGGAGCCTTTTCAAGTTCAAATGCTGTTTCCCGGCACCGTCCCGCAACCGCAAATCCTGCCGCAAAACCCAGGGGACGATTCAGACGCGGCCTGTTGAGGCCAGCATTTATCCTTACACAAGCCTTTGCTTGAGGCAAGGCTTGTAACAAAAATCCTGGCAATTTCAGCAACAAACCAACGACAGCTGTCGACAGAAACAGGAGTGCGGGAATTCCTGCCCCCTCCCGATTTTTATCGTCATTCCACTGCGTATCAGTTCTCGGCACGTTGCTAGTGCCAACTCGTGTATGACAGCGGCTTGTCTTTTTACAAGCGCCAGGAGAGGAGGGTAACCCTGCCCGGGTCCCGCTCCCACGCCAGCGCTGAGCGCACCGGGGGGCTCTGCCAGGGCACCGCTCCCGCACCGCCGCAGCCGCCCGCGCCGCTCTCCCCCTGCAGCCTCAAGACGCCCCCCGGCCCGGCCCCACCCCCGCCAGCCGGGCCCCACGGGCCGCCCCGGAGGCCCTCAGGGCTCGGCGGGGCCGCGCCGCCGGCGTCCGGGAGGATGGTGTCCCAGCTGAGCGCCCTGCAACGGGAGCTGCTGGGCGCCCTGCTCAGCTCCGGAGCCACCAAGGAGGGACTCATCCGTGCCCTGGAGGACATGGTGCCCGCCGCCGGCTTCGGCGTCAAGCTGGAGAGCCTGCCGCTCTCCCCCGGCGGGCCGCCCGACGGCAAGGCCGCCTTCGCGCCGCTGGCCAACGGGCACGGCAAGGGCAAGCTGTCGGGCGACGAGGGCTCGGAGGACGGCGACGACTTCGACACGCCGCCGATCCTCCGCGAGCTGCAGGCGCTCAACACGGAGGAGGCCGTGGAGCAGCGGGCCGAGGTGGACAGGATGATCAGGTACCGGCGGGCACCGGGGGCGGGTACCGGAGGCGGGGAGGCGGGTACCGGCTCCGTCCGCAGCCGCTCGGACCGACGGTCCCGACCCCAAGCGCCCTGCCCGGGGGTCGTTCCCGGTGCGCCCTGCCGCGTCTGTCCTGCCCGGTGGCGGAGGCCGGTGCTCCCTGCCCGCCCCGTGGTCACTCCCGGTGCTCCCTGCCCGGTGGCGGGTCCCAGTTCCCCCTGGCCCGGCGGGGCTGTGCCGCGGTCCCCGCGGTGGCGGGGGGTGACGCGCTGCCGGGCTCCGTCGCGAAGCCCGGGGTCTCTTCTGCCCGTGGAACAGCGGTGTCCTGCCGGCTTGCCCCGCGCTGCGGGCGGGGAGGGGGGGGCTGGTGATCGTAGAGCTGGGGGTCCCCCCATACCCTGCCCCGAGTGGGCGGTGGGAATGCGCCGGGCGGGGTGCGGCCGGCGAGCCGGGCCCGGCGCTTGCCGTCGGGGGCGACCAGCACATCGACGAGCAAAGGTGCTGTGGCCGGGGAGCGGGGCCAGGGTGGCTGAGCTTCATGCAACAGCACCCATGAGGCCGCGTTTCCCCCCCCCGTGCCGGTGCCGGTGCCGTCGGCGCGGCAATCAGCAGCCCAGAGCGTACCGGCTCCCATCTGGCCACGCACAGGGTGCGTGTGCGAGCCGAGATAACCGCCTGGTATACCCTGCCGGGGGGCTGGCAGCCTGCCTGCAGCGCCTCATCTCGCCCCACAGCCCCTGCCAGACGTTTGCCTGCCCTGCCTGGCGATCAGCGCCACGGCTCAGCCTCCCACCGTCTGGCCATGGGGGTACGGGCTGGCTGTCCGACCCTGTGCCCCCCACGGAGCCCCTGGGATGGTGCTGTCTGCCCCAGGACTTCCCACGGCAGGGGATGCAAGGGGATCGGGTCGTCCCACCTCACAGGAGACACTCAGGTGCCCGGCTCCACGCTGATGATCTGGGACATGGCATGGAGACCCGGGGTGCTGGGCAGACCCTCCCCAGGGGCTCTCTGCTGCCCTGTCCGGCTCACAGTGAGACCTTCTCTGTTTGGCCCCTGTCCAACCAGTACCAGGAATGGCCCTGCTACTCCTGCATTTGTCAAGAAGCAATGGCTCTTATCTCATGAAGCCTGTCTCCCTGCTTTCTGGGGCTTTCCATGTGCAGATACCTTTCTAAGAACTGGGGCTGCTGCCTGCACTATTCAGAAGCGAAGAGTCAATTTGAAAAAAAACAAATATAAACACCAAAGGTGAGGTGCGCGCATACACACGCACACGCCGCTTCTGGATCCAAAGCTACTCTACCAGTTGCTTTCATCACTGCACTTTAATTATAAGGGTGGAGCATTGCAATAAATTATTTCAGTAATCCAGTGGAACAACAACGATTCAAATCTTCCCCCTTTTACCAAGAATCCCTGCCCTGGTTTCCAGAGCGCACGCTGGGTTGCTGCCTGGGCCCTGTGTGCCCAGTTGCTGGTGAGGGGGTGGGTTTATTAATGCCACCCGGTGGCCCAAAACACAGAGGCTGCAAGTCTTTCCTTGAAAAAAGTCACCTCATTTGTAGAAAAAAAACAGTGGGCATCACTCAAAATCCCTTTCAGCCTAGCCCCCAGAGTAGCTTATTTAAATCACTGGTTAATCCCATTATTTGTTTCTTGGCCAAATAGTAATTAATAGCAAGGCAGTTCCTGCCCCAAACTTTTATAGATAAGTGAGAGCAGATGCCACAGGAGACAAACACTAATTCCACTTGGATTTCCCCTTTTCCAGGCAGTTTTGGCATCTGCACCCATGCAGCACTGGCTTCTTTTAAGAAGGTGTCACCAGCAGATCGGGTTCATTTTTACAGCAAATATTTCTTGCAAATGTGGGATATTCCCCAGGAAACTCTTATTACTGATGCTATGGTGGGAGGGCCAGTGCGGAGGGGAGCGGCACCGCAACAGGCACCACACCAACACAAGCACTGCCAGTGCTGACTGCGCAGGCAGCTGGGGAGGGCGGCACTGGAGGGGTTTGCTTGCTCTGAGTAACAGGGTGGGCACGGGGGGTCCCCACCGCAGCCCTGCCGGCCCCTCTGCCCCGGGAGCCTTCTCCGAGCCAAGAGGGAGGCAAGCAGGAGCAGCCAGTGCGTGCACAGCCTTCTGTTGACAGAAGCCCATTTAGGAAACACGGATTATCTCCTACGCCACTACAGCAGGCTGTAAAGTTGCTGGCATCCCAGGAGATCAAACGACAGCCCAGCAGGAGAGCAAACAGAGGGTGGGAAGGGCCGCCCGCGCAGGTGATGGCCAAAGAGGAAAGGGTTAATGGTTATCCCTGCTCTTGGCACATTTGGCAGCGGAGGAGCATGCCATGCCCAGCCTGGTGTGCTGGAGGTGGCCCCATCAAGCCGAGAGTATTGGCAGCTCTGCCAACTGTGCCTCAGCGCTGTGGCACCCTCCCCACGGCACGCAGCATGCGTGGGGTGGGCAGGGGAGGCGATGCCCCAGATGGCATAAATGCATGGGTCGCCCAGGGCCCCCAGGAGACTCAGAAGAGTTTACCCCACAAAACACCGGGCACTGGAAAACACCTGCGCTTTGTCCCCTGCTGTGTTCCATCAGCTGAAGCTGGGGGCCTGGAGTGAACCCGGGGACTCCCCGGAGCATCTCCAGTGCCCTGTCTCCAACGGGAACCACAGAGCCCTTCCAACACCAGTCACAGCCCCAAGAGCTTCTGCTTTGGTGGGAGGCAAAACCCAAGCCCCAAAAGCTCCACAGGGGACCCCATGAGGAGTTGCCATGGGGACCCACACAGCAGGACCCCCCCAGGCTGCTGTGACACTCAGGGATTGCATCCCTGACAACACAAAGCGGACTTGGCTGGGTTTTACTCTCTGTCCTCCCCTCTGCACAGGGCTGGCCTGCCTGGAGAAGGGTCTGGGAGCCCCCAGACCTGCCCATACCCCCCCAAGCCCCCTTTCCCTTCCGAAAAGAAAAGAGGAACTGAAAATGAAATTAAAGCATAATTCAATCCGGAGCGGGTCCAGAGTAAAGTCATCTGCTCTTATCGTGTGCTGGCAGGCTCTTCCCGCTCTGCAACAAACACAATGTTATCAGGGCACAGAGGGCAGATTCGTTTGCACTGGCGGAGCGAGCTGCTGTGTCCACCCTGCCTGCCCCGGGCCTGGGGAGGACTGGGATGCTCGGCTGAGGACGTGGGCTACCAGGGGCTCAGGGAGGCAGGCAGTATCACCAGCTGGCACCTCAGGCCTGGAATGGGGCGCTCTGGCTGGGGGGCCACATCCAGGCTCCCCACGCAGCTCTCTGGCCAAGGGAACCAGCTCAGGTCCCTCCCAGTGAATGTCACAGTGGACTAAACGCCACCGAGGGACAGGGCTGCAAAGGGACAAGGCTCAGGGGTGATGTCTCTGCCTATGGGAACATACGTTGCCGCATCTCCCACAGGTGCTGCCCAGCTGCCAGCCCAGGGAGGCTGCCAAGCCGGCAGCGCTGGGCACACTGACCCCCCATGCACTGGCACCCCCAGACCCTGCACACGCTCTCGGCCCCACTGCGCTGCCTGGACTGCATCCTGCTTTGATCTCTGCCTGCTGCCTGGCTGTGCCCGGGCGGCTGCAGGGCCAGCGCAGCCCTCTCCGTCCTTCTTTATATACCCCTGTTATTTTTAACTCTGCCTACGCAAATCCCGAATCCGGAATGAGCAGCGGCTGGGGGCCAAGGGGAAATGGACATGGTGCAAATTTCCTGCCCTTTTTACCTCTCTTCCTCTATAACATACAGCAACGTTTTTCCTCCACTGCTTAACTTTCACTGGTACAGGAAGGCTGAAAGCACCAGGCTCTGCATAGAGCCACAGGGTCCAGCACCGCGATGGATGGGGTATCCCCCCGCTCGGAGGGGATATCACAGCCGGCGTGGTGCCAAGCGATGTCCCAACCCATAATGCACACCCCAGCCTCCATCAGCAGCGCAATGCGCTCGAGGTGTTCAGCCAGCCCTCGCGGCAGCGGCCTCACGTGTGAACTCGTGCGCTCACGTGCCAGCCCGGGGCCGCATCCTGCCGCCTGGCCTGGTGAGCCTCCCCAGCCCTGGCCACAGCTGCCGGGTCTGGGCTGCGGCTGTGGGAGCTGTTCGCTTTGGTTGCCACCTACAACAGGGCTGGAGAAGACCTGTGCCGCCCCAGCAACTCCAGGGGTAAAAAGAGGAATTGCCGTTTTCTGGTTCCTTGTGAGCAAGACGGAAGGCCAGGAGGAAGGAATATTTTCCCCAAGTGGTTTAATCTTTTTTAAAAAAAAAGCCCCAACATGCAGTGCCAGCAGGTTGCACAGGGTGTTTCGCAGTGGACGTTGTGGTACTGCTGCACAGCACAGGGGATGTGCATGTTACAGCCCTTCTCCCCTGCACTGGGGATTAATAGCTATACATCGTGTACAAGCAATTCAACTACGGAAGTTTCAAATAATCCAGGTAAAAATCTCCGCCACTCGTTTCCGAGCAGCCTCCATCCTTCCTCCTCAGCGATACTGTATGGTATTCAGCCTCCAACAAACCAGGACTCTCAGCAGGTGGGGAAAACCTCCCTTGCCCATGCACAGTGCAGGTGTCGAGCCCAGCACCAGCCAGCCCTGCTCCACACAGGTCTGTGCCATTTCCCAGCCCGGAGAAAGCCTGGCTGGCCCCAGAGGCTGGGCACTGGTGTGGCCACAGTACAGGTGGCACTGCCAACCCAGTGTGGGAACAACTTTCTGATGGGAGCTGTGGCGTGGGGCTGAGCAAACAGGCTGCACCCATGGGGATACAGCCCTGGTTGTGAGGTAGTGGGGGACAGCAGGACAAGCAGGGAGCAGGAGAGCTGTCCTGCTCTCTGTGGAAGCTGTTTTCCAGGACGTATGATTTTATTCCTCCCGTGCAGCTATCTGCCCACAGCCACCTCGCCTGTGTAAATCACACACCATAGAGCACTGCACAGAAAAGCCGCCCCACCACCATCCTGTGCCCCCAGGACATGCGCTGCACTGAGGCCACGACTCCAGCACGGGAGGCTGGGCTGGCCACGGCTCGCAGCTGGCCACACATGGATGCCACAGTGCAGTTGCGCACACGCAGCCCACAAAAGTGCCGAAAGTGCATCCTCCCGCCTGTGACACGCGTGGCAGCAACCAGCAGGAGCAGCAGCAGCCTCGTGTTGGGAGCAAACCCCTTTGCGCCAGCATTACATAAAGCTGCTTCATTCTGCTCCAGGAAGTGGCATTTAATTACCCAGCCTCCCTGGTAGTAAATAGGTTTGCAACACATTACAAAAGGCTGAAAATTTTTTTTTCCCCCCCCAGCTCTGCTCATGTGCTGCGCCGGTGAGCTCATCCCCTGGGAATACCGGCTCCAAAATAGATTTGCTCCCTTGTTGGAAATAATCAAATGGGAATACAAGCTGGCCGAGCCCAAGCCCAATTCCTCCCTTTGTTCTGGGGCTCTGGCAGCGAAGGGGTTCAGAACGGGGCAACAGGAACTCGCCTTCTCTTTAATTGACCTCTGATGATGAAACAATCAACCAAACGATTTAGAAATGTGCACCCAGTGAGATCATCGGGAAAACTTCTCCGGGAAGGAGGCTGGGGGAAGGAAGGTGGCGGTAATCCACCTGCTCCAGCTGCCTCGGCAGGCCTCGCTGTGTGGCACAGCACGGCACAGTATGGCCACCCAGCGCCCCTTGGGACACCGTGCTGCAGCTTCATGCCAGCAGCTGCCTTGCCAGGACCAAAACCAGGGAAGGGGGCAGGGGGACTTGCGCCAGCGGGGTAAAATGAGCAGAGACAGGAGGGTAAATGGCACAGCTTCCCATCCACCATGGTGCCAGTGGCTTGGCAGGGTCACAATGCCACCAAGCCAGTCCCAGATGCCCCCCAGTCCCAAAGACGCAGAGGGGTGACTGGAGCCACCCACTCCTGCGGGACATTTGTCCTCCTCACTTCCAGCCCCAGCCCATCGTGGGCTGCTGGGTGCTCATTTATCCTGTGTCAGCACCAAGCAGCAGCGCTGCCCATCCCCGGTCCCAGCCATGAGAGCTGCCACATTGATGGGCATTTCTAGGACAGAACCTGCTATTCCAAGGCTCTGAGGAGGGAAAACCCTCTAGCCCCCACAAGCGCTGCCTCCCTGGGGATTTCCATCCCTGGCACCCTTTCCCCAGCTTTTCGCAGCCCGGTGGGAGGGCAGCACCGCGGGAAGGGCTGGCATGGCTCTCTGGCCCCAGCTACACACCAGGGCTGCCCTGGCTTCCCTAGCCTGGACCAGAGCAGGCTCTGGCTTGGCAAGCGGTGGGGGCTAATTTTGGCCCAAAGGGTTTCCCTTCATCAGACTCTGCCGCCAGCGTGGTTTTGAAGACAATCTTAGCCGGAGTCTTCCTTCCTCAGCTGCCAATGACCCGGAGCCGGGCTGGTGTGTTTGTGTTGTGTGTGCATGTGTGTGTGTATCTCCAAACCGCAACAAATATTTCATATTCGTTTTCTTTCTTTCCCTTTTTTATTTTCCCCCCTTGGAGCCCTTGGCTGTGGTATTTAAATAGTAGGTGTGGTCCCGGCGCTGCGTGCCAAAACCAACACCAGCTCCGGAGCAGATAACCCTGCGAGAAAACGCAGCAGCAAAACCACAGCGAGCTGCCGGGAGAGCCGTGCTGGGATGGGCAGCGTTGCCGGCTATGGCCACGGCACAGCCCTGCAGGCAGGCGGCAAGCGGGCACAGTGGCCACGTGGCTCCCTGGCCACCTACACGAAGGCTCAGCCGCAGAGGCCGATGCAGAGGGAGGAGGTGGCAGAGGCAGCATGTCCAGCTGCAGGAACACACACAAGCTGCTCACTACGTGCACCCGGGAGTTGTTTGGGGTAGACCCACATGGTCTTCAGGTGTTTTCTTTTTAATAAATGAAGACAAAAGACACTGCTTAATTGTCTGTTTTCTGTGTTACAAACAATCAAAAGGATTTTTTATTAAAAATGCTACTTTCCTCCAAAAAAAAGTAGAGCGTGAGCAAGTGGGAGGAGAAGTCCCTCCAGTGTTTTAAGAGCAGCTCGCAAAGAAACTTTCTTACGCCCTGATGTTTTTCTCATCCAAGTTGAAAGCCCTGAAATATGGTGAACGTCATGTATTTCAGCATGAGTCACTCAGAGAAAACCGGCTGCTTCACCTACCCTGGCAGTGCTGGCATGCAGCGGGGATGGTAGGGACAGCAGGGATGGTGGGGGACCTCTGGGTGCTCTTGGTCCAAAGATGGATAGAGACAAATCCAGGCAGGCAGGGGAGGGATGAAGAAAGATTGCTGCAGACCCAGAGCCCAAATCCTGCCCTCCCTTTCGCTGGGGCTGCAGCCATTTCTGGGGATGCAAAAAGGGTTGCCTCAGAACTCCATCAGGCTTTGAGGCTTTGTGGCATGAGCATAATCCCCAAGAAACTTGCAAGCTCATCTGCAGGTGAATGAGCCCACACGTGTGCAGCGCCGGTGGTGCCAAGCTGGTCAAGCAGGAGCCACAGCACCCAGCTCCAGCAGAGCCTGGGCTTGGCTGCCAGTGTTCCCCAGGGCAGCACCGGCATCTGAAAAGATGGAGGAAGATCCTTATCCCAGCCTTCGACCCTCGAGCTTTCTGCAGGGCTGGCAGGGTGGCAGGTTCCTCAGAGGGGAGGTTCTTGCAAGGTTTTGTTCCCAAGGGGACCCGGTTGCCATTTGCAAGCCATGGGACAGTGGGACAGTGCCCTAGGGGAGGAGGAAGGCTGAACATTCCCATCCGCAGCATGTACACACTGCTCTCCTCCTTGCTCCCTGGGTGGTCCCAGTGCAGCAATCCCAGTTTGCTCCTGCCCTAAGCTGGTGTCCTGCAGGAGGCAAGCAAAAGGGGTACTGCCACCCCATGAGCATGGTCCCAAAGGAGAGATCACCACCCTGCGGTGAAGGGTCCGTGGAACCCCCAGCTGCTAGGGGCAATGCCAGGAGATGGCAATGCTCCTCTCCACCTGCTCCAGAGCACCATGCTGCTGGGGCTGGAGCCCAAGTAGCCTGGCCAGAGGATGCCTGGGAATAAGCGTCCCCTGCCTGGGGGCAGCTGCAAGCTGCTTGTCCCTGAGCTGAGCTGGTGCACAGCCACGGCCGGGTGTGCGGCAGGAGCAGCCAGCACACCCCTCCCTGCCTCCCGGCCCCGCAGCGGCTGCGGCGCTGGAGCGGAGCCGGCCAGGCATGCAGCGCTTCGCCAGCAGCACAAGGTGCACAGCAGGGCCAGGATCCACCCAGCCCGTGGCAGAGTAGGAGGGTCCTTGGCAGATGAGGTGCTATTTTAAAATCCACAGCCGAGCCGGCTCCCTGCCCGACCTCGGCGCGTGTTCAGGCTACAGGCAAACAGCCCCAAGCCCAAACCCAACCTCTAGCGGCCTTCATTTTCCCCAGCTCCATCGTCCCGCTGTGCCTCAGTCCTGCTCCGCCGCTACCTCCCACGTGCCGGTGAGGGGCTCAGTGCAGCCACAGCATCCCATGGCTCCCCAGGGACCACTTGGCCCCGCTGGCATGTGTCCCAGTGTGGAAAGGAAAATAAGGTTTGGATGTCACCTCCCCAGTCAGGCGAGGAAAAATCTTTCCAACAAAACACGCTTTTAATTCCTCACTGAGGTAGCCGGTGTTGGAGTCCCCAGCCCCCCAGATTCCCAGCCAGGCAGGGAATTTTCCACCTACATCAAAGCAGAGCCATGCGGTTTTGCAGAGACGGACATGAAGGCCGTGCCCTGCGCACCTGCCTGCCTGTCTCCCTGTTTTGGAAAGTGGTAGTGGCTCTGAAGCACTGTGCAGGACCCCAAGATCCCCTGCACGGCATGGTGGGCATGCTAATCCAGTCCCTCCTCCCTC
>JAVJGJ010000059.1:60083674-60094417 GCA_035590215.1 Microhierax caerulescens | reverse complement strand
TCTGTATTCTCTGACACAGTTGTGAATAGATACTCTGAATGTGGTTGTAAAAGTAACTACTGGAACTGAGGTTCAGTGCAGGCAATAAAATCTATATTGCAATGCTAAGTAACTGCCTCCCTGAATCAAAGACAAAATAAGCTTCAATGACAATATAAATATCCAAATGCCAATAAAATGATTTTCTGATCCACAGATCTTTCTTGGTGAAACTTCAAGGAGCTAAGGACGTATGTGTTACTGGCTTTGATTGGCCTTAGGCAAATCTCTCAAGATCGGACTTACATCTTTGTTGGAAATTGAGGATAATAAAATTATCTTTATGTACCATTATGAAAATTAATGTCACAGAATTACAATACAAAAGTGACATCATAAATCTCTGATTTATTTGCCATTTCTTTTCTAATTAATATTTTGGTCTTTTTTTATCATATATTTCCTGAAGGTGGCAGCAATATTCAGGAATTGCATAGACGCCTGACTTTTGAACCTGTTGAACTGTAAAACAGCATTTCTTGAAATGTAAGTGCATCTGTATCTATAGCTATTTATAATATGCTAAAATCAAACATTTATGGCATAAATACTGTAGTTGTGTTCATATGATGAGCAATATCACCACAGAATATGAAGAAAATATGTTGACCTAGGGTAATAGAATTGCTTGTTCTTTTGTCTGATAAGAATTCAGAAGTACTATATATTTTTAATTAACTTTTTTTTAAAAAAATTATTGCTTGCAGTTAAAGTTATCCATTTCATTGGCTTCAGTGAAGTCTGGATCACATATATTTTCCGAAGTGAACTGTTAGCTCATTTGTGGTCACTACATTAGCACTTCAAAACATTATACAAATATTATCTGTGATCACTGAAGGAAGATTAGAGCCTGTCTATAAGGTTCCTTTCAGTTCCATTCCTTCACTTGATCTTAATCATTTATAATCACTGCTACAGTCACTCAGGCCAACCCTATCTCACACCAGCATCACAAGAGTTTTAGTTCAAAAAGAATCTTTAACACTTCTCCTTTTGCCTTAGACTCAATACACTTTGAATTATTGTGAAATAGTTTTGCTACTGAGGCAAGGCAATTACATCCACATTAGAAACAGGAGACAAATTGGAGAACTCTCTTCCATCACGTTGCCAGCAATTGCCTGGTCAGGGACTTGCAGATCCCAGCCACAGCTTGAATGGAGCATCATGGAAGCTAACAAAGGCATTGCAGCAGTGCTGTCCTCCCATTTGTCTTTCAATCCAGAACTGCATAATGCTAGGTAACCCTCATGCCTGCAAGTCTTTTGTGAGCTCCAGGGCTGCTCTCACAGTGCATCCAGGACAGGGGCCCAAGTTCTCATGCTGCTGTCCCAGAAAGGCCACTTTTGAGGAAGGGAATTGCATAGCTGCTGATGCCAGTGCTGCTTCCCTGTGAGTCTTCACTGGTTCAAATGGACCTCCCAAATTCACAGCTGAATGTCTCATCCTGAGATAAAAGTCAGAAAGAAACTGCATTTGTTTTAAATGTAAACTCCCCTATGTAAAATTAGTAAAACTAAATATGCATGAAATGCAAAAGCTACAATTTTGAACAGAGTTTATTACACTGTGCTTCCTAAGGAGTCTGCTCAGCAAACCTAGTGGCCTTTTTTTGTAGTTGTATGTGAATATTCCTGTGCCTTAGAATTATCTGTCTTTCTTCTTGTCCTCCCCTGTTACTGTCTCTTCTACCTTGCAAACCAGTACTTCGATATCCTGAAGTTGAATATTTTTATAATTGCTTGATTTTACGTTCATCTATTGTACAGTATTGCTGAAGTAACTTCCTTCAGATTTCCTTCCAAGATTAGCATTAATTCCTGCACCTGTTATGCTGACATTTCAGAATTCATTCATCAGCTCTTCTGAGTTGATGATGTGGTATTCTGTTGCAGACACAGACTGTTACTCCTTTTTGGATTTCTATTTGTCTTAGATTTCCCTAAAATGTGTCGTTGCTGTCACTTTATTATACCACCTGTACTATGAAGCCTGCATAAGTGGTTTTCTGCTGAGCCACCACACTTCCTCATTCCTGTGTCCCATCTGTCTTCTGAAAATTGTATCCATCCACATAAACCACAACTCTCCTTAGTCAATGGCTTGTTCTCCTATAGTTCTGAATCCCAGTATCAAACACAACACAATTTCCTTCCTGTACCAGCACACCAAGTGCTTTCTGTAATCTTAATATTTGCAGGGAGTCAAATACTTTACATGTTTGCTATGTAAGCTGTTGTTTTATATTCTTTTGTTAATATAATTGTTTTTAAGAGTTTCTTCTAAAAGAACAGATTGATTTAGCCAGATATGGTACACAGAAAACTTTGTTTTCTTCATTTTTGGAATGCTGTAAAATGTTTGAAAAGTAAGAAAATCATGCTCTTTGCTGCTCGTTTGTATACTCTTTTGTAAGAGTTGCCCAGGAGGACAGAATGTGGCCTCTGTGTACTTCGAGCGACATGACCTGTGTGCTTTGTTTTTCAAATGGTTTTGCCCTAGCAAACTGTGACCTCCTCAAACATCAACATGATGTTTTAAAGAAATAGTAAAAGCATTGCTTGGTAACAACACTGTTTATTTACATTCCAGAAAGCATTTTTTAAACTTTTTATTTCTCTTAGATAATGTCTGGGATCCTAACATAATTTTACATCTGAGAGAAGTTTTTGGACCTTCTCTGAACAAATACCATGTCTGAAATAAAGATGGATGAAGAAAAACAGCAGTTCTGAATGTCTTCACACAAAACAAAGGGTCTTTTAATGAAAACTGATTTTAAGATTGCTGTGTAACAGAATCTTTTGTGCAATGGAATCTCACTGGTAACACACAGACATCCCTTGAAATAATGAATCTCATTTCTTTAGAGAAGTAAAAAAATAATGTGTTATAGTTTTGTATTATTGAAGTCAATATGCCACCCTTATCTCTGGTGTAATTCCAGTGAATTTTAGTGTTAAGGATGAATTTGATTCAGTAAGTCTGCAAATACATTCTTCTGACATGAATAATAATCTCTAAGTAACAAACAGAATACTTAATATTTTCATTTATATTTATTTTAGTTCTCTCATGGCATGAGTAAAATTCCAATAGAGACATGATTTTATCAGCCAAACTCATTTCAGTGAGGAATAAGACAAATACTTCTGTATCTTGATACACCTCTGCGGTAACTGTTACAAATTTTGTAATGCATATTTTATCCCAGACTAAATCATTGTCCCAAAAGATACTGGCAAGTAAATAAAATGTTAGCCATATATTACTTTATTTTAGTATTTTGAGAAAAGAAGTAATTTTCATGAAAACCATATGGCTTGCAGCAAAATGAAGAAATCTATCCACAGAGCAGGCATAACAGAAATTATTAGGGCTCTCTGCCAGTGCTTTAGGATGCACAAGTGTAAAGCTACATTCAGTTGGACAGGACTTGCCTCCCGCTGATCAGGACATGGAATGTTACAGCCCGTTTGACATGAAATGTGACATTTTTAAAATCTCTATCTGTAAACTCAGAAGAAATTGAACAGCCTGCAAAAAACATATCCCTCCTCGTCTTCAGTTCAGAAGATTCATTTCTTCAATTCCTTTTCAAGGGAGCCACCTCCTCCATCCAGACAACTGTACTTAGGCATACTTGTTTGGGCAGCTACAAGAAAAAACATACACTGAGCCCCTGTTCTCCTGAGTGAGAAGTTTATTAAAATCCACAAGGAGGGACTCAGGTCCTATGGTTCAGGAGGTGCCATTTTTCCAGATTTGTGAATGGTCTTATTTACTGCACCAGACCTGCGGTTGCAGTGTACAGCTCAGTGCTACTGAGGGTGGAAAGAGCTGTGATTCTGGGGTGGAAGAAGTCAGCTAGTGATGGGGCTTGGAACTCCATAACCTGGCTTTACGGTCAAAGAAAATGTGAGCATATCATATTTCGATAAGGCTGAGTGTAATCTTCAGTCCTTTCATATAATGAATATCTCATTTGTAAAATGGGTTTTGTGAACTTGTAATGACTTGATTGAAGACTGATTATTCTGCTTGGAATCCTTGGAGTGCTCCCACAGCAATGCAAAGTATGCTAATAATGTGATAATTACTATTTTAAAGTCTGCTTCCCTTTTGGCATGCTCTTCCTGCTTAACTCAGCTTCCTGGGCTTGCACTGGAAAGTCATACGATAGCTGAAGGGAAGATTCCCTGTGGATGTAGACTCTGAGCTGGTGTATGTTGATTAACTTGATTTATGCCGATGGATCTATCTTAAAATTACACCAGTGGAGGATTCAACACCAGTTTTAAGGAGTATATACTCAGCTGAGTAGTTCTTGCCAAAGTTCTCAAAAAACTTTAAAAATACATTCCTGCTTAGTTTTCAGCATAATTTTGCTAGCTACTCTGATGCTTTATAGTGTTTATAGCACTAAATAATTGTAATGCCATTGTGTTTCATACTCTATTTTACTGCGTATGCACCATATGGTATTGATGTGTATTATATTGCATATAACTCAATACAATAAACATAGCATTACAAAACAGAGTTGCTGCATTATTTTTTTTATTACAGGTAGGTTACCTACTGTGATAAAAATAATGTAAAAATATAGGGAAATTATTATTACATTTCTTCCTACTTTTTATTCATTAAATAACCCATGGTAAATTAGATGCAATTTTAATGAAATTTTATACAAACACAGATCTTGGTATAAAACAGTAAATAAGCTCTGCTAGCATTTTATGGGTTTTACACCTGATTTTTAAGATTAGTTTATGTTTGTAATGCTTTGCTTCAGAGGTTACTTGAAGATCAGTCCTGAGGGTTATTGCACATTCTCAGTAGTTTCTGAATGCAGTGCCTGCCAAGAATCTCACTTTGCAGAACTGAACCATTTTTTCTTTCTCTTATTTACCCATATGTAGAATATTTTGCATTTTAAACAGGAGACTCCATTTCCTATCCATCAGAAACTGAAATAGCTAAGCTTACTGAGATGAGCTGTCTTCTGTGGGTGACTGTACTTACAGAAATACACTGCATGGCTCTCATTTGGTGGACTTGATTCCAGAATGGGTCCTGATAGCCAAAATGGACCACTGAAATAGCATTTTTAGGCAGTGCATGGGAATGTTCAGTGGCCCTCAGCTCATTCTTACTCTACTCTCCCCAGACATACTAAACAAGGAAGGTACAAGTAGAAAGTACAAGCTGAGGACTGTCCCTCAAATCCTGCTCTGGAGCGTAAGTTTCTTATTCAGGGCTGCAGGTCCCTGCCTCTCTCTTGGTACCAGGAGTCCAGGTTCTCTCTGAGGGTAAGAGCCCATCAAGACTGTTTGAATAATCTAGGCAAAGCTCCTGGTGCCTTTTCAGGGTGTGCCCCTAGCTCTGTCTGAGAAGAGACTAGCAGTGGTAGACCTGCATATTAGGCATCCTCCAGCCTGAGGGACCCCAGGCTCTCAGCAAGGTCCCTGGCAGCAGTCTGCAATGTGAGTGCCACAGGGAGGGGAGGGAAGTTTCCCAAAGCAATGCTAAATTCCTTTAGCTGAAAAGTGAATGCAGAGATGGAGCCTGACTGTTGCATTGTACTTAAGTACTGATGTGGGACTGTCGGTACTTTTCCTTTTATTACTCATAAATCCAGTAAGTGTTTAACATAAAATGCTTGACCAGTCCTGTAGTGACAGTCCCATCATCTCACTCTTACCCATGTGTCCTAGTGACTCTGCAGAGCCAAGCTCTTCCTCATCAACTTTCCTTCCCTCTTTGGCAGATCCTGACTGCCTTTGCAAATCCTCAGCAGGAAAACAGGAAAGTCTTGCTCAGGCTGCTCCTCACCAACTATAACATTCTTCTATTTTGTGCAGGTTGGTGTTGAATTCCCAGTTTCTAGGGCTGAGCTAGATCATATCAGTGAGCACTGTGAGATAGGAGGGGGAAAGGTGTGCAGGCATTTGGGATTTTCAGAGCCAAACAGGAGGCTACGTCCTAATTTTCAGTTTGGGGTATAAAGTTTGCAAAGTCCTGTTTATACCAGAGTTCTTTTTGAATCTGGTCCTAAATGGCTTCCATTTTTCACATGTGCCTCTTTCTCTACACAGTTCTCTCTAGGTCAGTGACAGTTCTTATAAAAATTTCTGATACCTAGGATAACAAAAGGGCAGGGTATGGAAGATGTGTCTTATCTATAAAAGCATAACACTCTTTTTCAAATTCTCACTCAATTTCTATAAATTAAAAGCTTTTTATCAGACATATTATAGCAAATTACAACCTACATAGGGTACAGAAGGGAGTGAAAGGCAATCTGGATCAAATGTACAAGGAACTGGTTATATATGCTGTATTTTAGAACTTTAATCTGAAGGTGAGGCAGCATATAGGAAAATTTCAGCCAACCTTTCACATCTGTCTGTCAAAGATGATTTGGGTGTTATTTAGTAAGTTAGCAGAGCCTGTCTCTCCCAATACCACACTATTGCTTGTATCAGAGCTCCAAAGCCTTGGCTTATAATACATTATGCAGATTAATTTGTCCTGCATATTTTTTCCAATTGCAGTAACACTGGCTTTGTTTTAACACTCATGATTTTACAGCAACACAAGACCAATAGAGCTACTTCACTTGAATTCTTTCATCATCAGTTTTATGCTAGCGTAACTCAACCATCAGAAAGAAATCACATCTATCTGCCCTAGTGTTAGTGACACACTCGTGCTTGGTTCTATAAAAGCATGTGGTGCAGATCCTATGGAAGGAGGGCCAGGGCCAGGCTCAGGCTTCCTGCAATCATTACCATTCAGCCTGCTGCAGCTGTGACCCCCCTGGAATTTTAAACAGACACTGCAGCGGCTCATTGGGAACAAGTGAAGCTGTTCAAGTGCTGATTATTCCAGCAGAGCCTGAGCAAGTTAATTAATAATTAGGTGTGAAATTAATGTACACCTTCTGTTTTCCCTAGTACTTTTCCCATGTTGCTAATTTGCTTCTGCACCACCAAGGGACAAAGTAGATTTAAAGAACAAATGTGGGAATGAGCTAAAAGTCTCTTCAGGTAAACCTTGTTACATTTGCTAGCTTTTTTAGTATCATATCTTTGTCTTAACACTTTAAAATGTCTGATTCCTGATTTAAGGAGTTATGCTTAATAATTATCCTGAATATTTTTAGTGCTTGTTTAAAGAACGCTTAGTTTGCTGATGAGAAAGAAAAAATATTGCTTTTTCTTTGTTATATTATACTATATAAATATATAGCATACTATTTCATTTTGGTTTATCCTGTATGCTTGCAATTCAGACACATTGTTGAGGGTGTTTATATAGGATGTAATAGGTGAAAATGGTGTGAGTTGATGTTAGGGCTGCAGTATTGCATATAACGTAGCGATGTGTTGTTGGAGGGATTTTTTGTCTTTCTTTATGTTCAGTAGGTTTTTATTCAGAGGGAGTGTTTTGTGAATCTTTACAATGAGAAATGCATAAACAAAGTTGAGTAGCTCTGATGGCTTCTGTATGAGCACCTAGTTGTAGGTTGCACCAAAATGCAGCATGAATGTTACAGACACTTCACTGAAACTATAGCTTTGATTGTCACCTGCAATATAGGGTGTGGGAAAATCTCTTGGAAATCTGAGATTTGGAAATGAGATGAAGTCTGAACCTCTGTTCCTCTTAAAAGGTGAGGTTAGGAACTTTTTTCTCTAACTGGCTATCTTTGGGCTCTTTACTACGTGTAAGGGCCCTTTACTACGCCTAATCTTTCTCTTAGTGCTCTTTCTGTCAACTTAGACTGTGACTTTTGTTTTCTGTGGTCTTACTTTTTTTACCACTCCAAGCTACTGGACAGGGATGAAGATGTCTGCAGTGCAAGGGAAATTATGTAAATGTGGAAGTTTCTTTCCATGAAAGTAGGTAGAAGTCTCTTAGGAAGTTTAAGGAGTGTCCATTACTGTGGGAGCAGCACATGGCATGCAAGAAGGTGAAAGGCTTTTTCCCTTTTTTTTAGAACAGAAGAGAATAGGAAATCCTTCTTTCCTAAGCAGAAGGATGTCTGCAGTCCCCTTCCCAGTCCTACGTCTTCCTGAATATACTTGACCTGGTAGGGAAGCTTAGGAGATCTTTACAAGATTGCTTTGTTGTTTGTTTTGAATTTGATGCTATTCAGATATCTCGCTTCTGTTCCAGCCAAGAGTACCATTTCTATCAAGAGATGAAATTACTTGACACACTAGCAATCTTTGAATTAGCTCATTTATAATGGAAATAATTTTCCAAACTGTCCTTATTGCATATGCTAAGCAAATAATCCAAAGAAAATTGAGCTAACCCATCTTGTTCAGATTCACCTTCTTGTCAGCATGTTAGCAGAGAGACTTTTGTGATCCCCAAGCCTGTTTATTTTAATGATGTACCAAAAGGTAGCACTTTCCTTTCTTTGGATGCTATTTACCATCAGAAGATCTAGGAATAATCTGAAAGGTAAATAGTTAGGCTACTTGTAAACTGAGGGAGGCATATATGCCAGCATTAAGGTTTACAAAGGGTAGTATTTGCATATAAATCCAAGAAACAGTTTACGTAAAGATTTTTAAAAGGCTGATTCATCAAAAAACAGTTACAAAAATACATTAGGATTAAATAGAATCTAAATGTTATGGCTGGACCTAAGTGGCTTGATTATATACTTTTACATGTCTGGCACTGTGTATCCACAGTCCTAATAAACTGAATTTCTATTTCTTCCAAAACTTGTTTCTACTGCTTATCCCGTTTGAATAAATATTTGTGCTTCAGCTGGCTGGCAGGGGAAGGGAGGCAAAACCCTTCCACTGAAGTCACTGCTGGTGACAGCCACGAGCAGCACCTGTCACACAGAACATGGCACATGCGCGGGTGAGGGACTGTCCCCGCAGCAGTAGCTACAAAGTTGATCTGTGACTGCCGAGGCTCACCACCTCCCAGGAAGACAAATTTTCAAGCAGTCTCTGTGCAGTTTTAGGTTAAAACATTGTTAGTGCAAGCTTATTATTATTATTATTATGGGTGTCACCAGTTTTCTGATGTGGATGTTGTTTCTTTCCACCTCTTCTCCTAATCCCTTCCTAAGACTACCCACTCTGCTTCATCCATGCAGGTGGAATCTCCTGGGTAAAATAGGACCATTTATTCCATGTCCATATTTAATCATATTTCTGGTTAAAGTGAAGGATCCATAATCAGAAACATTTTTTTTTTTTTTGAGCAAAAACCTCTTCAGTGTTAACTTATCAATATATATAGATATACCTATGGATGTGTAGAATAGCTATTCATCATTATAGCAATATTTCCTGATTTCATCAAATTAACAAAATTGGCCTTCATTAATAACTCAGGTCACTTTTTGCTTTTCACTTTGATTTATTTGCTTGGTTTAGGAATGTCCCTCCATTTAGCTGTGTCTCTCATCTAATATAATAGGTAGATGGATACATTTGGGAGAAAGAAATTTAACTTAAAACTCTGTATCCCGCTAGGGAGGAAGGATAAATTTTATTGAACTAACGGGAAGTGCTTGTAGTCTGTGGTTGCTCTGTGCCTCCAACTGTACGACATGTTTAGAGGGACTGCCACATGTCATGTTATTTTTTCAGTGGCAGAATCAGTTGCAGGCTTGTATCTCCACCTCTGAGGCACAAGCCCCATGACAGGGAACAACGTTAAAATCCGTGAAACTGAATTGGAGGACAGAATGTGTGACATGCTCCAAATTTTCATTTTTACCACGTGAAGTCGGTGGCATTTGTTGGGGGCAAACAAAGTGGCCGGTCTGAGGTGGGACCCTCCTGGGTGGCTGGTTGTGTGCTGCTGAGTGTGTGTCACTCGAGATGGTGGCGGAGGGAGGGAGGGAGGGAGGGAGGGGACTGTCCTGCTTTGGACTGCCCACCAGGTGCATGCCACTTGCTGCCACACCGTTTCTCACTCTCTGTTCTGGTTCAGTATTACATCTGATTATATCAGATTCAGGAATACATCTCTCTGACACCTAGTGGTTATTGCTTTCAGTGCTTGGATGAGCAACCGAACCAAATGTCATTGTCTCTTGAAAAAGATCAAACACGAGAACGTATCTTTGTTTCCCCTCATTTATTATGTCATATACATTTCACAATATTTCCAGTCTCTTTCTCACAATATTGCCAGTAGTTCAGAGAAGCTTTGGGTTCCTAACAGCCTTGAACTTCACATATTACAGCATATGCTGCTACAGTAGCAAAATATAGGAGACTGCATTTTATGCCTGTCATTTGCATTATTATTTTTGTTCCACACTTAATTGGCCTACTGACTTCCTCTTGCCACCAAAGCAAAGCCTTTCCTCTTTGTCTTCTCTGCTTTTTTGCTTTCAGGTTTGCTTTGTAATGGAAATAGAAAAGTGGGAGAGATTCACAAGATGCTTGGAGGATCTTCAATCCCTGTAGCTCTTATCAGAACTCTGTGGAAAGGCTGCCACCTGCGTTCTTCATTTCCCTCCACTGTGCCAGGCTTTCCTTCCTGCCTCCTCCTCGGCCCAGCCTCCTGCAATCCCTCTTCCCTTCCCTACCAGTTTGGAGCAGAGCCCCAGCCTGTATCATTACTTTAGGCTTGCCTCAGGGAGAAAGCCCCCAAATTGCTATTCTTTACAAGGCCTGCCTGGCCACATCCCTTACTATTGGGGGG
>JAVJGJ010000059.1:60067463-60083574 GCA_035590215.1 Microhierax caerulescens | reverse complement strand
CTTACTATTTCCCCCCCCCCCCCCTTGTTAGACATAGAAATGCCAGGAACTTCTCCTCTGAGCTTTCCTGAACTTTGGGTGCTAGCCATAAGTTCATTTCGCTATGAGAGAACATCTGAGTCTAAGTCAGTGGCCAGACTCCTGATGATTTCGGAGAGGTTTGGGTAATGGCTGTAAGACCGCAGGACGGGCTCTGTTAGTCAGAATTTCTTTCTGTACCATCCCTGTCCAGCAAGTCAGAGAAATGCCGCGGCTCACCCTAATTCCCCAGAACACTTGTTTGCTGTTATGGTCAGTGGTAACTACAGCAACCGTGAGGAGCTCTTTTCTTAACTTATGTCTTGAGCTATTTAAAATGTAATTACCTTTTCAGTGACAGTAATATTCAGAATTTTCCTTTTTTTGGAAATCCACCACTTTTTTTTTTTTTTTTTCTAATGCCTCATGTACCAAATATTCCCAGGCCATACAACTCCCTTTATTTGTGATCAGGAAAACCAGAAAATGCTCATTCTCACTTTTTACTCATATTTAGCCAAATTTTCCCAGCATGACTTTATCCATATCATATTGAGATTCACATTATAAAAATAATATCTGTAACAGGTTACATTACCCCTCAGTTAACCATTTGCTAAATTTGATAATAAATTAGCACTTTTGTAGCTTATAATTGGTCCCAGCCTTCTGACCATTTTGGTTACTCTTCACTGGATCACTTCTTTATTTAGTAATGTTTTTCAGCATACTGAAATGCATTTTAAAACTCTCTACTTATTAGCCAAGTTATCCTATTCAGATTTCAACATTTGACTTGTAATTTGGTGTAACAAGGTGAGCATCTTACACTAATGTTTTTAATGAACTATTGAAGAAATTACTTTGCAAAACTTGGAGCTCCTAAATTTCTTCTTGGCATATATCTCCTAACTGTGCACACCCAAGTATTTGTGAGTTCTGGGCTTAACTTTCACAAGATCTTTCCTCTGTAAATGTTTTTTTGCCAGTCACTTCTGACCCTGAGATGCAATTTTGCAATGTTTTCAGCTTTTGAGACTATACCAGAATATCCTCTGGGTTCTTTTACTTCTTCCTAATAACTAGAATCTCATATGATTTCCAATCCTTGTGTGTCATGTGCCGGATCTGTGCTTTAAAGTATATGTCAAATTAAGATAGTACAAAATCTGTGCAAGTTGATCCACAAATTATGTTTTGTTGGTTGATATTTATAATCCTTTTCTCTCATTTTATTATAATTTCTCAACTATGGAAAATTTCTTCCTCTGTATCTCTCTCAACTTACATGTTCAAAATAATTCAGTTTCAAAAAAATACCAATATGATCCTTCATCAAGGAGAAAAGGGGTGGCTGCAGCAATTATAATTTTGCTGGTTTAGACATCCAGAAGTCACAGAGTCTAAGAATGATAATAATAAGATAAGCCATTTGTTCACCATTGACTGAATTGGAGCCAGCACAGAAGACACAAGCAACTTCACTTATTAAATTTGTTGGAGAGTAAGGAGCCTACTTAGCAGTCTCCCATTATTTTAGTGAGGTGTTTTGTTTGTTTTTTTGTTTAACCTGCTTATGAAGATCCCTGTTGGATATCTTTTCAGTAGTAGCCTGGATACGGCTCTGAGAACCAGCATTTGGAGAAAAGATCCCTAAACCAGCATTTGGAGAAAAGATCCCTACTAAATATAAGGCTTTAAAGCTGGAAAGCTAAAATTACCAACTTCCTTGGAGTCTAAATGCTCTGACACTATGTGGATAGTGGCCTGCAGCAGTTTATATAAGGGAGAAAAGGAGACACCACTGAAATATGCAAGAGATGATAAAAATTGTTTCAAGTCTAGGTCAGTCAGGAGGTAGTCAAAAGCTAAACAACCTGAATGATCAGACTGGGTTGTTTAGCCATAGGCAGAAGGTAAAGGGATATGCAGGATTTTGTTTTGTCTGTGTTTTGTTTAAAACCATCTTCTTAAAAAAATTATTAACAGATTACAAGGGCCGGGGAGGGGAATGGAAGGATGGAGATGTGAACTGAATGGAAAATAAAGTTATTGTCTGGAGTTAAATATTTTCTGCTGAGACATTTGCTGATAATACTTGGTGCTCCAGAGGTGGTTGGTATTTGTAGAAGTCACTACTGATTTTAAATGAAATGCTATGAACCAGCATCTTTTGCAGTTTTGTCCATTTTGTTTCAAACATTGTTGAAGAGATGCACCTTTGGAGACCACACCATTGAATTTGATTCAGTAAGATTATTCTAGGTATCGATTTTTACCTGTTGGCTCATAAACTATCCTTTATCAAATGCCAGTTGTAATTTAAGCCAAATAAAGCCTGTTCTTTAATGAATGCAATGGTGACTATTGCTGAAGCTCATCCTTATTTGTGTTGGCTAATGGCACAGTTGCAGATAGACTTCAGAAATGTATTTAAGAGTTACTCCCCTTTTACTGTACTGAAACTCAGCTAAATCTTCCTAACTACAAGGTGTTAGGATGCTGCCTACCCTTATTATTAGGGGACTTGGGGAAACAGGGATGCTATATCTTGGCTTTTCAACACTTTCCATTATTTACATTCTCACAACTTTTTCTATAAGACTTTGGGGGTTTTTTCCCCTAGTATTTACAGGAGGATTTTGAGGAGTGCTTAACAGTTAATGAAATATTTCTTCTTTCTCTTGTTAATCCCGGTGAGCTTCTGCTGAGATTGTAAATGCCTGATATTACACTTTTCCTTCTTTCACACATGCACCACAAGAACAAACTATGATAGCAAGCTGAAATATTCACAAACCATGAAGCTCTGTGGCTGGGCTGATTCAGAAGTCACAGCAGAATATAGTTTTTCTTTCTAATACAATCCATGTGTGATGCCAAAATACACTGTTAAAACAGTGGAATGAGATCTATCTCCAAATCTGCTGCAGGATGAAAAAATCCTGCAGTATGAGAGGGAGAGAAGAGACAAAGGGAGAAGGACATTTGAGTTTTTGTTGACTATCTCCCAGGCCCGTGGGCAAACCAGATAATTTTAGTCCCCATTGCATCATAGGAAACTATATGGGTATGGAGAAAGGAAGGAAGGAAGTTATGGCAAAATCAGTTTGGGCAGTGGCACATAACTTAGAAACATCTCAAAACTTAGCAGCTAGGTATGTCTATCTGTCACGTAGCCTTCCCTTTCACTATTGCTAGGAGCCTCAGCCATTCACGAGGGCTGTGTTGCCCCAGATGCTGTCTAAACACAGGATAGGAAGACAGTCCCAGTTTACAATCACAGCATAAAAAGAACAGGAGCAAACAAGAAGCCATATATTATAAGAAATCTGTATTTTCTGAGTTGGCATTTGCAAATTTCAAGCAAATTTTTCCTGCAAAACCATCTTTCAGACATCTTGGTAGACACGCTTGTATACTAGGTTTGGGCATAGACCCCAAACACAGGTTTAATACACAAAGCAGTTTTAAAGGTAATACTTCCTAACTTCTTCATGTTTAACATTTCAAACTATTACTCAAGTTTCTTTAACATCGACAGTTAAGCATATGCAAATAAATGTATGTTTACAATTCTAATAATATATGAAATGAAAGTCATTGTTTTGATAATGAATTCAAATGAATGAATTATGGTCACCACTTGTCTTCTGGAAAAAAAAGATCTTCCCTCAGCTACATTCACAGATTTCAGCAGCTTCAGTGGGATCTTTTAGCTCAAGCCTTAAATTCTGTTGATAAGCAATGGACAAAAGTTCTTATAAAAAAATTTAATTTAATTAATGGGGTTCCTGAAGACACCAACTTAAAATGAAGTTGAGTGATTAACCAAATGTTGTATCCACTCTGAAGATTTGAAATCTTCAAATCTGAAATAGTAGCACAGAAGGAAATGCAGTACAATTTATTTTAAGTGGAAGTCAGAAAAATTTCTACCAATGGAGTAGTTTCCATAACACTGATTCCTGGGAAAACAGTGGAACAAGTCCTTTTGAAAGACATTTCTGGGCATGTGAAGGAGAAGGAAGTGGCTGGCAACAGCCAGCATGGATTTTCCAGGGAATAATCATACCTGACTATCCTGATTGACTTCTGTGTTAAAATGCTAGTTTTGTGGACCGGGGAGAGCAGTGGATGTCATTTACCTGGACTCTAGCAAGGCTTCCAAGAGTGTCTCCTACAACGTGCTTGTAACTAAACTGGGACATCCCAGTGTGGATGGTGGACAGCTAGTCGTTTCAAAAGACGTTGGATGGTTGGATTCAAAGGACAGTGATTAATGGGTTGTGTTTACCTGGAGGCTGGTGACAGTGGAGGGCCACAGGGTTCTGCCTTGGGACCTGTGACGTCACCAGAGCAGCCCGGTCTGACCTCAGTGCTCAGCGTGCTGCAGCGGGGCTGGACCAGGGACCTACCAGGCTTTTTTATGGTATAGCTTTGTACAACTGTCAGTGTCTGCATTCAGGAAAGGATATGTTTAGAAATTATTTTGCTTTTGAAAACCTATTATGTAAGTAACTTTAAAACTACTTACAGGAGGCACCGGACATCACTGAGAGCTATTAAGGCTGAACAATATTTTACTTACACCTGAAAATTTAATCTGGTGTCAACTCCAAACGGTTCTGAGTAATCAGGTTTTTATTTTAAATTTAAGAAAAAATAAAATCAAATTAAAGTAGGAATAGATCTACTTACTAATAAAAAAACATGCTAATTGACAACTCTGCTTACTAAAAATTGAATTTATTTGCCAGAAAGAGCGCTGAGTCAGAAAGAGTCATTGTGAAACCAGCTGAACACAAAAAGCCAAATTCAACACTCAAATGCATTTGCACAGCTATCATTGACTGGGAACAGGATTGGCTCAGAACAGCGAAATGAGTGAGCCTTTGCCAAGAGAAGAAAACCAGCCAAATTTCAGAAACCACATCACAGGAACGTTTCCCCACTGTGCCTGTGGTTGTGGTCTGGTGGTCTGCTGAAGTGAGGGAGAAGAGGGAAGCATGAAATCAGCCAGACAGATGTGTCTGCAGGCACTGAGCAGCCAGAGAGTTGCAGCATAGTGGCAAGGTGCCTCACTGACTGTAACTCTTAAAAAGCCGAAACTGCACTGAAAACAAAGTTTATTAATTCTTTACAGATATCTAAAGAATGATGACTGGCTGTGCTTTGTAAAAGCAATACCCTGCTTGCTGAATCATGGGTGTACTCCTCCTGAACAGGCATTTTGCTTCACTGCGTTGTTCTTTCCTCTCTGCATGTGTGACAACGGATAACTTGCGTTAAGGGAAGGATCACTCTATAGACTGTTTTCACTGTGTTACTGAAGGATGCTTTAAATGGCTTTGTTAACAGTAAGGAAGAATAAACTAATTTTACATGAAAATATAACTTACTGTGCAGTGATTTAACAGTTATTTCATATGTTTTGAAGACAGGGTTGGTGGTATTAATGTCCCCATATGAACTGAATCTGGCTGTACAAAGTAGGGCAGCGCAGGAATGAAAACCAGCAAAGCCTAAATTTGCCTAGGCCTTCAGGATAAAACAGTAAATCTAAACCAGTTATTTAGCTAATGAATATTTGATTAAGACTTTGGAGGACAGTGAAGGAGAATCCTGAGAGAAATTCTTATTCTTAAAAATTACTAAATGATTACTAGACAAGATGGAGTTAATTTCATTCATATTCCTACAGTTTTTTCTAGGCTGCAACATCTTTTTCAGTTACTTTCAGTGGGACCAGATAGTAACAAAAGCTCCCGCTCTCAGTGCTCCTGAGCAGACCTGCAGATAGCACTTAGCAAGTCTAATGGGCCTGGGGAGATGATGCCGCAGTGATAGCTGAGGTGCATTTCAGTATAGCCCACAGCCCTGAGAACAGCAGCTTCCTTTCCTTGCTGTTTTTCTTTTCTGTGGGGAAAACTCCAAAGTGTCAGCAATGTGAGTCTTATCTTAAGCTGCTAAACTTTCTTATTTACCCAAAGGATAAGGAAGGTTATTCACAGAAGTGAAGCCATTCACAATCTAAATCCCGTCTGTGTTCTTTAGACGCAAGGTGCCTGCAATGGAAAGCTGGTCCCAAGAACCGAGGACAGGATCCCTGCCTACCCAGCAGATCTGGAGGGTTTCTCCCTTGGTAATGATAAACTCTGCCTAGCGATGTGCATAGTACGGCAAATATCATACAGTCATCTATACTGATGCCAATGCCCGTGGCCATTGATGTGGGTGCAAACAGTTGTCATTAGACCCACGCTGACTGTGCATGTACTGAGTAGGAGATGGCCAGTGAGAGCAACAGCAGGTCCTCTATCTGGTAGTGTAATGATGTCACGGTGTCAGAAATACATAGGAAGAAATAGGTGTTTCCATTGCTTTAGGCTTTTCCTTCAGCACAGCACCATACTGCCCCATGCTCCTAATCACACACTATGCAAGCGTCCTGCAAACATTTTAATTTTCCATTATGTGTATCAGAAAAAAATGCTTACACCATTAATATATAACTTTCCCTGCCATGAAAGATTTAGCTTGCACCTGACTAGTATGAAGAATAGAAAACCATGGCCCGTTGAAGGAAACAAGCAGGCAGCTGTACAGGATGCAGTGAGCTATATGAAACTGCCAGATCAGAGGGACTGAGCATGTGAGCCAGCCGTAAAGCTCCCACTTTTCCCACCAAGGAGGACAGTGCTTGGATGGGGCTGAATGCTGCTGCATGTTAAACACTGGCTGTACACTTTGTGTGTACATTTGTGTAGCTGATTTAGTAAAAAGTCACAGCATCATCTCCTCTGTCTGCTGAGGATGCTTCTCTGTCCCATAGTACAGCTTCCATTGTAATGATATAAAAAAAAAAAAGGGAAGCATGAAAAATTGATGAAGATGTGTGTTTGCTTTTAAAAACCACTAGTGTTTTGCAGATATGCGGTGTATAATAAAATGAAATGTAAGAAAATATTTTTCTTTGCTAATTAAAAATAAAGCTATACAGTTACTTCAGTTATGGTTTGATCTTCAGCACAGCTTCTTGATGGTCTTGTCCACACTTGCCTCATTTTTGCATGTTACTTCTAGCTAAGATTTCTTCTTAATTCTGAGGTTTTAGTGTTGTGTAGTGCAATTGTAACCCTTAGGGAACAGCCAGCCCTCACTGCACCCTGAGAAAGTCTTTGGAGGGTAGGGAGAACAAAAAAATGAATTAAACACAGTGATCTCTCAATACATTTTAATGTCAAGACTGGATACAAGGAAAGCACAGGCTATGGCATGAGTGTCAGGACAGCAGTGGTTGCATCGAGGACAGAGGAAAGGCAAGGAGGCTGGGCTTGTGCTTGAATGGTGAGGTCATTTCTACAGTGTGGATTTTGCAGTGCTTGCTGGAGGAAAGCGGGGGCTTGAAATGAATCACCACCTGAAACTGGTTATTTAAAGTGATAGCAGTGGCTTCTTTAATGCAACAAGCTACACTGGTTCTCCTGTTCATTCTGATCGCCTTATACGTGCCTTGACTACTGCAGCGAGGCCACGTATAGGAGAGGATTCCACTAGCAGGAGAAACAGGATGGTCCTTCAGAGCTCCCTCCGAGTGCTCCTTCCACATGACAGGGTGAGGACAATAAAATGTTAAGACCAGGGCTTTCCTTAGCTGATTTTAGGGGTGCTTAAGTAGTTTTCAGGAAGCTTTGGTGGGGCCTGCTTGCGCTGTGTATCCATGCCCTGCAGCTCCCTGTGCATCTCCATTGCACACAACTCCACCACTCCCTGCTGAAAATCTCAGGTTACCTCCTTGTGTCAGTTCTAGGTGACAAGACAAGCCTCCCAAAACCAGCTAATTAAAAGAGCCATTGCAGCATCACAAGAAAAAGCATGCTTTGTGAACAAAACACCCCAACTTCTGTTTGTACAACCTTCCTCTCCGGCTAATGGCATCTGTTCCGTGAGTGTGCCAGTATATCCTGCGGTGCTTGTCAATAACAGCAGGAAATTGAAAGCTGAAATTTCTATTTAAGGAAACTGAATAAAGAGTTTGCATTCTTCCAGCTTAACTGTTTTTGAAAATAAAGCCACAGTTTAAGGGTGCCAGAAAGCACAGTAAAACCTGCAGCCTCTTGCAGACTCAGAACAGATGCTTTTGGCTGGAGTAGGAGGGCAGAAAGAAAGACCAGCATGAAAGACCAGGAGAAAAAGAGGAAAAGGTTTTGGGGAGCTACAAAGAAAAAGGTATGTTGAAGACAAGGCTGCAATGAAATTAAAGTTAGTATTATAAATAAATAATGGCATACTTTTCCTGGCAGTGCAGACCTGTGAGCCTGCTGATGGAGTAAACTCATTACTTAAGAGTCATCTGCACTTGCTGATGGAAACTGTCTTGCTGGATGTAGAGTGTGGAACATTCCTGAATATGGTAATGCTATAAACTGTTCAATGACCTGTCATACCAACTCTGCAAGAGTCCTTAATGGCCTCTTGCAGATCTGCTGCATGCAAGTGACCGACCCAGCAGTGATCGGAGAACATTGCAAAATCTTGTCTGCAAGCACAGATCCTGTTTGTGCCTGCAGGCATCATGCTCAATTTCAGCCAAAGCTGAAAGCCCTTCGGAAGTTGGCCCTTAAGGTCATATCCTCTGTCTTCAAGTCTGTCAAGGATTTTTCCCCTACAAGATATTCTTGAAGGTTTTTCTAGTGGATGCTTGTCTTATTTTGCTTTCTTTTTGATGTGGCAGAAACAACAACCTTTGGGAGAATTCAAATAATCAGATTTACATTTTGTTTAGCCAGTCTCACTGCTACTATCTTGAAAATAACTCCCAATATAGTTTTATACTCTATTATAATAGTATCTGATCGTCTTTAATGCGAAACAGTAACAACAAAGAAATTCCTAAAGGAATTCAAAGAGGGCCCAGGCATTTTCTTCTTTTTGGCATTTTTCTTTTTCACTGTAGGTCTTTGCTTGGGCTGTGAGATTTTTAACTTTTGAGATTCTAATAATTTGGTTTACTGATTTTTTTTTCTTCAGATTCCTGTAATTCAGGTTGAGGGGAGGGAAATAAGCGTTTCTCATTACAGTGCAGCATGGTTCTTACACAGAGCAGAGAGTCTCTTTTGTTTAAGGTTTTGCTGTGTTTCCTAAAGAAAGTAATAATCTTTTTTAATTTCTTTTTCTTTTACCATAACTGGATCCCATCTGTGGGAAATGCTTTGTCCCTATACTCTCCCAGGCTTTATCCTGTGCTTTTTACCCTGGCACTGCTATAAAGCAGCTTTCTACATAGCAGATATTTTACCCTTTAAATGCACACATACTCTTAGCACCTCTCTTCAAAAGTGTCACATCACCAATATTGAGCTTTTTCAGTTTCATATTTTGCAATGACTTTCTCAGCCTTCAAGGTTCTTTAATTTACCTGTTTTAACTCTGTTAACTCACTGATTTGCATCCTTCTTGTATTACTATTAAGCATCCTGCTGGGTAAATCTGAAGGCATTTAGAACTGTAAATCTCAAACCTGATAAAGGCGGAATGCTTAATTTGTTTAAATTATTTACATTAATGAAAACTGCTCAGTGGAAGTGGATTGTAAACCAGCTAGTTTATAAAATACTGAAGTCAGGCTTTATAGATGATTCTAGGGATCTAAGAATAACAAGGCAAAATTACATTCTTTAATTGAGAAGCGGCTAACTAGAAGATAAACAAAACAGATTTAGAAGGGATTTAGTGGCATACTGGTAAATGGATAGAAGGCAAGTAGGCAATCTAAAATTATTGTATTTCTTCCCTTGTTTTTTGCTTATTTTACACTAGTAAGTTAGTCCATTGAAAGTCATTCTTAATTTATAATATTGTAACTGATGGGAGAATCTGGCTGAAATAAACTTTCAAAGTCTCCCAAAGTATGAGTCACGTAACCAGGAGGCAAAACAAAACAAAACAAAACAAACAAAACAAAACAAAACAAAACAAAACAAAACAAAACAAAACAAAACAAAACAAAACAAAACAAAACAAAACATCAATTACTTAGGGTGTAGTCCATGTTAAAACATGAATTCATAGACTTTATGTTAAATAGCTTTTCTGTTAGACCTCTTTTGGTGCATAACTGCTTAGCCCTTTCTCCTGACAAACTGAGGCAGAAGCACACAAGTGCTCAGAAGCTCTTGCAGCAGTCACCAGCCTTTGCTTCAGCTCTGTCTACATCTGGGTCATTAGTTTCCACAGCATCAGTGCTGAGAATGGAAGCACAATTAACAATTAATGAAAACATCCTGTTTAGTGAACTCAAAGGAATCTCATAAAATTGTTTCCAGCCCTACCTGAGCCCTTAGTGGTGGCGTCTGGGCTAGTGCGGATCTGTGGGCTATGTGAAAATCACTGCCGTGCAGAATCAGGCCATGCAAAACCATCTTGCTTGCTATTTGCAAGTTGTCATCGGCAATGAGGACTGTAAAGTACCCTGAATGTACTGAACATGCTTTGGAACAACGTTAAGATAACAATGGGAAAATAATCCATCTGTTAACAAAATCCAGGTTTTATTCTGGAGTGATTCACATGAAAATTCCTTGGATAAGTGTGGCCTTCTTTTACTATATTACAATACACTATTGTGGCTAATGGTTTTGAAAGTTTTGGCGGGGGGCAATAAGCAGCAAATTGAGTTGTCTAAAAATGGTACTTAGTGTCATTTGAGATGCCCTCAGACACAGATACCTTCACATCCCACTGCTCCAGAACAGTGTAGGTGTCCTGTTTGTCCTGTCACACCTGCCAGACACGTGTGCGTGTACCAAATGCCCTAGGGCATCTCAAATGGCACTAGGTGCCTGTTTTAGCCCATTGAATCAAGCCTTCTGTGTTTCTTTCAGGTGAGGTTAAATTGAAGGTGGGTTTAAGAGAAATTAACCTGAGGTGAACTTAAATCTTGGCACAGAGCTGAGCATCTCCTGTATTTCTGTGATTTTCTCCCAGTCCCATGGATATCCTACGTACACCAGATGGCCCTGGCCACCTGTAAATATAGGCAGTTTCGCCACGTGCAATTCATGCAACTAGATTTCATCCTTTAATATCTACATCCTGTGTATGGAACAGGAGCTGTCATTTAAGTCAAAAAAGTTATTTCAGTCTGTTTGCTTTTCACTAATATGCTCATCCCCCTTAACTTCAGGGCACTTCTTGCAGAAACAAATTGCAATGTCAGATCAGAGCTGTAACACAAAAGTTAAAAAAAAATGAGAATTAAAGACAACCAACTCCTTTTCTTTATGTTTTAAATAAAATACAAGGACTTGTAATTTCTGATGGGAGGGTCAATTTAGCCTTATCAGTGTCTTATTTAATGTGCTTACTAGCACATAAAAAAAACCTGCTGTCATAGAAGTTTTTCCTCCAAGTTACATCTCTGTTGGAGTCTGTTATTCTCAGCAATTTTGAATTTTCCCAGGTAAAGTGAAAATTTATCATTTTGAAGTGATGTTATCAGTCAAATTAGAACTCCTAGTTTTGTTTTTCAGGGAAAAAAAAAAAAAAAAAGACAGCCAGTTTTCTATATCAAGAAAACACTCCTTCATAGATGACAGGAAAAAGAGGCATAGGTGTTTGGCATATTAGAATCTGACTGTAGTTATATTTCAAAAAATGAATGTGCAAGGTAGGAATGTGATACTTGTCAGGTTCCTAATACAAAAACATATTTCAAAGCTACACAGTTCAACACACCTTGAAGAACTCTTTACTCAGCTCTAGGAAGAGCTCTGGTTCAATGCACATCAAAATGGTGGGTCTTTCAGTGGAAAAAGAATTTAGTTCAACCCTCTCAAGGACAAACCTGGGCAAGAGCTTTAGAACATGTCAATGGAAACAATTTTATAATATTCTAGCAAAAAACTAGGAAGACATTTTGTCCTCTGTTATACTTACATAAATTTGATGTTACTATGGACTAACGAGTAACTGGTGCTTGAAAATAGGGCACCATACTGCTTCTGCTGGGGTCCCTGAGCTGTGTCAAGGGTGCTCCACAAGAGACATTCCATAAGAATAAACCTGTGCCCTGCAAGTGCCACCCCAGACAAAGTAGGGTCAGCAGGGAGAGTTAGTGGTGGCTGGATGGATCAGACAAGGAGATGGGTGTCTCCATTGCGAATTCATAGTGCTCAGGTGGCAAACTGCTTCAGTGCAGCTCCCACTTACTAAAATTCTTAGCGCCCAGATAGAAATTTTAACTCCTGATAATAGCAGGTTATCAAAAACACGAAGAAACTATTATTTGTACAGAAATATTATATTATCCCTCAGTATTTCCTCACCTTTTTGCTCCTGATTCATCCTCCATACCAAAGTCTGCCAACCTTTCTCAGCAGAGCATCCTCTTGTCCTGGAAGCCATCCCACTCAAACTCGGTAGGAATTTGTGGGCAGAACGATGCTATTCATTTCACTAAAATCATCTAGAAGATGAAGGGTACTTGTGGAGCAGGCTACGCCTCCACAGCTATCATTGAACAGCAGCATATGCAGCAGTTTGACTGCAGCATTAAAGCCACGCACCCCGCGTGCTCAGGCAGTTGACATCGTTAGACCAGTATTGCCCAGCTTCTGACAATTTTCCAGCTCGTGCAGCTGTTGGGAACATATGGGCCTTAATGTTTCTGTACTTAGCGATTCTTCCTCCTGCTTTTTCTTATGTATACACACACATCCCACAGCCTGGCTCTACTGCACACACTGAACATTAAAATAACAGATTTGCTCTCAGAACAAGATCGTAACGCATTCAGCTCACCTTAATTATTGAATAGCTTCATTGCCTTGGAACAAATCTGAACGTATTGCCAGGTCTGTGACCTGCTTCTTTGATAGTGGTAAAGAGTTTATTTGTGAGTGCACTCAGCTAGGTACGTAGGTGAATCTGAAAACTCTGAGCTAAGGCACAGCTTGCTTCTTCCTGATTATCTTAAGCATTTCACAAGTATGGAAACGTATTGCAGTTTAGCTGGGTACAGTAATTTAGGTGGAAAGGCAGGAGCTGCAAATTTCAGTGCTAATTAAACAGAATTTTGACAGCAGGAGAAAGTGGTATGCCTTGTCTTTCCAAATACGTGTTCAGTGCAATCTGTCTTTTTAATTGGACTGCAACAGATTATTAAATTATTCAAATAAATAATGGAAGAAAACTTAAACTGAAATCCTGCTGAAGGGGAAACTGCCTTTTATTAAAATGGTTTCGTATTATTTTGTTCTGCGTTCTGACAAATACACAGCCATCAATATTCTTGCTTCAGTTATGACAGAAATTGTTCAGATTAATAGCTGGCTACTTGAATTGCCATATGAATATTTATTAAAAATGTTGATAAAATTGCCATCATATTTTCAAATGGGCAGACCATGAACAACTGCATTGCCCTGCAGCATTATTTAATAATTCAGCAAATTCAAATACATAGCTATCTTGAGAATTTTAGTAATTAAACTCCAAAGTGAAGCACATATGTAAGCCAGCTGTTTTCTCATGTCCCAGTTCAAGGTAGAAAGAAAATTCAAGTCTTACCTTTTGGCAAATTACACTTTGGAGGGAAGAACATTAAGGAAGAGAAATTGAAGGTTAACACTACAGTAGCAGAGTTATTTTGAAAGACATCTGAGAGGAAATCATATGTCTTTAGTTGTGTTTACAGCTGGAGGAAAGGTTGGGAGTAAGGCAACCAGCTCTTAGAATCACACAGAGTCACTGCTAGGAAAAATCCTTTTTTCCACAAAAATGCAGTTTTACTTAAAATTGCTCTCAGAAAGTGAAAAAGTTTTCAGTTGAAACTATTTGGTACTAAGATATGGGAATAAGACACAAACCTGTTGATCATTTGGCAGATCACATTAGTGCGTTCACCTGTGCAAAAGCACAGCCTTGGAAGAAGCAATTTTTGGGTAACCATCTGGAGCATAGGAAGGACTAATGTGCAGGAGAAATTAGATCAGGGGATAACTGGTAGACTGGTGGACTTCCAGCTTTGGGAAAGGCGTTGAGACCGATACGGTCTCTACAGACTTAATATACTTCCTTGTTTAGTTATCACAATCCCCAAATGCTTTTCTTATTCTCCTTTCGCCTCCAGACAAAACCTTGCACCTGCTTACTGGACACTAAATATTCTGATTTTTCTAGTTTTGAGTGTTTAGGCAGGCTGTCTGTTCCAGATACAGTAGCCACAATCAGTGCCACAGAAATTTTATATTGAAAAAAATTGAATCAGTCGTTTAATTCAACCACTTGCATGGTTATATCTTCCTTCTGTATGTTGCCAGAGGTGGTACATGTAGAATACAACCCTGCATGAAAAAAGAAGTTTCCAAAAGCTGGGGATAAAAGGCAACCAAATGAGCAAGAGCAAGATCTACCCAGCCTGTTAATGGCATGGCGCTGCATATGTGCACTCCGTGACTTGGAAGAGCTACATTTCTTACTGATTATATCCAACCACTAAATCTTAGATTAATAAAATACTTCTAGGAATTATCTTTCAAAGTAAGTCCTTACAGCTGAGATAATTCCCGTTCCCTATATTTATCCATTATTTGCTCCACCCTGAGCCATAATTCAAAGTCCAAGTTGTTTCGATATTCAATCTGATTTTGAAAACGATGTTAATCCAGCAAACTTCTTAATACTGAGCAGTGAACATGCTTGTTATGAAACCAAATAGAGAACTAAGTAAAAAGACAAACTAATAAAAAACCCAAACAAAAAAAAGTGAACTGAAAATCTAAGTCAGTGTGATGATCACAATGAAACAAAGACCTCAATATGGTTGTTTCAAGAACAAACCAGATTATATTTACAGAAATATAATCCATATTGAAGCATCTGTGATTGAAGAATCACTGTCTGTTGTGTATCCTTAATATTTCATACAGACCTGCATGCATTTTTCTTCCACAAAAGTCTCTCACACTCCTGTAGGATGCACTACTAATAAGTGCAATTCTGTGTTGACAAGTCTTTCCAGCTACTGCAAATTCTAAAATATCACAGCATCTTTTCTAAGGAGATAATAGTTTACTAGAAATTGCCATGGCAAAGTGTGCTTTGAGTAAGTTTGTGCACATCCATCACACAGTGCATGGCTTTCAATAAGAGGTTTTCATCTTTATGTGATACATTCCTTTTTCAGATTGTTTCATCTTCTTTGATTTGATGTTTAAAAATTACCCATGACTTTGGCAATATCTCTTTATACTGTTCAATTCATGGAGATTAATCTCCACAGCATTCAGAAAGGGTACAAGAAATAGTCATCTCTGATTTTCCTATGACTATATTTCAACTCTCCCCACTACAACAAAGGGGTAGACCTCAATTGTTGAAGTACAAAATGAGGAGAGTTAGAGCTGAAAATACTTTTCATTAGGTCCTTTCATCTATACAGTTTTGCCATTTCAGAATTTCTGTCTTTCAAGGGCATTTGTCCAAGTTAGCTATAAACAACTCAGGTCATACAAAGGCTGAAAACAAAAGCAATAAATTTTTAGTTTCAGTTCTCTGATAGTTGGAAAAATATTTTCCTTCATTCAAAAGGATTTTTAGTAGTCTACCTTCTATTTTCAATTCTTATATTTTCTCAGCTGTCCAAATAATCATGCAAACAGTAAAATCCCAAACTTTCTGTGATATCCTTCATTTCAATTTGGATTACAGGCTTGGAATGTGAATGACACTGTTCTGCCTGCTGTGTCCGTTCGTCTGTATGTAATTCAGGTGCAGCCAGCTTTTGCCATAGACAAAAAAAAAAAAACTTTTGCAGGAGAAATTCTGTGAAAATGTGGGTTTTAATTAAAATTCCTGTCTGTATCATTGTCATTGGTTGACAAGAAGCTCAACATGACCTGGCAACGTGCACCTGCAGCCCAGAAAGCCAACTGTATCCTGAGCTGCACCAAAAGAATGATGACCAGCAGGTCAAGGGAGGTGATTCTCCCCTTCTACTCCGCTCTCATGACACCCCACCTGGAGTGCTGCACTCAGCTCTGGCACCCCCAACATGAGGAGGACATGGACCTGTTGGAGTGAGTCCAGA
>JAVJGJ010000059.1:60016894-60067183 GCA_035590215.1 Microhierax caerulescens | reverse complement strand
AGCAGCTGTGGATGCCCCATCCCTGGAGGTGTTCCAGGCCAGGCTGGATGGGGCTGTGAGCAACCTGGTCTGGTGGGGGTGTCTCTGCCCATGGCAGGGGGGGTGAAACTAAATGATCTTTAAAGTTCCTTCCAGCCCAAACCATTCTATGATTCTGTGATCATCAGCAGATTGAAACTTGGAGATTACATTATTTTGACCGCCTAAATTCGGTACCTTTTATGCCAGCTTTTTAATTATTTTTTTTTCCTATCCTCATAGCTTTACACTGAGCCAAATAAGTCAAGATTTTACTACAATGCATGCACTGTATTCTACACTTTCTTAAGGACAATCATACAGGAAAAACCTTATTATCAGGGATTTTTGCTGAAAATCAAATATTAGAATGAAATTAATGTGGTTTTGTACATGTCTTTTTATTAGGAGTGAAGCAGAGGAGTATACATGATCTTAAGGAAGGTCCTCTGTGGGTTTAAGATTAAATCAAGCAAGCAGTAGGAAGAAAAAAAAACAAAAAACCACCACAAACTGTAGCTTACAAATAACTCATGTTGGAAACAAGGGTTGGAATGATGCATATTGGGAGCATTCCTGATGCATTCCTGAAATCCTTTAACATAGCCATTTAAATGGATAATTTTGCACAATAAGTTTATTTTTAATTATCAAACTGTGCCTGGCAATACCATGTAAAGATGGAAAATGTCTAAATTACATAGATATACTATTTACTACAGCTACTGCAGTCAACATTGTGTGACTGCTACCACAACTTAAGACTGATGGAAGTGGTAATATTCTTGACTTTTTGCTAATGTTTCCCTTAACATTAACTTGTATCTACAGTGCAAGTGGAGGGATGCCTGTAGCTGGATTATACTATAAATACTAATAAGAAAGGGGTTTAATTCCTGCTGCTTGTATTTGCTAGTGACTCCACATGTTAGCTATGATTATTTACCTTACACAGTATTTATTTTTTTAATGTCCCAAACACATATGGTGCCTTTCCTGGAAGTGGCATCAAGTGTCAGCATCTCCTTAGGTATCATGATGAATTGATACTTTTTCTGTTAACATATTGTAAAAGAATGTCAATGCTTCTGGAGGTAATTGGGTCTCAAGAGATCCAAGTACCTGGTTTTACTGCAGGTGAACACAATCTCCGGATGAAAGCATTAAGGTTTGACATACATTCTCTAAAATTGAAATTGTTATTAAAACAATTGCTCTATCATATTGCTCAGAAGGAATTGGTCAAATCAATTGTATGTAATCACTTACTCCAAGTAAAACTGAGTGACACCTTTAATGGAAAATGTCTGTGTTGTAGGTGTGTTGACAAAAGGATACAACAAATTGCTCCCAGAAGAGCCAGAACATTTTAATAGAGTAATACGAATGATAGTAAAGAACCTGGAAGGCAATTAATGACAAATAATTAGTTGTACTAATAGACCTCGAAAACTCTGGGGTACTAGCCCAATCACTACACTATGTACATTTTGTATTTCATATGTAATGCAGAAGTCCTGGTACAAGATGAAAAATAGGGACTGGCCTTCTGAGTTGTGTTTGCCTTTGGTGAAAGCTGATTGATTTTGCAGATGTTCCAAGCTGATAGATACAGAAACAAACATTCCCGCAACTTATCTTGGCTGTCATCAGAAAACTAAAACCAAACTGAAATTGTAGATCCGTTTGTCAAAGTCTGAAAACGTTATGGCAAGTATCTATTATAGACCGTGATATAAAAGACCTTGAAATACGTTTCAAGAATCGTTTCAGGTAGAAACTCTCTAGTTTCAAATTCTCAGATATTCATTCCTGAAAAGAGAAGAATGGCCGTAACAAGCAAAAGCTCTTGATGTTCCAGTGATATTTTTTAACCATTATAGTTAATTCTTGTGTTCATTAACCTTTTTTCTTTTCTTTTCGTGTGTGTGTGTAGATGCACCAAAACTCCGACTGTTTTTTAATAGCTATTATATAAAAAGTGCTTATTTGAGCTGGTGTGTGTATACATGAGCATTTCATGTGTAGGCTGATGGATGTACGAGTCATCCAGGGGGCAGAGGCTGCGGAGCGCCTTCCTACCCCCCGCGGGGTCACCCAGCCCCGCCGCGGCCGCGCCGCCGGCCCTGAGCTCACAGCGCCCCCTGGTGGGGCCCGCCCGCAGCGCCGGCCTGAGCCCGCCCCCGGACCCGCCCTGCCCTCCCGGCGAAGCTTTTTAAACCTTAGGCTCGGATAAAATCAAAAATATTTTCGGTAATCTTTCCATTATTTAGAATAATGGCATAGCCACCGACACAACTCTTTAAAACGGAAAGGATCTGGGGGTTTTGAGCATTTTGTTGTGCTTTTCTATACATTATTTTTTCCCGAGTATGGAGCTCAGCTGTATGTAGATGTGGTGCAAATCTGAATAAGGACAATATTTAGATTCATATGTGTTGTCCTTCAGTGCCTTCCAGGTTAATGTGCTGTGTTTGCAGGTGACGCTCTTTCCTAGCCACCACCACTTTGAGCCCTGGTTGGGACCGGTATGTTAAACAATCCATCGGGCACTTTGCCCAGCAGCAGTTATTCTTCTTGTCACAACCTGAAAATTGTGTCTAATATCTATCTGCAACCTTGGGTTGCAGAGCTGCACAGAAATGTCAACTTGTAGTAAAACCAGTAATTAACAGTGACATAAAGAAGGATTACATTTCAGCCTAACATTTAGAATTAAGATAAAGATTTTGGCTTAAAGACACGCGATTATGTTTTAGGTCTTTCTGTACTGCTGTAATAACCTGGAAGGTCCAAGTCAGCAACTGCCATGTCTGGAGGCACCTAATTTTCTGGGAAGTCCCTTAATTGCTTCCTGCTGTGACTGCAAGGAGCATGCCTGTCTCGGCAGCATGAAGCTGCTTGGTGCCTTGGTCTGTGGAGTCTGTGCGAGGGAAGCATCCTTCTAAGCTGGAACAGGAATGGAACAGAGTTTTGTTGGGTTTGTGGTGATCAGTGGCATGGCCACACTGATTAGCACCGCAGCGTTAGGATCCTTTCTACAGGTTTATTTCGCAAAGCTCATTGCTGTCCTGCTTTCCTGAACATTCTTAATATCTTCAAGAAAAGAATAGGCAATGATGCTATTAATATTTTTTTTCTTTCTTTCTCTGCTTTTGTTTTCACCCCTAAATTGAAAACACTGGCAATGAACTGTAGGTATATGGGAATAAACCTTAATCAGTACAATTTACAGAGCAGCAATAAGCTTCTGCCTACCTGTTCTGCACTGGGGAGATTGCAAGGGAGCCAAAAGAAGTTTCACACAGTTTTAAGTGCATAGTATCGACTTAAATGTGTTTCCCTAGATTTCATGAATATTCAGAATAATTATACGCAATATATACTCAGTTCCCAGTTGCCCGTCTGATGTTAAATCTACACATACCCACCATCAGAGCAAAACACTTTTTAAAAAACTCACAGTGAGTTGTTACAGCAGAGACCAGTGACCAGTGGTAGAAGCGAGCTGTTTTGTGATGGTGTGTAACACCAGGCTTCCAATACATAGGCCAGCACTTTTCAGATGTAGTCTGCAGGTCAAGCAGATTGCAAATCAAGATCTTTTACAATTTCACACTAAGACTTCTACATTTCCATTTCAAAAGCGGGTAGAGACCCTATCTGTTCTTGATGTAGAATTCCTATTTGAAATCAAGTGGTACTGAGGGCAAGGAACAAAAGTTGAATAAGTAACAAAGATCTATTTATGTGCCATAGAAAACAAAAATCATGCAGGTGCATCGGCATCACTTGAGACTACATAAATTCCTAAAATAATCTGTGCTTTATGTAGCGGTTTCATGAAGTAATCCAAAGAGATTTTGCTTTGGGTTTAGCATTTTACTTGCAATTATATAGTGTGTGTTTCCCTTTCCTGTACCTAAGATTAGCCCTTATTTTCTGGCTCATTTGGCTAATCAACATGTTCTTCCTTTCTCACCAAACATTTTCAGCAGTTTCTTCTACAGTTATCAGTTTAACTGGCTTCATACCTGTGACTGCTTTCCACGTTTCAGAAAAGGAATTTACCCTAAGGAGTATAAACAGTGCCTGAAGAAGTTCATCTGAAAAGCAGTAATCATTCACGATTTCCATAAACTAGTGTGCAATGGGTGGCAAAAGGAGTTCTCAGGCTCATGTACACTGTATCAGCTTGTGCTGTGCCCATCTCAAATCGTCAGACATAAATATACTTTCTTCAACACCATGTAAAAGTACTTACCCCATCTTTAAGAGTATTTTTGAAAAAGATCTTAAGCAAGTAAATCTTGTTTCTTGATTCTAATCCAAAAATGTAAAAGCAGCTTTCTCACCTAGTGTGATGTGAAAGTCTTCAGATTTCTACCTTGTATCTTGCAGTTAGTGAAACTTTGCAAAAAAAAAAAAAAAAAAAAAAGCAAACACAAAGAAAGAAAGAAAATAGAGAGAAAATCAGCTACACTGATGATCCAATTTCCTCAGAGTTCATTTCTGAAGCATTATTAATTTAATATTTTTATTTTTCATTGATTGGAGACAATGAACTTTGGATAATCCAGTATACAAGGAAAGACAGTTCTTGCTTACTGCTTGGAAAACGTACATGTTCTTCTGTATGAACAGAGGTATGGGCAGTCAGCTTTTCTCTTCCAAGCCTTTTGTAAGATAGGCAAGGGAGGAAACATACTGTTTCATACCTCTGTTTTTTGTTTGTTTGTTTTATATGTTCCAAAAATTTAAAAAGAGCAATATTTTCACAAGATTGCAAAACTACATTGGCAAATTGTTACTGTGTGGGTTTTCTATTGACCAGAAAAGAAATTCCTGACATAAAGCTTCAAAATGTGTACATACCTGAAAAATATTTAAATATGTATAATCTATTTTGTATGTGTATATATATATGCAATATTAATATCTCTGCTTCCTGAAACCGTAAACCTCTGCACTGAGATGGAGACTTAACCCAAAGAGTGAGGCAAAAAGGACAGCTGCAGGCTGCAGCTCAGCTCACTTTCTGCCTTAGTGGTCTGGGTGCTTGGCAGGGTGAGGAGAACTCAGAATCTTGTTTCTTCCACAGGGACTGTTTCTCTGTGTGGCATTGAACTGCTAGTAGCAGTAACACAATGCCATCTCTCAGTCATTAGACTGAGTTTCTTTGGCTTGTTCTCTGCATGAAGGAGGGAGGTCAGGATCCCCAGGGAGCGATGTCATTCTGCTCCTGGAGTTTCTGGGCATGCTTAGAGAAAACAGGAATAAAATTGGGAGGTTTAGCGACACAGCTGAGGGCTCAAGCGCCAGTTCAAACAAAAAAACTGTTAGTATTCTGTAAATATTCTCACTCATATTCTTTTTCTGAATTATTTCTCAGATTAATGAACTTTTCAATTATTTGTCATCATCACAGAATCATAAAATCATTTGGATTGGAAAAGACCTTTAAGATCTTCAAGTACAACCAGAAACCTAAACATTGACAAGTCCACTGCTAAACCATGTCCCTAAGCACCACGCTTTTTTAAAAATAACACCTTTTTCTACAGGAATAAAGGATGCATCCATTTTCCTTCGGTCGTCCTCTGTCTTGCTAATTAGATGAGTAGCTTGAAAACCAAAGATACTGTTTTGAACTTTACAGTTCAAGCAGCAGGGCTTGCCATCAAGTTTACCGCTTTGGGGGCAAGTGTTCTGGTCACTAAATAATTAGCAAAAGCCTGGGTGGTGGCAGGAGTGGAATCACAAGTGGCCTCAGCCAGGTAGAAGTGCACGGAGTTGAAAGTCTGGAAAACACACAGCAAAATGGGGCCTCTGTACGGAGGGAGGTGGCGGTTCCTCTGGTTTCTTGGGATTTCTGGGCAGAGCAAGGATGGCAAGGGAGTCCAGGCAGCATAATGTGAGGTGGTTATGGGCACGCTGAGCACCGCAGGTGCTGCCTGAGCTTTGCAGGAGTTCATGCTTTTCCAGAGCTTGGTAATCACTGGGGCCAGAAATCAGGACCTGCGTGCCTCAGTTCTCCATGTCTGTAGTAGGACCTAAATTCTTCATTGATTCTCATCCTCCCTGCTTACACTGAATCACCCTTAAAAAGCACTCATGTAAGGACACTTTTTTTCATAGGAGGTAACATCTTGCTGGCTTTGTCTACCAGTTTTACTTAGATTGTAGACAGAACAATTTGCAAGATACAACCCTGACTGACTGTGAAAACACACATTCTTATGCAATTCTTGCACACAATCTTTCACACATTCTCACACAATTATTACATTTGTATCTTCTGAAAATATTCTGTAAATATGGAATAGTCTGAGATAATCGATACCCATTTTGGTTTTTATTGTGATCAAGTTTACAAGAACTATGCTTATAGATAATATGCCAATGTCAGTTTTGAGGGCAAGTAGTTGAAAGTTGTTTCTTTCAAATGCAGCCTTGGAAAGTTGTAAGGCTGATGGCTTCTTTTATTCAAAGTTGACATGTTAAAGTTAACCCTTAGTTTAATGCTCAATACATTGCAACTAATTTTTCTCACTTTATTGAGCTGATTTTATTCTGTATGCTTTTAGCATAATTTTGATATAATGTATTTTATATTAAAGTTTAATAGTTGAAAGATAGACATCTCATGTCTCATTGGTACATGTCATTGAATTACTGATACACTGTGTAACTTGACTTTTTTTATTTCTTGCAGTTCAGTTAATTTTAAAATTTCTGAGAAATTAAATAAATGACTGTACACACTTTTAAATTCAAAGCAGACTACTGGACTTGGTGTTCTTTACTGCCTGGGAAAAGGACTCATGGATTATACTGGAAGATTCCTTTCCAGGAAAATCTTATAACCAAATGTTTATTCCAGTAAGTTAATTTTCCAGTTGTTTTCCCAAAGCTGTTCCTATGGGAACCCCTTGATCAGTAGTATATTTTTAATCAATTTGTGTTTTCACCAGCAGTCACCCCTGTTAATAATTTTTACTTGCTTTTACGTAAAATTTCTTGATGCTCGCTTTTTTGCAGACCCTTTCAGGTCTACAACACAGTTAATCCTGCAGACTGCCAAAAGAAGCAGTTAAGCTCCCTGAACGATTCTGGCCAGCATATAAGCAGCTGTACGGCAAATGGCAACAGAGTGGTGCAGGGAAAGTGAGAGGGAAACCTTGAAATGTTCCTGTCCTCCATCACTGCCGTAATGCTATCAGTAAACCCAGCGAGCATGCCTCCGCCTTTCAGCCAGGAACATCTCACCACCCCGCCCCTGCCTTTCAGAAATCTTTTGAAATAGTGTATTTTGGGCCCCTTCTCTTAGGTGACATTAAATTTCACTTGTTTGCAGCTGAAAAAAAAAAAAAAATTAAGAGAGGAAAGCTGATCCTCTGTTTCTGTGGCAGTCCTGTGGAAAAGACTTTAAAATGACAGGCATAGGCTGTCTGCAAGTGAGTGAACACAGTCACTCCGCTAAGTGTGAATGAGCCCACGTGTCAATCTAAAAATGATTGTATCTACAGGAAAAGGCTGCCCATAAGCATTCCCTAATCTTGCGATTGATACCAAAAAAAAAAAAAAAAAAATTAATAATGTGATTAACAAATCTTGTTCAAATGTATGGAATAATAAATGACAGCCTGTAGATAACTGATTCTAGTTCTGTTTCTGTGTAGAAAGTGGTAGAAAAAAGGGACTTATTTCCAAACATTAAACAATTAGTAGAACAACATAAACAAAATGTTCATTTTGATCTTCTGGATAAAAAGTACTTTTGGTTAGACTTCAATGCTTACTGAAGTATTGAAGCAGCTCTATTTAATTCACTGTAATGAATGATATTGCCTAAAATGTAAAAATATTGCTCTGTGACTAAAACACAGTAGCTCCCATTACCAAATGTATTCAAATGTCATGTGAATCCCTGGAATGATTTAAATGAGAAGATCAAAAATCAAAATGAATTAAAACAAAACCTGAGGACAGGATGGAAAAGATGAGAAGTCCTGAGGGGAAGGGAGCTCACCTATTTCCCCTTTGCTCTTCTGACACGGCCAAAAGTAGCCAAACTTTCTGTCCCTCACTTCAGCCACAGGTGGAAAACTCATCAGTCTCTGCAAGATTTCAAAGACTACCACAAAAAGGCTGCTGCAGTTTTTAACGCCTGGATAAAAAGTATTAAAATTATGTCAAAACCACTCATGTCTTCTAAACATCCAAAGTACAACAGTTACTGCACAGCTGATTTTCTGATTGGTAATAAAGAACATGTTTTCCATCAATAAAGGTGCAAAACTGGGTAGGACTTTGGGAGAATTACCTACTCTGGTCTTCTTTTATTTGTGCAGGTTTCTGTTTTGAAGTTTGGCTGTATAGCTTTTATTTACATTGTTGGGTAGTACCTCATGTGTGCAGATTTATTGGATTCAATGAGAATACCCATGAAAGTAAGCAGCAGACAGTGTCAATACATATTCTGAAATTTTATTTCATTGCTAATGTATTCGGTCATTGCAAGACTCCCTGAAGAAACGTAAAGACTATTTTGTGAAAGACTATGTTACTTTCACACTCTAAGGTTTGAAAACCTGAAATTGACATATTTGTTTTAAAAAAAACTCCTCTCTTTTGGAACTAAATTACTGGGAAATCCCACCAGCAATACATAGAAATAAAAACTCACAAAATACCATGAGATCATCTCAGTGCAAGATTTTTGAAATTGAAATGGAAAATAAAATAAACAAAAAGCTTAACTGACATTTGAGATCCAATAGAATTCATGTTTATTTTCACTGTGTACAGAAGGTGGAGCCAAATTCATAAGGATCTGTGAACTCACCGTTCGTTCTTTCTTTGAATGGGTTTCTACTGTCTTTCTAGAGGGGCAGCTAGCTCAGAGGAGATATTGATTGGGTTCAGTTACAATGCTGGGATAAATTCTTTTACGACCAACTTTTCTGGTGTTCAAGCTGTCTGTAGCAAGGTTTAGAAGTTCCTTGGCACAGCTGAAGAGCATCTGAGCCTCCGTGTATTACCTTTCTCTCTTTCTGTCCGTCAGCGAGACAGGAGTGAATCTGTATTTCTAAGTGTAGCGTGGGAAAGTGAGCAAGCTGAGTATCGCCGTGAAGAAGCTGCGGTGAGATCTGAGTTGTAAGAAGCGGCAGGCACCAACCAGCCCAAAGAACAGAAACACCCCACACTGTGAACACTGTATTTTCCTTCCCTGCGATCCTCATAAATTTTAAAATGAAACCCCCATTTAGCCGTTTTCACTGCTAGCTGATATTTCAAAGAGCAACTAGAGAATAGGACAGAATAATTTTGAACTTAAAGAATGGAGCCTGGCATTAGGAAATTTTGCTCCTAATCCTGGTTGTGCCATAAGCTGTCTATGACTCAGAAGAGCTGCTGACATTCTCCATGACAAACTTCCCATAAAAGAGGTTAATATAATGTAACTTGTTCTATGCTGATATTTATAAAACACTCTGAGCTTCTAGACAGATGACTGTGCAACAGTGTAAAATATTTCTGGAGAATAGTGACCGTTTGCTAGGCTGGGCTCTGATCTGATGGCATCTGTCACAGACCTTCTCCACACTTTCATCTGCGGTGCTTCAGTCTTGATGTGTTTCCAGCAGGGCCTCTTTTAAAATAGCAGGTTTTTTCTTTTGCAGGCAGATCAGTGAGAACAGAATCTATCTTAGGCTGAGTAAGCTTCCTTTTCCCCTGGGGAATGCCTAGCTTTAATAGCCCCATAGCAAATGAATCTGAGAGGCCGGTTTCAACCAGGAATGGCAAGTCTGCTCACTCAGAGACAGTCTTGTGATTATCCTACTTTTTTGTTGTTACGATCCTTACGATTATCAGAAAATACTGTCTTACATGCTATGTATTGTGCCACAGAAGTGGGAACAGCTACCGCCTTGGGGGATGTCCATTGCCTTTAATTGCCTTTGCTTTGAACAAGCGATGACCCTATGGAACTCGGAAGGGGGGTGGGGGAAGGGGGGTGGGGGGGAGGCTTTGTTTTGCAGACCCCACCGTGCTGGGTGCAGCAGCTTCCAGTGGGCTCCAGCCCAGTCAGTCCAGCTGAGAGAACATGCAAGCGCTGTGGTCAGCAACTTCAATGCTGTGTTATATTTCTGCGTGATATAAATTCCTTAAACAAGCAAAAAACACCGGCTGCTTTAAAAAAAAAAAAAAATCATTAGCCTGCACGTTTATGTGCTTAGGTAATCAAGAAATATCTCATTATTGTTCCTTGGACATTCTGAGAAGCTTTACCTCAGTAGGGCATGTAACAGGGCCACAAATTATTCACAAGTCTGTCTTTAGCCAAATGTGTGAGAAGGGATATCTGTGAAAATGTGCCGAAGATTACCTGCCAGCCGGGGATGCGGGTGACTGCAAGCTGCCTTGAAAGGCACACAAGAAAATCTGTATGGCATGTGTATATCCATCGCTATTTAATGGCTGCATGGACTCCTCTCCCAAATTGCACAGAATGAGGACAGTGCTGTGCATGGGAATACTCAAAAGTGAATTTTACAAACAAATTGGAAAGAAGACATGCTATTTGTCTTAAGTGCTCCATAAATCATAGACATGCTTAACTGGGAGTAGACCATGAACCCCACTGGTATCAACGGGAAATTCTGTAATGGTCAAAGGACCAGAGAACCTTCCAAATGAAACATTCACTAGGGCTTTCCTGGCAAATCAGGTTACTAATGTATTTTTGAGGGAGTGTTTGGAGGCAATACAAGGAAAAAGTTTCTGTATAGAATTCTGTACTTGTACTCAGGTAATAAATAGAAAGAAAACAGTGTGCTGATTCCTGTATTAATCATGAATCTGTGTCAAAGGCTGGAAATGCTGAATAATCCAATTTACGGTTCCCTTTGGTATGTCTGTGGAAGAGCAGCAGCTGTACTATGGGCTTTGAACTAGTTCAGAGATTCAGCCAAGGATTCAGCAAAGAGTAGACAGAATTCCTGTGGAAGTCACCCCAATGTTCAGTCCCAGAGATGACTTGATAGACCCTGGGCTCCAGTACTGCGTCTGGGTGGCAGTGTAAACGTGCCCTCACAGATTGTGCTGTAGCCTGCCAAACCGAAGACAAACAGGTTCTGGAGTCCTGGCATTGCCACACTGACAGCTTGCTTCACAAAACAGTGCTGTTTGCTCAGAAAGGCAAAATGTCGATGGATGGCAACATAGTCCCTGAGAGCTCTGGGCTCCAAAATCTTCATTTCTATCATGTGAAAGGAGTCTACGTCCCATGATGCAAGGCTTCAAATCTACGCTCTTCTTACCCATCTCTTAGTCCGTAATTAAGAACAGAGTTGCAAAGATCTGGGGTCTGACACCCTTGTACTTTCCTGTTGAACACAGCTTCAGCTGAGGAGGGGTTGTGTGTGAAGACATTTGTTCCATCTGAAAAGCTTATTTCCATTGTGATGCAAATGAGTGTGAGACTTTCTGGTAACCTTGTGCAATGCTAGATCATTGCATCATCTAAAGCTAAAAATGTTCTGGTAACAGCCTGTGAAACGTGATCATGGAGACCATGCCCAAACTCTAAGAGACATTTCCAAGGCATTTTTATCAGAACTAAGAGTAATTCTTCCTAATTCTACAGAGTAGTACGGTGGAGACTTGAAATACTTTCCCTTTTCATGTGGATAATGCTGTAGCAAAGCCAAGTGTTATGCTTATTATTGCTGCAGAATTATTCTTCTCTTGTTACTAACATACACATTTTAGTTACCCTAAGTGCATTTTAAGAGTGTTGGGCTTCATATGAATACCATTTGTTTATTTAAGTGGAGAAATACTTCTCCGTCTTTCTTTTGAAAACAGAATGTTATAATATTGCAAAGCCTATATGGGAAGATACACGGAAAAATGCAAGATCAGGCAAGCTGAACCCTGTGAATCTGCCAGCTTTGACAGGGAACGATAGCGTTGTATTCTAGCATGCTATAAATCAAGATTTTTTTCAGGGCATAATTCTGCTTTCCTAAAGGGCAACTTTTTTCAGCACCAACATATATGACATCCCAAATCCTGTCATTGTCTCAGCATTGGCACACACGTAGCCATGTTGGTGGAGTTTTGTACTTTGCTCTAGAATAACCAGTGTTTTATGGGGCAGTAGTGGAAGCATTATGTGCCCTCTGCTCATTCTCTAGACCATAGCCAAATAGGCAACAAAACACTATGGTTTGTATAATACAATTTTTTCATTCTCAGAAAAAAGGGCCCACAGCCTGGTAAGCACAAAGCTCTATTTCTCCCTTACCGTGAAGAGAAAAAAAACAACCTTAAAACAATACTCAGAGAACATGAAGAAAAGGTTTCTTTCTGTCACCTGGCTTGGACAACTGCAAAAACTGAAAAAGCTGTCAAAACTAACAGGCAGTGTCAAAGGAAAGGGGGCAAGCTTGGGAAACTCGCAGCCATCTCCCGTCTGCAGCTGGGGGAAGAGGAATGGGAGGTGTGCAGCTGTAGTGTACTAGCTCTCCTCCTCCAACAGGAGGCACTGTGGTCTGCTACAAACAGCTCCAAAGGCAGAACCAGGACCGTCTGTTTGTTTCCCGGCTTCAAAGCTCCCTGCTGAGTGTCTTTCTACGAAGATCTTGGCTTAGTTCTCTTCTCTGGAGAGTTTGGGGTGAGAAGCAGTAGGTAAGGGTTGTGGAAAATAAGCAGTAATACCTAGGTTGTGTTGTAAAGTGTAGCATTCGTTATTTCAAGAAGAAACTGCAGAGAGGACCTTTATTTGAGAACCTCTCAATGGCCATTACTGAACCTCTCCTGTCCTATAAAAGAGCAAAAACTGCTCATCCACACTGCTGAGCTCAGAAATAGCCCAGGAGAGTAACAGGAATTGAAACCCAAAAGTCTGGTACAACCCAAAATGTCCAACTTCACTGAGAACTATCTAACCACTAACACTTCTAGAGAAGCTCTTTAGCAGTCCCACAGGGGAGCTAATACCCCATGACACAAACAATCCCTAATGCAGCGTGGACTCCATGTGTGAGAAGCGTAACAGGCAGAGAAATAAATTAATCTGTGTTCTGCAGAGGAGGCATTTTTCAAGGGGCGTTTAACCAGGGACTGGTCAGGAGCTAAGCCAGATTAGTTTTCTTCTAATTGAATAGATCAGTTTTGGAGCATGCTTTTAGTCTGTAAAATGTGCTCGGAAATTATCGAGAGCATTGCTTCTTCACTATTGAGGACTGATTCTCTGTACTATGCTTTATTTTCTGAAGTTTCCTGGAAAGAGTTTCCTGGAATGTGAGATCATTTCTTCGTTTCTCCCATAGGATGGACACACACAAACACACACACAGAGAAATTATAATAATAATAAAAAAAAAAAAGAGTGATGGGTATCTCTAGTAGAAACAAACAGCCTGCTTCTGGTGTGTACTTTCATGCGCGCACGTAAAGGAAACTGACCTAAGTAAACAAAGCTGTGCTGACAACAAAAAGCAGAGAGGGCTTGAAAGGGCATCCCTCCTACGTGGTGGCGGGGAGGGAACGCAGACGGCCCCTGCGTCCAGGAGGTTCATGCCGGTTACCCATTTCACGCCGTTTTCCCTTTCCCTGTAGCGAAACTCCCGGTGCGCACCAGAGCGCTAAGTTGTTTCATCTGTCCCGGGCAAGCCCGGGTCTGGATACCGTGCCACCCAGGTGCCTTCAGTGACCGGGGCGGGGAGGGGGGCTGCTGACTGCCCTTCTGTTTGTTTTGTTACATCAGCAAGAGCGGACTTTCATGCCTTCGCTCGCTCCTTTTCCCCGGGCTGGTTTTTGCTGTGCCTTCAGTTCTTTCCCTCCTCCCCCACCTTCCTCCTCTCCATTAGCAGCGCGCCCCTCCCCCTGGCTGCCACCCCTCCCTCTCCCCTCCTCTCTCGCAGTCAGAGGCTTGAAAACTTGTTAAAAGCTCTCCCAGTGTTCCAAGTTAGAAAAAACTTTTACGAGGTATCAGCACTTTTCTTTCATTAGTGGGGAAGGAAGGATGAAAAATACAAAACAGCAGTAGACTTTTAAACTTTAAATAGACAGGTCTGAGTGCCTGAACGTGCTCTTCCATTTTACTTCAACCCTCCAAAGAAGTGTTCTGATCCAGTTTCACTGCTGATCAGCAAGGGTAAGTTGAAAGTTTTCCTTTTTCATCTTTTAGTGTATCACTTCTCCTGCAAACACTTTTTTTTTTTTTTTTCCCCTCCACCCTAAGAATTTCGTGTTACCGCGCTGATGGTTGAACTTGTTTAAAAATACACATCTATAAAAGCGTAAGTTCTCTTAAAGTGCTGCTTTCAAACTTGTAGGAATTCCTTGCTTTCTTTCGTCCCATTTCTCTACATTTCTTCCAACATTACACTTCTATAACTTCTAACCTTGTTCCAGTGGAGAAGCTGCGGTGGAGTTGTAACTGCTGGGCTAAGTTGCAGACTTGTTGCTGGTGTTTGGGTGAAATCGCTCCTCTGTGCTTATCCCAGCCTAAATGAGCTCCTGTAAAGAAAAACTCGAGGTGTGCTTCGGTCTCCTCTGTTGTACCGAAATTGCGTCAGAAGTCAGTAACAGGGAGACCATGTCCCCAGTGCGTCCCATTTCTGCCCCACACATTTTGCTTTCATGTGGAAATCCTTATTGATGCCTACTAGTTTGTGCAGAGCAAGGTTCTTCTTAATTAGGTGCTTTGTTAAATGCTGCAGCTACTGAAGTGGTGACTTTCACGTGGTCTTCCAGATAAGTTTTCCCCTTTTCTTTTACAATAGATGTGATAAAACCCAGACGTGGGTTACGGATTTTTAACCTGGTTTGTATATAGTTACTCTGTTTTAGCAACCTCTGTGGGGAATTTTAGAGCGGGAATGTGAGATAGCACGATATGCCTTACCACGTTGGCAATGTCTGTGAAAGTCTTGGATAGATATAAATGAAAGTTATCTAGGAAGAACCGTGCAAGAATATCCACAATACATGTCATAATCCCAATGTGACGCATTCCCTTTATATTACCTTGAAGGCTCAAATACCTAAATGCCGAGGAAAAAATGCTGTTTGAGCAGCATCTCTTGGAGAACTAAAAAGCTTTTTACTTTGCAAGACTTGGAGTGGTTCCTTACAGCAGTTGTTGCCTGCCGCTTGCCATTAGTTAAAGAGCAACAGGGGGAGGCAGGAAAAAGAGCCTTCAGCTGAAAGACAAAACACAGTCTATCTTACTGAGTAACACGTTCCTCCTCTAAAATCAGAATATTGCGTGCTTACGCGTGTCCTCGCATTTTGCTTTGAGATAACCAGCGAGCCTCGTGAAGTGGCGTATTTTGTCTGAGAAACTCTTTGTGGTGGCTGTGTGTGAGATTTATGATAAACCGCCCTGGTAATGGGGACAAAAACGAGCTAGGGGCACCTTGTGCCCGACTTCTGTGTGCGTGCGTGTGTGTGCATGGGGAGCAAGTTGGAGGACTTGCGTGAAGCTTTCATCCTGCCATTTTTAACATCTGGACAGCACACTACAGTACAGAATTTAAGCCTCTAGTCTTTGGGATGTTTACTGAAGTGTTTCCTTCAGAAACTTCAAAGCCAAACACTGGCACTGACCCATGATACCTAAGAAGCATACAAATGGGAGAAGGGTGAGCAGCAGGCTGAGTTCAGGAGAGGGAAGAGAAGGACACGGGAGTTCGACTCCCCACATAAATCCAAATGCTTATACACTCGGGGCACAAACAGATTCAACGTTGTAAAGTTATCTAAGATCTCATATTATGCAAGCCTGAAAGATTAGTTTTATTGGTCTCCGAAATGAACATCGGTTTAGGCCAAGGATTCCTGTGGGCATGAGGAAGGTTAGATGACATTGAGCAATGTGTCTCTTTCATCAGATACATTGCGCTCTTTTCCCCCTAGTCTCTGGTATTCCCTCCCCACGCTACCCACTGAATTTATCTTGTATGGGGGCTGTTGTCTATACCACACATATGTTTTAGAAACCCAGATTTCAAAATCTACGACCAGGAGCATCGGAGGGCCCGGGCCCCTCAGGGAATCCAACATTTCTTCTCTTAATTCCGAAGTGAGTCAGGAGAGAAGGGATGAATCTGGGCAATGATACAGAGGGTAGACCTGACTTGTACAGTTAGAGAATGTCCAAGAAAGTGTTTCCAGTTGCTTTTGTAACTATGCTTTAGGATTAAGTTAGGTGGAGAGGGTACAGCACAGGAGAGGCAGAGGCTGTGGGGTAGACCCTCTGATGGCTGGCCGCCAGCAATACTAGCAGATAATAAAAAGAACACACAGTTGTGACAGTTTAAATTCTAGTTACCGCAACCATTTAGTGCGTAATCTTTGTCCGGTGGATGAAATGAACTGAAGCTCATCTGCAAACTGACAAACGAGCTACACCTTCCCAGGGGAATGTCTGGAAGACATTTGCTGATTTTTTTGTAACATTTCAGGAAACCAGCCTTCCCTGTTCCAACTCATCCAAACCCCATCAGCTGTACATCTTAGCTGCTTTTTCTGCAGTGCTGGTTGCTTTGGGGAAATGCTCAAGCTGATTGGTGTTCAGGGTCCAGAATCTTCTCTTTTGCTGGCTGTTAATGTGTGTGGGAGCACGCATAAAAAGGTAGGAAAGGTTGGAAAACCAAAACTTTGGCCTGTTTCCCAACTGCTTCAGCTGCACAATCCCATTTTAGATCCCACTCTAACCCTTACTGTTCTTCCATCCGCTAGCATGTGACCTTCTAACACTGTAGTCAGACCTGGGCATGTTACCACAGCACTGAGTTTGCATTATTCTTCATGGAAAATATGAACCAGATGACATGATGAATGCTGTCCATAAAAAATAGTTCTAGAATTTCTTAATTGTGGCTTACAAATCAAATTTCTTATGTATGTGGTCATCCAAAATCCATGCAGATGAATACTGTCATATCTCTTGCTGCTCTGTGGGGTTTTTTCCTATCTTTACCCACACACAGTAGGACCTGGAAGAAATCTGTATTGAGTTTACTAGGCCGGCATTAGTCTGTCTCAGATAATGGTTATAATCCTGTAAAGCAATAATCAGTAAGAACTTGTGAAACACATACTCATCATCAGCCATATCCTTGAACTTCTGAAGTACTGAAACTGTATCAATTGATCAGGTTAACCTGTGTCATGCAGTGGACTCATTTAAGGTGTTTGGAAGTGTTAAAAGAAGTTTAAGTTCAGAATGCTGAAGAACTATTTTTTAAGGTTATCTGCCATCCATTTCAAACTATTTTCAAAGCTAGACTATTTAAATAACTGTTTGACACAAAACCTTGGTTTATACCTAGTAAAACAGATACTGTAATCAGTTAATAAAAATGGTCATTCAGTGCCCTGAAAATAAGCAAGTTAGATCCGATGAATGAATTTTCTTTACAACAAAACAGAGTACTGTGTTCCATAAGGCAATAGAATCCACTTAAGCAAGGAATAATATATTTGTGCCACCACAAGGTTATCTGATCAACAGTACAATGTTTTGAATTGATGTGGGTTGTTTTTTTTATCACTGGCAAAGGCTAGCGTGTAACTGATCTCTTTAAAAAAAAAGTTGCTTTTCAAAACTATGTATGAGTAATTCAAGCATGGAACGTTTCCTCCTAGAGTTTATATTGCCAGAGGACACAAATGAATCTTAGCAATTTTGCATGCTGAAGCAAATTAAAAAATAGGTAGTAAATTCTCAAAATATTGCAGGTGTGGGATTAAGTAGGTCAAAACTGAAGTAAATCACGTTGCATTAATGGACCAGAGTGGAGTGTAATTAAAAAACAAACAACACATAGCTGCCTAGAAATAACACGTCCTCTGTTTTCTTAATCAAACTCTCAATCTGAAATAACATTTAGACAGTAAAAAAATATGTTGAGTCTGAGGAAAGTCTGTTAATGCAGTAGTTTCGAATCATCGGAAAGCTGACTAATTAAATCAAGAAGCTGTTACTTGAAAAAGGCTCCTTCTGTCCACTGCCACTTCCAGGACATGGAGCAAATAGCTTGCCTTTTAAAACAAACTTCACGTGTTGTGTAGTTACAGGCTGTCCTCTGTTTTAACAATCCCAGCCTAAGGAGAAACACGGTCACATTTCGTTTCAGCCTTTCCAGACCTCTGCGCTTGTGTGCCTGACTTCTCTGCCGCTCCGAGCCCAGAAAGGCAAAGCAGCCTTTCCTGGGAAGGACTGCAGCGGAGGAAGGCTGAAGGGATGTGTCGGAGAGAAACAGGCTGTGTACTCCCCTCCTCCCGGTGGAGGCTTCCAGGTCTAAGTCTGAAGCAGGCCTGGCCCTTTGATGGGGCTTCATTCATGTGAAGAACTAATTACAGGAGGAAGGGTCTGCGCGGCAGTAGGTAGACTTCAGAGCAAGTCGACTAAGTGGACTGAGGAAATGGCCCTGGGATGTTTTTCAGGGGTTCAAAGACAATTGGCATCTCGGAGCTCTCCCAGCGAGTACTTCAAATGCTTGTCTCCCATTACTCTCCGAGACTCTTTCCGATGGCAGGACCAGTGTGTTTTCATTTGGCACCCATTGTTACGCCTGGTTTTGCCAGATTTATAATCTTGTGTTTCCAGTGACTCACTGCTTCTTGAAAGCAAATCTCCTTGGTGCTAAAATTTCCTATTTAATGAATTATCTAAAAAGGGCTTTTCCTATAAATGACCTTCACTGGGGAATATATCCATGATGTGACGGGGAGGAAATCATTTGGGCATTATCAAAACTATTAATACCAGGAAGGGATTACTCAGCATGTGCGGAACAAATACGATACCCAGCAGTGTCTTCTTTAAAAGGGAAACTTCGTCATTATTTTTCCTTTTAAGTGCCTGATTTCACATACTTGTTCATGGGGGGTCAAGTTAAAAATGTTAAGTTCTTATGCAGAGAAGATTACCATTCCTCAGTTGATAAAAACCCTATAGTGAACTCTGTTTTTCCTTAGGAATCTAGAGCATCAAATAAACCATTTCATTTCTTTTATGCCATCCTGTGTATTTCCAGATATCCCCGAGAAGCTGCCTGTGTCCCAGAAATGCGCACTTTAAAACTCGAGTGGAGAGAGACAATTTAAACTTGCAGTGTTCAACACTTGGAATGCAAACTGCGTGCCAGGAGTTGCCTTAAAAACAGAAAGAGTTCATTTACCTTTTTTTTCTTGCTAAATCTTTTTCCTTTTCAAAACTAAGTGAAGGAATTTAAATACAAAAAGATGCAAATACAAAGCTGAAATTACAGTGACTTAAGCAAGCCACAGATAAACAGGAAACCAGTTCCTCCAATATGGTAACATGAGCTCAGCTGTGCTTCGTGTATTTACTATTTTTGATTCCTTCATAAAACTATAGGCGAAGAATACTAACTTTGATCTTTGTGCTGCAAATACTAATGTATAAACTTTATGTAGATAGCAAGTTTTTTCTGAAGTTGAGTAAAGTATAAACTTGACAGCATTAGGAACTATACTCTTAAATGTATTACGACGTAGCCGTGTGCAAGAGCTCTGTTTAATGTTGCTGTCGGAAAAACAGCACATATTTTGCAATGATAGAATTTTAGGTGTCCAACCCTAACATTAACTTGGTATAATCTTTTGTATCTAGGTTATGCTGTGGTTTGCTTTCTTACTGTCCTAGAGACTGAACGTAAAGATCCCATGAATGATCCACGCTGGAAGAGAGAAGTCTTTCATGTATTCCTGGCACATGCAGGCAGTGCTCACACACCCTGCTCCAGCAGTGTGTCATGACTGTTTTCTGCCTGAGGCAGGTGTAGATCCTTGGAACTGAGGCTGCCACCAAGGAAGCCCAGCCAGCCACAATGACAACTGAGGGTTGTCATAGACTTTTTGAAAACTGGAGTGAAATTAGAAACCTGTTTCTTTGTTGTGCTCTGAGACACTACGTGTTACTTTCTCTTTTCAGTTTCCCTGACTTCCCACCCCACCTGCAGACTAACTAAAACTCTGGTTTCTCTTCAGAATATGTAAAACTTGAATTAAAACAAAGCTGACACCACTACTCTGTTAGCACCAATCTGTGATTCACTGTTTCAAAGGTGTTGAAGCTCTGTCTTAATCATCACTTTTTTTTTTTTTTTTCCTTTGTGTCCTTCTTTAGCCAGCATCCTGTGAAGATGGGTGATTGGAGTGCCTTGGGAAAACTTCTTGACAAGGTCCAAGCCTATTCTACTGCAGGAGGGAAAGTGTGGCTGTCTGTCCTCTTTATTTTCCGAATCTTGCTATTGGGGACAGCAGTTGAGTCTGCTTGGGGAGATGAACAGTCTGCCTTCCGGTGCAACACTCAACAGCCTGGTTGTGAGAATGTCTGCTATGACAAGTCCTTCCCCATCTCCCATGTACGCTTCTGGGTTCTGCAGATCATATTTGTGTCTGTACCTACCCTTTTGTACCTGGCACATGTGTTCTACGTAATGAGGAAAGAAGAGAAGCTGAACAAAAGAGAAGAAGAACTCAAGGTGGTCCAAAATGATGGTGTGAATGTGGATATGCACCTCAAGCAAATAGAAATTAAGAAATTCAAGTATGGGATCGAAGAGCATGGCAAAGTGAAGATGCGTGGGGGACTGCTCCGTACTTACATCATCAGCATCCTGTTTAAATCTGTCTTTGAGGTGGCTTTCTTGCTGATACAGTGGTACATCTATGGGTTTAGCCTGAACGCCATCTACACCTGTGAGCGAGATCCATGCCCACACAGAGTAGACTGTTTCCTCTCCCGTCCAACTGAGAAAACCATCTTCATCCTCTTCATGCTGGTTGTGTCCTTGGTGTCTCTTGCCTTGAATATCATCGAGCTTTTCTACGTGTTCTTCAAGGGTGTCAAGGATCGTGTGAAAGGGAAAACCGACCCCTACTCCCACAGCGGTGCCATGAGCCCTTCCAAGGACTGTGGCTCCCCCAAATACGCTTATTACAATGGCTGCTCCTCACCGACCGCCCCCTTGTCTCCCATGTCTCCCCCAGGGTACAAGCTCGTTACCGGAGACAGGAACAATTCCTCCTGTCGTAACTACAATAAGCAAGCCAGTGAGCAAAACTGGGCCAACTACAGTGCGGAGCAGAACAGAATGGGGCAGGCCGGCAGCACCATCTCCAACTCGCACGCCCAGCCCTTCGACTTCTCCGATGAGCACCAGAACACTAAAAAACTGGCGTCAGGACACGAGCTGCAACCCCTCACCATTGTGGACCAGAGGCCTCCCAGCAGAGCCAGCAGCCGAGCCAGCAGCAGGCCTCGACCCGACGACCTGGAGATCTAAGCTTCTAGCTGCAGTACTTGCTCAACTATGAAACGACGTGCATTGGAAGATGCAGTCAGTGCTGATCTTGTTCCAGTGGAGGTGGTACTTAACAGTCTCAAGCAGGAGATTTTAAAAATCATAAAAACAAACAAGCAAACAAACTTTTAAAATATTTGCTGGTTTTCGGGGGATGTGGGGTTGGTGTGGGGTGGTACAGTACACATTGGTATTTAATGTAGCTGGTTTAAAGAATTTAAATACTTAAAAAAAAAAAACTGAAAAAGATAGGTAGTCAGTACTAAGGTAGGGGGTTGTTTTTCTAGAAAGGCTGTAAATATCTGAGTGTATGTGTGTACTATCATGTTTGTTTCTAAAGAATCTTCTGTAATACTAAAACCCAATAATAACTGAACTCATATTTGTCAGGGTGAAGTGCTGCCTGAAGATGAAAACATTTTTCCTATTCAACAAGCAAAAAAGTCCAGGCTTGCCTCTGATTATTTCCCTGTCAAGAACATTCCATTCTTAGAAAGTGCACTTTGAAGGTAAACTTTGATGCGTGGTCCTCCAGGTTGTTGAAAGGCTCCTGTAAGGACAATCTACAGCCTCTGAATCACTCAACTCAAATTTCAGATATGGCCCACCAAGAAATGCTTTGGTCACCTGCTTTTCCAGCCCTTTATGCAGGTAGATTTTGTGGTGTGCGTAAGTGGGATGGGTCCACACTCATAGAACTGGCAAACACACTGTCTTGCCCACAGCAATATTTGTGTCCTGCTGCTCACGTACAGTCTTAATTAGCATCATCTAAAACCCAGTTTGCTGCCATTTGCAGATTTAAGCATGAGACAGGCAAGCAACTGCCTTTAGTGAATTTCGTCACACCTTTATGTGTATATTAAGGGTGTGCATGTGTGTGTGGAGATGGAGGTAAAGGTATACACAAAACACCCTCAGAAGCATATGTTGAGAAATAAACGCACATGGATTACTTGCAGTTGACACTTTCTCTTGGATATTTGAAGGTGTGGGCCACTATGGTGTTTACATTCTCTGAATCCTTCAATGCAAGTGAAGCACATGTCATTTTTTTTTTTTTTTAATTCTATAGAATATTTTCCATGTATCCTAAATGGATGCTTTTTTAAAAATAAAAAATTAAAAGGGTCTAATCCTGGATGTCTTGGTCTGGAAAATCTCTCTTTTAAGCCGGTGGGAGTTTTGCCTGAACGAAGGCTACAGGATCAAGCCCAAGATGTAGCGAACCATGTTCTTGCTGGCATGAATGATTTTCTTTTTGTAGAAGTTAGGGGTGGAAAAGACCCATTAGGTCATCTAGCCAATCTCCCTGATAGGTAATAATGATGCTTGAATGATAGAAGATGTAGTACTGTAAGCAAGCTTTAGTCTTTTATGTGAGAAACTTAGAAAAAATGCTTTGTGCTGGATTAATAATAAAAATACCTACATGACTTTTGCAGTAACTGGTATTTTTCTTGTTCTAAATACTCACATTTACTGAACTGTAATGTCCACTCTGAGTCCGACAGTTAGGTCTTTCTAGATGACTCTAGCAACTTTAGTGTTTACACTTAGATTTTGTTTGAAATGCAGGTGAAGTTGAAAGGATTTTTAAAGAGTACAATTCTAGCTAATTTATTTGAAATATATGCTAAAGAAATCTACCAGTTTCTTCAAATGCATAGCCTTTTAGCTGAACACAGATTGACCAAGGAAATGCATAGCTTGGTTTCATTTTGCAGCAACACAGATAAATCGTTTCATTTAATACATTATATTAATTTGTTTGACATTCCATGTTAAACTGCTGTTGTGTTCAACTTCATTGCATGTATGCGGCTATAGTCCATTGGATCATGTTGTCTGGAGAATGTTAGTCAATAAAGTTTTAATTTAGTATAAATATATTTTCTAATTGTCTTTTACTGGTTTATATGTCCATATACCTTTTGTCTCAGTCTTACTATTATAATACAAACTCATTCCTTCCCTCTTCATTTTTTTTTCCCAGTCACTGCATTTCAGCAGTATTCTTGATTTAATCCATCTGGGTTTATTTTGAACTGAAATTCGTGGGACCACATTGAGATACTCTCACAACACTGGAAAAAACAAGGATTGTTTGTGCCACTCCTGGAACGAAGTCATATGCCGCATGAACTACTGTAATTAAAATTTTGCCATGAGCCTCAGAATATACATATTTATTTCCAAACTATTATTAAAAAGGTAGTAGTAAGATACTATCACCTAATTTTTCAAGCAGTTTTCATATATGTCCTAGATGCAACATTATGAAATCATTGCCTCTAGTTTACATTTCTGCATGTAATCAGATGGCTTAACTGACAATTTCAATTTCTGGAATTAAATCCTCATTCTTTCAAAGTCAATGGGAGAAAGGTACTGACTTTGATAAGGCTGGGATTTAATGTACTGCCTACTGCTTCACCATTTAGGTCCCTGTCACTGAGGAAGGCACGTAGTGCTTGGCTTTCTATCATTGGACTCTAAAGGAAGGATGGTTCAATTCCTTTTTTACCTGAAAGATCAATATACAATGGTTGTGTGGTTATGATACAGCTTTCTGCTTTCAAATTTGCTTGTCAATTTGTCCAAATTGTTCCCACTGCTGTTAGTAAAGAAGGGGAAAAATAAGCAGGACTGTGATAGTAGATTTACAGCTCTGAGAGATACTACACAAACACCAGCACAAGGAAAGACACCTTGAAGTATTCCTGAAATAATAACAATGAGTCATACTTAAGCTGGCTTGTCCTAGGTCATCTGTACAACAGGAAGGGCATTCCAAGCGTTTTGTGAAAATCATGCCTCTGGAAAGGTGGATACAGAAACATGCAGAGAAGGGCTTACCCTGTATCTCCTAGACAGGCTGACTGTCAGGTATGTCCCAAGTCAAGTACTCAGTTCCTGGGGGGCATCTTGGACAACTGACAGAAATTGGCACTCCAGTGCCAAGGTTATCCGAGTGATTTTTTGGTGGAAATGTGTGTGTGTGTGTTGTGTAAGGTAAGGACATCCCATGGACCGTTTCTCCAGCCTAGATTTATTTCTTTGGCGTGTATTTATTACACACTTCCAAGTCATCACAGTGACATAATTTTGTGTGCCATTCATCCCATTCTTTGTATGCTTTATACCAGTGCATCTCTGCAGCAGCAGTTGCATTGTCTGCAGCTGGCAAAAAATTAATGTGTGATACAATGCTAGTGTATACTTAACTGCTGTAGAATGATATGTTAGATATTGAACTCAAATTGGAAAAGTTGTTATGAAAATACACCTCTGAAGGTAATTAGAACAAAAGCAGGGTTACAAACAAAACAGCAAGAACCCCCAAATTCAAAACCTGTTAAGTATTTCAAATTTGTGTTGATGTTCTGTGTAGAAGTATTTTGGGAAAAGACAAATACATCCTAAGGACCCCACCCTGCCCCAGTAATCTGAAATGTTTGTAAAGTTAGAAGGACAAGTTACAGACAGCCTAAAATCTATATGCAGGTCATGTAATTTCCAGATGTTTTAAATACAGTAAGCACATACTGGAGGTTATTTCCAAATTTAGAAATGAAATTTCCATATTTAAAGTGGAAAATACAGTAATAGTTGAGAAGCAGAACAAACTTTGTGAACGTACCTGTCACACCCCCTGAAATTGGTCATTTGTAAATTATGTACTCATCTCACTGTTCCAGAACCACGGCTGTCTGCACCGATGATGGCACACCACCGTGTTGGTGTTTCCATCAGAATTTCTCTGCAGCTTTGGTATCAATTTAAGAAAAAAAAAAAAAAAAAAAAGAAAAGAAAAAAAAAGAAAAGAAAAGAAAAGAAAAGAAAAGAAAAGAAAAGAAAAGAAAAGAAAAGAAAAGAAAAGAAAAGGAATTAATGTAAGGTGTAGAGTTTTGCAGTTCGGATCTGGGAGTTGATCCAGATCTGAAGTTACCTTGACTGTTTAGAGTGGAGGTCTGGGTATGTCAGATCAAAACTTCCTCTAATTTTGGTGGTGTCTGTTTCTACCTCACTGGGTCAGGACTACCTTTCATTCTTCTTGTAACTCCTTCATGATTACCACTGCTCCCTTTTCCAGATTTTAAACAAAATAGGGCCAAAAATAGGATTTACTTTCCTCCTGTAGAACATTTTATCTCTATTTACTGCTAGTCCAAACCTGGAAGGAAGAAGCCTTCTGCTGAACTCATGAACTACCTTTAATATACAATATTTTTTTTAATGCAGTGTACTATACAAATAGTCAGATTGACCATAATATCCTCGGAGGTGTCTTCCTTTCCTTCTCATGCTATTTGCAGTTAGTTCTGCTAGAGGATTCTGACTACTGAGGCCCTTGAGGATTTCTCTGGCAAAAAAGCTCTGATGGTACAGAGCTGTTGAAGCTACTCCTCCTACGTTACTTTCATTTCTACTGCCCAACATAGACAATAAGGCCAGAAGTCATGTCTGAGAAATCACTATCTAGATGTATTCTCTGGCTCAGTCCCTTGAAATTATTTGAGGGTCTTCCATTTTACTCTAATTTATTCTAACATACAGGCTCCAGAAACACAGGGCTGTAACATCAGCTCTGCGAAGAGATGGCTGCCTTTCCCTGACTTAAACCATGTGCTTTTGACTGTGCCCAAGGATATATTCACACCCAGGCTCTGTCAGTCCTGGAAAGTGTGTCACGTAAATTACATGATGCTAGCACATCACTAGATTGAAACAGGAAGAACTTACTGGTTCCTGTACTTATTTAAAAGGTGTTTTGTTAAACACAAAAAAAAAGAATGCTTGCCTTAAAATTGTCTTAAATACTTCCTAACGTGCAGCACTACCAGGAGACCATATGAAGCAATACAGACACTGTGCATGTATACATGGTAAGAATTATGTGTGGCTACTGTGCCTAGAAAGTGTTTTAAATAGATACGACTGCTCAGTAATTTGGTAAAACCAACTGCCTCCAAAATGGTTGCCCTCACTTTTTTCTCATGGTAGCCGACATCCTGCATCTGGCTTACTAGCTTGCAGGAATTTGCAATGCAAAGGCACCTTGGGCAAAGACAGACATGTTTTTACAGTGATCATTTTGTGTTAACTCCTTTTAAGTTCTAAGAAGCATAGTGCTAGAAGCTAGAGGCAGAGAGTCTGGGAGGAGCTGTACTGGCTTAGTAATACACAGCCAAGGGAGTAAACTGGTCAAAAGTAATGGCTTTCTGGTGACTGTGGACTCTTTTGTCACTTAGAAAGACCAGTCTCTGCTTCTGTGCTGAGGAAATGTGCATAACCAAACGAGACATGTGAGCTTAGACCAGTATAAAAGGGAAAATGTTCAGACATTTAAATTGCTCCTTGAAAAAAGCCTAGACTGCAGTTGCATACTTCCCATTAGAACTGACAGAAAATGCCCACGTGAGTTTCAGAGTTTCAGTCATTTAAATCAGTGTAAAAGTTCCTCTCAATGTGAGACATAAACAGAATGGATCCAGAAAGATATATTATGACATCTAATTTTCACTGATGTAACTGCAAAGGGAAAGCTTATGGGTATAAACTATGAAGTCTTGAATGGTGACCACTTGAATATGTGTAATCATACTGTTTCCTCACAACTTTCTTTTCACTATAACTCAATGCAGAGGGAAGTTTATGAATAGTAATATAAAAGTTTGCTTTTTTACAAGCATATTTGAACTCTGTAGATGTCATAAAATACATTTATGTGATGTCCACGAGAAATTTACTCAGGACAATGTAAGGAAGTGTACTCTGTAATGTGTCTGACTGCTGTGTCAGGCAGCTGAGGAGTGAAATCTTTACTTTGCCTCTCCTCATCCATGTTAGAAAGTTTTTCATATTCCAAACACCTGAGCAATTTTTCCATGCTGCTGAACGTGCCTTTGTTCTCAGCAGCAATTCTGTGAGCTTTGCTTCAGGAGGAGCCTTTGCATCCTCCTCTTTCTCCTTCTTTTTCCTTCTATAATGTAAGCTCTGTTGGGGAAACAATAAGCAGTCCCAAATATGTATGGAATACAATGACAATTGATAGAAAAACAATGCAATCACAGAATAAGCAGTAGTTCTCTTTTACATGTCTGCAACTAACTGAATAGGAAAACAGCATGGAAAATGGCTTAAGGGATTAGAAAAGCCTCTGGATGCTTTAGCATCTTAAAACCACCGGTCCTTGCTGAAACAGGCTTTTTCAGTCTCAGCTTCTGCTGAGTCATAGAGTTTGCTGCCTTTGAAGGCTGAAGTAGCTTGGCTCAAAACTGAAGTTCTGAAAAAGTTCAAACCTTCACTAATGACCATATTTGCATGCTATTCTCAGTGGTATTTACATATAATAGGACACCCTCCGAAGGGAGGCCTCTTCAAAACACAGGCTCTGCTTACACTTTGAATTTCCCTATTCAAAGGGGAATATTCAAAATTATCTATGCATCACTACTTCAAAGTGTTTCACTGGGAGTACTCTGCCATACATTTGGGAGTTGCATCATAGTTGTTTGGAAGCTGAATATATAGCCAGCTTTAAGATTGTCACCTGGGTTTTGTGTGCAGAGGCAAAGTATTACGCAGGCAAGAATCCTACCTGGTCTGACCCGGTGTACTTCTGTTGAGGACAAGGAGTTGCTGTTGAGTGACGTGAGATGAACACCCTGCTCTGAGCTTTACATAGTACCTTATTTTATTCCGGTCCCTGTAGTTTTATTTCAGGAGCACACAGAGGATCCAACCATGAATCCGTGGGCCCTGTGTAAGCTTGCTGAGGTCCAGGGCAACTTGTGAGGAATTAATTCTGCCTCTATTTTGGTGTTGGTACCCGCCAGCTCTATGGACTTTGGACTGACTGTAGCACTCATCCCTCAGCAGTAGGGTGCCTGTTCAGTTAGCGCTGTCAAAGGGTGTGTGAGCAGAGACAGTGGATGCTGATTGTTTCCCGTAGAGTTTCCTGTAGAATTGAGGCAAACTAGTCAGTCCACATTCATTCTCCTGAAAACTGTAGCTGTAAAGGTGTGCAGGGATTTCAGCATAGGTGATAGTGAAAACTGTAGAAATTCATCCTTCTTCTGTTCTGGCTGGGGCTTCAGCTAGAGGCTGTAATATCCTCTTATCTTTGTCATCATCTCCACTCCTCCCATCCAACCATCCTGTCCCCCTGCCCGCTTCTTTTCTGCATTTCACTTATGCAACAGGTATTTAATGTTCTGTATCGAAAAAGCTTTCTGTAGTGATTATTTTTCTCTTGCATCATGTGGTAAGGAGCACTCAAATATCTTAGAGTATCCTATTCCATTAAATACATATTAATTAACAAGCTGGTGTTTCTCTTATTTTGTTAACAAGCTGGTGTTTCTCCAATTTCGTTCATTCAGAATGAGTGGATTAATTCTGTTAATTTCATTTAGAATGAATCTCACAAATGTTAAATAGTATAAGTTTTGGCTGACAGCTTAGAAAGTGATTTTGTATCTGGTTTTGCTTCAATCACTTTCTCTTTCATAGTATTTTGTAATTAAGGAAGACAGCAGAGGAACTCAGAATGCTAGTTATCTACCTTAGCCAGATGCAGTGAAAGTGCAAGAACATGGAGTTTGTCCAAATCTTCCTCCCACCTTAGTTCCAAAGGGACTTAAAGCTAGGTTTCCATTAATTATTATGTAAGCTATATAAATAATAATAATACCTGGAGTTGCACTGATACAGCACTTCTCATCTTCAAAGTACTTTGGAAAACCTATATAATTAGTGTGCTATGGAGTCATCTTTTATGATACTGCAAGAACTCCAGCACTACCCACTGTGGGAGCCCAAAAGGGAATTTGAACAGCCACAGAGATTATACATAACCTCCACTATCACTACAAGATGAAATAAAAAATGCTGAACAAGGGTATTTTACTACTTAATGCAGGAGGAGGATCCACAACTAGCAGGAAACCAGTCTCTCTCAGATAAGGAAACAGGAAAGTTTTCTTTGCTGGTAATCTACTACTTCAGATCTCTGAAGACATTTTACCTTGAACTATGTCTCAGCGAATCTGGCAGCAGATCACAGGTAGATTATCTCACTACATGGAGTCTTCGTCTTCATGTGACTAGAATACAGCCATCTTTTTTTTTTATTAAAAAAAGCTTTAATTTGATGGAGTCAAAAGGGGTGCAGACATATAAATCTAACATTAAATAGGTTTCTACAGACTTCAGTGAGACTTCAGGGGAGCAGCTTGCCTGGAGTACACCACTGGCAATTGACAGTACAGCTGAGCACAATTTAAAGATTATAGTATTTTCCAAGTATTTCCAGTACATTTACAACACGTCCTTGTGAATGTTCAGGAGCTTGCTTTTTAAACCAGCTTGGCATTTGCTAGTGATTATCACCCCAACATAAGTTTGCAAACAGCCTTTTCAAAACTAAACCATTAATAAAAGAGAAGAAAAAAACCCAAAACAGTAGCAAGCCCATTCAATCTGGCAAATATAACAGTGCAGAGAAACAGAATATTTTGGATAAAGAAAAATTGGAGTATTTCTGAACTTTCATAATTTCCATTTTAGACTTGTATGATGACCAGTATATATATTCTCAGCAGAAAGGCTAATGTACTTTATTTGCCTTTTCCAAATACATTTTTCTTTTAGAGATTTAATAGGGCAAATGCATACCCCTTTAAACCATAGTATGTATTAATTAATGGTCATCTGAAGAACAGCCTTGAGATTGGATTTCAAAATTTGTGATCAGGCAGAAGTAACTGCTTCCCATGCAATTAATAGACATATGCATCCACATGTCTTGATTTTTGCTCAGTTTTAAGGTCAGTGATTTTTAAAAATATTGGTGTTCTTCCCTGTTATATTTAAATATCACAAACCCATAAGCATAACCATATGTCAGAATGAGATTTTTACTGATGAGCGATGGTTTGGACTCCGTCTCTTTGCTTTTATTTTTACTGCTTATTCCATTTGCTTTAGGTGATATATATTCTCTCTGTGTGTTATATTCAGCATATTTTTAGCTACTCCTGGACTAATTAAGGAAAAGTCAGAAGATGACCTGAAGAGCGTGAGAGGTACATCCTAAAGCTTCCTTTCCCGTCGTGCATCAGGACAGTTCCATCAGCACAGCCACACCAACCAGCTATCTGCAAGTAAGAAATAATGTTTTGGAAAAGCAGCAAAGCAAGAAAAGGGCAGGGGAAGAGCAATAAGATGAATCATTTGGGCAGTCCTTCCACGTTTCAAGCGACCACAGCTGTCTCAGTTCTCTAGCAAGAGAAGTTAGCATTCCACACCAGCTATTTTTACAGTGGTGGAGCTGCAGGTCTCTGAGCAGGAGGAAGGAAAGGGAGTGACTAGGCACAGCTACATGAGGGGTGGTGTAGGAAAAAAAGTTGACAGCCAGGAAATGAATGTTTGAAAAGAAAGAATTGCACAACAGTAGCTGTTCTGTGATCTTCCCATATGAAACAATAAAGGTACTTTGAATTTGAGATTACGGTGTGGAAGGTGTTAAGAGGTGAGAAATTCAGAGCTTAAAGAGTCTTCAGGAACTCGTGGAGCTTCTCTGGGCCTGACAGTGCACTTTCTGAAACATGATGAATACGTGTACCTCAGCAGATAAACGTACTGCAGCAGAGAAACGTGGTTTGCTTCGCAGTTCTGCCGAGCAGGTTACAGCCGCGCTGAGGCACACTGTCCACTTCAAGCACCTGATGAGGAAACTTGTTCTCCTTTTCTTTTTTTTTTTCTTTTTTTTTTTTTCTATATTCAACCTTCTCATTTTCAAAACCATTTGTACAGCTGTGTTTTCGTACTGTCACTCCCTGTTGGACCCCTGCTTAGCCCTGCTTTGTTTATTATTAATTTGTCTTTGCTTCTCTTTTATTTTATTTTTTTTTTCCTTCCACTCGGTGGTCAGGTATACCCTGCCTGGCCCAGCGCGGTACAACTGTCCTCAGGTATGGCCAGCCCTAGGACCGAGGGCAATATTTCCACATTCTGGCGACGCTGTGTCTGACTCAATGTGTCCGACAGAGAAGGTGATGTTACTAGCTGGGGCTGAGTGCCACAGCAGTGTGACCGCGTGGCTTCTGGAGCTGTCACACCCCGCTGCTCCGAGTCACCGGGAGGTGCTGGCCCAGGCTGATGCTGGCTCAGAGACTGGCAATCTCAGGGAAGAGCACCAGGCCACTGCACGCAGCAGACCTGCCCAGTGTCTTCTTCCTCCACGTAGCTCCTTCCCTCAGATTTTACTCGAACTCAGATCCCATCTGTGCTCAGTGGCCGCTCACCTTTAAATGCCACTAGCTAGTCTCTTCTTTGTTCTGTTTTCCATTGCTCTGGGCCACAGTCAGACAAGCTTTTCAAACTGTGATCTTTTCAGGCATTCCCCATCAAATGTAAATAGGCCATTGGCAGCAGCATGCAAACTGAGTAATCGATCTGTTAATGGTTAGATGTACTGGGCAAAGGAGGAAGACTCATTTTGCAAGTTTTTAGAACCAGAGGGTCAGAGAAGTTGTTCTTTTGGCACCTGTGTGCTCTTGGGTCCTTTAATATATTTACAAGTGAATGAAATGGAAGTCTTATGTAGCTTTCTCCAGGCAACATTCATTATGAATGTACATATTCCTCATGGATTTTTTTACTTCCTTTATTCACTCCTGAAAAACTTAAAACTGACATACATTTTGTAAAGTCTTAAGTGAAATTTCTCAGGGTGCCCTGATGCCACCCATGACACGTAACATCTGAACTGGGAGTTGTCTGAGCCAATATCCATGACCACAGGCCACTGGAAGAAGACTCAGTAAATCTCCAGTCTGTGACTGAACTACCTTGAGTGCTGGATTTCCTTTCTGGAAAATGATGTTTGTACTCCCATTTCTTGTCTGCCTTACATATGGAAATGCTCAGGTTTGGTGACTGGGAGCTGACTAGTGTTATGCAGAACTAGGCTTAGCTGAGACCCAGGGAGAGCTCACCTTTGGAGAAGGGATGGCAGTCATTGCTGTGGGTGTCCACTTGGTCCCCACCACAGGGAGATCTGGCCTGCTGATTAGTCAGTTCCTGCAGAGATTTCATGTGTAAAGCAAGTTCATTTCTAAAGCAAGTTCTAATCAGTAATAATTTAAATCAAATCTCACTGTAACCCAGTGGCTCAGGAGCAGATGCATGACGGTCTGTTCTCTGTGCCATGCAGGTGGAGCAGGCAGCTGAGCCCCTTGTCTGCCACCCCTACTGACAGCACCATCATTTGTCTGTCAAAAGCATACAGACAGCAATTCTACTGCCAAAACCTCTGCTACGCTTGAGTACATTTGGTCAGAAAGTTTTCTGTTTTCTGTAGGCATTTAAAATTTTGGAAGAGCAAAAAGTAAATTGGAATTCAGTGGAATTCTAACAGAAACTGTTAGTGAAAAATGGAGCACGCTCATTTCGAAAAGATACCCCAGATCTTTGTGGCAGCTGCTGTCTGTACTCAGCTCTCCTGGCTGGGCTCCAGGCTACTTTAATGGTCCAGTAGGGCATCATGGCCAGCCCTCTTGACTGTTCCCATGGTGCATACTGGAAAATCCAAAATATGTTGCACCAGAAGGAATATCTTTTCCATTCATGAATTCACAAATTCTCAAAACCCAACCTGATCATGGAACCTGATATGTAAAATGTCTTGCAAGTTTGATTAACTTATATGTCCTAATCAAGAATGATAACAGTTTGATGTTTAAGGCTGATGACTGAAAGCAGGCAGAAACAATTTGAGACAGAAACTCTTTGCCATCTGGCTTCATGACTCCTTTTGTTTACTGAGGTTTTACCATGGCCTCAAATCTACAAACAAACAAACAAGTAAAATCCTTTCTAATATTGCTTCATTTTTAAACAGCTGCTTCACAGGTGGAGAAATACTGTACATGGTGGTTTTCATGCTGGGTGCCAGGCTTACCACAGGTAGCTCAATGAGGATCTTGTGTCCTCATGGAGAATCTGATTGAAGGGAAAGCAGGTGGCTGAAGTGCAAAAAAAAAGAAACAGGTCTAACTCCTGCTGGGAACTCCTGTTGCAGGGTGGGGAGACTCGGCAGTGATGCTTACGTGCCTGAAACCTCGCCAGCGTTGGTCGTCTGGTTGCTTCTGCACTTGATGAATCGGCTTTCAGAATCCTTCCTGCGCATACCTTCTCCTGATACTTTGGGTGAGCGCTACCTCAATCTATTTTTAACAGCTACACTTTCCATGATTCGATTTTAATGCTATTTATTTATTTAAACCAAACCAAACAATTCCACATAAGCTGAACATTCCAGTGGGCATCACACTCAGCCATGCAGAGGAGTCTAAATCTAGTTTAAATTACATTCCTTGAATGGTAGAAAAAGCTGGGTCATGTGCCGAAGCTTGGTGAGGAATAACAGAGTCATTCTTTCATAGATGGCAAAAACTTTATTAAGGAAAGATAAACAGGTTAAAGGTCTCTCAATAACTGCACTGTCTATACATAGCAATTACTCCTCGCTTCCCCCCGCTGCGCTGCTCCCAGTTGTAGGGTAGTGCTTACAGTCTCATCATCTGCCATAACTGAGTCAGGTCCTCTATATGTTCACTGAAGTTAAAGGGAGTGAAAGGCTTGGGATAATTAGGCTCAGTGTCTCACCCAGTGAGATCCTTGCAGACATCTGGGAGTGTAAGGCTTTTAGCTCTCTCCTTCCTGCATAGGTAGCAAAGGCAGGTATGAAAATTAGGCATGTCTCAAACCCACCTTTTCCCAGACAAAGAGAGCATCTCCCCAGATCTGTGGCATTGCTGTTTCTGAGGCTTTCTGTTAGGCTTCCAAGGCTCCCTGATAGGAAGGGAGAGTGCGCTTACCTTTTGCATCAATGTTAATAGGGTAAATCACTTGTGTTAAAATTAGCAGTGGGCAAACTGTTTTGGTTAAAACAAGGATTGTCCTGGACTGGTGCTAATCCTCAAACTAAATTCAAGCCAATTTTATTTTTAAGTTTTAAAAGTAATAACAAGTAATAAGCATGTAACGCTTTATTATAATAAAAATGCAATGCCTATTTTTGCAATAGGCAAAAATAAGCATATAGACATACACACAGAGAATAGCTCAGGGATTGGAAAAAGATGTATTTCGCATCTGGAGCCCCAGTTTTGCACATGCATATGCATGCAAGTAACTTTACTCACGTGAATTATCCCCTGGTGCCATGCACTATTTCCTGTCTAATCAGGCAGCAACATATACAAAAGGCTTTAATGCATAAGGGCACTATAACCGGCAGAACATCAGAACTTGATGCATCAAGTGAAGAGAGCCAACACTTGTTAACAGGACAAAGCTGGCACCAATTAAACCACGTCCAGCACATTGACTCCACTTGCTGGAAGCGAAGTCATCTCCAAGTGTTGTGTTAGGGAGTACAGCCAGCCCTGCCTACAGCAGGATGTGGCTTCCAAATATCACGCGTTGCATGTAATCTATTGCATAAACCGGAGGGGGGATGAGGGTGGAAGGGATGAGGCTCCACTGGGCTGTGGCCTCAGAGAGGAAGATCGATTGGGTGTACATGGGGAGCACAGTGGTTATTTTGAGGAGCAGGGGGAAGGGAATGTTGTCCATGTACATTATTTCACACATCATAAACTTCATTTCTCAGGGATTTTATTTTAGCAGCACAGAAACAGATCATTCCCATGTGAGGTTTCACAGCACCAAACTGTAAACATAAGGGTTGAGGGTTTTGTTTGGATTTTTTGGTTTTTTCTTCAGCTCCTTCAGGGTGGGTGGGTGTGACTGTGCCTCTGCAATTGTATGCATGTGTGACAGTCATGTGTGAGGGTGTGAGGACGCCTATTGTAAGTTTAAACTGTCTGCCTAAACTTTAATGAAAAAAGTTTCACTGCTTATGTGGCTCTGACCTGGCCTATGGAAAGTGAGTGACACATGCTGCCACCCAGCACAGCCAGATGTCTCACTCCTGAATGATTTATCTTCCTAGGAACAGGGCATTGCCCAAAGCATACCCTGACCTCTCAGGAAAACCTGCACATCTCCTTCTTTACAGGTTCAGAGGCCTTTTCACTACAATTGCTATAACTCCACCAGGCTTTTGGGTCTCCACAGCTCTTGTTTAGATGTATCTTCTAGAGTAGAAACGTGGCTTCATAGCCACCTTCCTTCAAATTCATAGTGAACATCTTTCACACATTCCTGTTCTTCTAAGAATAGTAGGATAACATTTTGGCTCTGTATCTAAGTGTGGATGAACAATTGAGACTGCTAGAAGGAGCACCTAAAGATATAGTTCTAACTCTTGGATTTGTATAAGAAATGTCTTGAAGGTGCCAAGCCACACTAAAAATGTTTTCCTGGCTGTAAGGTATGGCTGGATGAACTGCTTGAGGCTCCTGCAACTATTGGCAATTCAGCTTGGTACCAACTATCTGAGATGAGCTCTTGGTGGTAAAAGAATAATAACCTCTAGTTCTGCTCTGGGTCTGGATGATGCCTTGATATCCTGTGGCTTAAATCCTACTGTAACAAATTGCCAGATTATTCTAAACATGAGTATTATCTGTCTCTGTACACTTAACCACTGTGAAACAGACAATACTGTGAAACAGCTTCTTCTTGAACAGCTCTCACCCTGCCTTATGCACAATGTATGTTGAACATAAGACTTTTTTGTCCAGAAAGTAATGAAACACAGTAAAACTGCAGGAGATCAACTTGTAAAATGAAATTAAATGCTGCCTGAGGACCTCCCTGGAACTAGCTGAGTTACAGACACTTCACATGCATATTAATTGGGCCATATGGTCCGGTATTTAAGCAAAGGCATGTATTTTATTTGGCCAGAGTGTTCAGGAGAGACCATCATGGCCCTGATGAAATCTGTGATCAGCTGATGGAAATGTTTACCTTACAATAAACTTGGAAGACTGTCCTGCACAGAAATGAGACAGAGGAGTTCATCATTGTGCAGCTCTGTAAAAGCAGCTGCAATGCCTGTATGTGTTTTGTTACCCCCAAGTCCCTTGCAAAAGACTAAGACAGGCTTTTGAGGCATTGTCCAGAAGAAAATGTGTTACAGGATTTGTCTCTCTTGATGCAAGCATGCAGAGGAAGAAGGCTTCCCGAAGCCACTGACTGCCATGCCACATCTCTGATGGGCTCTGCACAAGGCAAGCCATCGTGTTGCAGCCCCTGCACGACATCACTGCTTCTCTGATCTCCCTGTTTCATGGATGGTGGGACCCTCCCACAGTGGCAGTGGGACAGCATGAGCTGCGTTTCTGTTTGGTCTTGTTGAAGATCAGACAGCAGCAGTGAGAAAGACCACCTGCTCCAGCCCAGGCAGAAAACAGATCCAAACAGAGCAATTTAGCATGACAACCATTATGCTGCCTGTGAATGAAGGCAGACTGGGTAGTAGCAAGGGGAAGGCTGTTGCAGGTTGAGCCCATGAGCTGCATTCACTCCCCAGTCATACTGTTAACCCCAGGGTGAGAGTATGCATGTACACTTAGGACGGATGTGTTTCCTGTTGCGTTTGATGTCCTGTACACATGGGAAATGATAGTTTCTATTTTTATGAGAATACCTGACCTAGGAGAAGCAAAGCCTTTCAGGATCTTTGTCTTTCATGTCTGAAAAAAAAGAAAGAAAAATAATTATAGCTATTTAACATAGATTTGTTAGGTGGCTCAGTGTCATGTATTTAATATATTTTACATGGACAATGTTACATCTCTTTTCAAAGAGCTGTTCACAACATGCAAGGCACAAACAGTCTGTCTATGTCTTATGTCCTGATTAGTTCTGTCACATTTTCTTCGTTTTAAATTCCTCATCTTAAAAATATGAGTCAACATAAATAGCTTTGAATCTGTGTTACCTTATTAACCAATGGCGGGTAACTCTACCCATAAAATATTTACATACACAACAGTCTTGTGCTACTAATATATTTTCACATTACATAGTAATTTAAAACATGTCAACCCCTTCCAAATAGTAGACACAATCCAAACATGAAACTAATATTGACCTTAAAAGGCTGCTCCTCTTTATTTGAAGTCAAGCAACAATCATTTACCACAGATTATCGCTGTGCATTCTTCATACAACTCCTTATCAGCAATGCCCCCAAATATAACTCTAAATGGTAATGAAAGTAGTAGAAAGGGTTGATGCTACACCAACATCAAGTCCTCTAAGGGAGCTTGTGAAAGACTGTATGGAAAATATAACATTTTAATATTAATGAGGTAAATCAATGGCATCTATTTATTTGGATGTTTTATAAAGTTAATGAACTGTGTGTTTGACTGTCTGAATCTGCATCTGATCTTTCTTGCATCATAAGAATGTGCATGCGTATGTAAATACAATTATTTGTATTGACTATATATATACATGTACATTAATGTTTTTATATAATGTATGTGTGTATTTGATATAGGGTTTTGGTCTCTTTTGTTCTGTTTTCAAAGTTCTCTTTCTTATTCTGTTATTAGGGGATCAGCTGAAGGAATAGAAAGAAGTGCATTTAGTGTGTGCTCTAGAGTACAGCATGTACTATAAGCTTCTGGTAACCTAAACGGGGAAAAAATACTGTTTTCTTTTTCCCAGGGCAATCAATTGAACTGAATTTTGGCTTCCCACACCACAGCACATTGACATGGTATGAGCTGGAGCTGGTAAAAGAATAGACAAGGTTAATGTGTTTATTCATCCTATGGATGTTTATATTATACATGATGTTTTCATTGTGTTCAGCAGTAAAGGATGGTAGTCCCCATGATGTATAATAGACAATATGTGTCTCCTTTGGCAGATACTTAGCCCATTCAGCTAACTAACAAATGCTTTACTTAAAAAAAAAAAAAGAAAAAGAAAAAAGAAAGAAAGAATAGCAAAAATTCACAACAGTCCAGCAGTCTACCCCTCTATTGATTCTCTCTGTATCTCAGAGCACTTTTCCAGGGTGAATAGTGTAACTTGGAAAGTCCATTAAAGGTAGTATCTCACTCACACTGTTACCTGCAGACTGGAGCAGATCACAGAAACAATAAAACCTATGTCATGTACAAGACAGAAAATTTGATAGCACCGTGCTCCTCAAGGGACAGGCAGGTACTGAAGATTTTTGGGGCTGTTTTCTTGATGTTACTGCTTAATTGTTCTGTTTCTGTACCTCAAGTTTGTTATATATTTTAATGTTGTGGGAAAAAATAAGGCCTTTAAAATACTTTTTTTTTTTCACTTTTATCTCTGTATTTCACCTGTAGTGGTATGGAAATTAAATACAGTATTTTCTAGAGGACAGGCAATATTCAAGAGAATGAATGCCAATATCTACAGCTGTAGGAGCTGTGAAAATTTTCAGCTTGGATTTCTCTTTCCAATATCGAACCATTATTAGTCAGACTTCTACTGTTTTTCATTTTGACGAAACCGTCCATTGAAGTGTATGAAAAGATTCATAGTGAATTCAAGTGGTTTTGAATTTAGCAGAGACATTCTTATTGGCCTTCATAGGTAAAGTTCACACAGTCTGTCCTGTGATAAAGGAAGTCCACCAGCACTGAACCTAACAGAAGGGCAGGATGCTTGAAGGCAATAGTGAGAGGGAAAAAGAGGATAGTAAGGTATCTGTAGTGATTTGTTAAAAGTACCATTAGTTGACCCAAAGGCAGAGAGCAGCAGAGTCCTGGGTTAACCGTTGGACTTGATGACCTCAAAGGTCCTTTCCAACCTAAATGATTCTATCATTCTTAGTGGAAGGGTGTAAGACCAGAGACACTCACCTCTAGGCCATCCCAAGGCCAGAGGGGTAGAGATGACTAACATAGGGTCTGTGAGGTGAAGGTGGAAAGAGGCAGAAAAGGAGAACTTACCTGCTGATTTCATTAAACTGGCTCTAAACTACCCCCCTGCCCCTTGAATGGCAAGGGTGCTGAGCAACTCTGGCCAGAGCAATGGAGACCAGCAGTTGCTGGAATTCAGGTAGTAGGAAACCTCCCAAGAGCTTCTGGGACAGTCTATATCTAGCTGACATTGAATGATTTACAGCTGGACCTTAGAGGCCTCATGATGGCAGGGACACCTGTGACAGTGTACAATTCTTGTGACTGTTAAGGATGTTTGTAGAAAGGGAGCTCCACACAGGGATGAACTCTACTACAGAAACTCTATCTGAAGTGGTCATGGTTGAGGTAGGAAACAGGCCAAATAATTAACTTAGCTGATTTATCTTTTATTCTTCCTCATCAACCATCCTACTTCTAATGCAGGAAAAATTCCTGCATTCAGGGATGTGCCATGGCAGAAGAAATAGTTTTCCTTCTTTTCTAGACCTTTCATTTTCAAAGACAAAATGTGGCAAAGATCTAATCCTTCAGTAAAAATGTAAGCTGTAGAAGGACTTTTTATAAGGACATGTAGTGATAGGACAAGGGGCAATGGCTTTAAACTGCAAGAGGGTAGATTTAGATTAGATATTAGGCAGAAATTCTTTACTGTGAGGGTGGTGAGACACTGGAACAGGTTGCCCAGAGCAACTGTGGATGCCCCATCCCTGGTAGTGTTCCAGGCCAGGCTGGATGGGGCTGTGAGCAACCTGGTCTGGTGGGGGTGTCCCTGTCCATGGCAGGGGGGGTGAAACTAGATGACCTTTAAGGTCCCTTCCAACCCAAACCATTCCATGATTCTATGATTAAATGAATTTACAGAAACATAATATTTCCTTCTAGTCAATGGTGGCACACTTTAAAGCAAGCAAGCAAATAATTAAAAACACTGTATAAAAACCAGATAGGCCTAATCCTTCCCTGCAAATGGAATGTTTTGGGTTTTTTTTCCTCAGTACATCAACACTGTATTTCTATTTTTTGTTTTATTTTAATGTCTATCAGAGATAACATTTTTCACAATACAAGTGTTCTGATCTTCAGTTGGAGCTTGGGTGATGAGTGTAGTAAAGTATTTACAGCTCTTTGTTGATTCAGGTCCTTGGAGTGGAACATATGTGACCAGTCTAATTTTTTAAAAGTAGTATGTTTAGTTATAAAATTTGTGATCTACAAAATCTCACACTGAAATAAAATCCCATTCAGAGACAGGTATTGTAAAAGATGGTGTTTGGTAGGGGCAGCAGTTAAAGAACAGCACAACAGTTTTAGATGCAGAATAAAGTAGAAATCTGTGTTCAGGTGTTGGTTTGTTTTTTTTAAAGGCTGGCAAACATTTTTCAAATATCTATCAGCCTCACAGTCTATTTTTCTAAAGCAAAGTCTACTTTTCCTTACCGTGCTCATCATTCCAAGCCTATTCCACCTGGTTGTTCTTTGCTTGCATTGGATTTGCAGGTTATAAGGCAGCTTTCAATTGGATGCAAATACAGTAGCACTGAATTGCTGGTAAAATATTTTATTTCAGTATGGAAAATCATCACACAGGAAGAATCCTAGTAAGTTCCCTTCACAACTTATATCATGGTTCTCCATCATATAAATTGGGAAGGCCAAAGGCTACCTCTGATTGAACATGGCAGGAGTAAGATGTGATGTGGTGTAACTCAGAGATTCCCATCTGTAGTGAGCCAAAGTAGTGCAAGGAGGGGAAGCTAGAACAGAGAGCAAGGCGTTTGGAGCCTTCTGCAACTTCTGTCAGTCATATGTGATAAATGACTGCAAATTATTATTCCTTGGCTTTTCCCCTTTTACAGGTAGGAATTAAAACCTCCCAATATATACTGAGCGAAACCTAACCCAATAAAGCAGATGCTATTCTCTCCCAAAAAGTGGGGAGGAGTATCAGGAGTTTTTCATTACTACCTGAGGGATAGAGGAATGGATGCTCCCTAAGCCAGTCTCAACCTTCTCCTGTTTCATCTGCCTGATTCCTTCAGCTGAAAGTGTGAATCTTTTTATACAATCTTCCATATATGTGTCAAGTTGCATGAAGAGGCTATGGCAGAGGGATAAAACATGGAGGTTTTGTTAAATTTAACAAAACTACTTGCGCTAGAACTTCTGCTACTCCTAGAAACATCTGTGATATTTTTCTTAAACTTTTTTGAGCTCTGGCAGTGTACAAGGGAAGACTTATCCAGTCATTCTACCTTTTCTTGTCAGTTCTTGAACCGTGAGTTGTTGCTTGGAGGAAGAATGTTCTGGAGGAGCAGAGTGGTAGCATCAGTGATTAAAAACAAAACCTGCATTAAAAGAGGTAGATGAGTAAGGTTGCAAAGTGAAATGCTAATGCCAGGGAAAAAGGCTGAATGAATTATCTTACATATACATTATAATTTGCTTTTTGATTATGTGATCATATATCACCTTTTTAAGAGGATCCTTTCCTGATTCAGTATATCTGATGGACTGCACTCACATAACATACTGAACAATGTTCAGCTGCATTCTAGTTTAATGTATAGCTGGATGCCTTATTTACTGCACTCTCTTCTAAAATTAGAATTATTAATTTCCTCACAGGATTTGCTGTGGTGCTTGAGTTGGTATTGGAGACCTTCAGAAACTGATTAATGCTTACCTTTGTCAGACTTCTGTGAAATAAACTGGATTTATTTCCATTTAAAGTTGAGGAACCAGAGCATGGACATATTAAGCTAGAATAATTTCTGACTTGAGGTATCTAAGACCTGATTTTTAAGTGTATTGTATTATCTTCATGATGTATATTCAAGCACATTTCCAGCTGAAAGAGCTTGGCAGTTTTCAAAATCACATTATATTTTTCATCAAAAGGTGAAGGCAGCTGCTAGCCATCTTCCAAACGGTGAGTGATTTGGTCAACTTTTAAAAATTACACAGTAGAAATGCATGAGAAGAGTCCAGTTCCCCAGACCAATGCCCATCTTGAAGAAGAAACTACTTCTGAGGCTCCTTGTGTCATTCACTACCCTTTTTGACTCTCTATAGTGACTGACATTGGTAGGGAGCCTGCAGCCAAGGTTTTCTTTACTGTACAGTAATGACGCAGCTCAAGAGGCCACCATCACCATCTTGTAACTGGAAAATAGGGATAAAGTCTGTAGCATAATGCGTATACATCAAGTTCTAAGTACCTGAAAACTGAGTTTTGTGGTGGGTATTGCTGGGTAATAGTATACCAGCTCTAGATATTATGACAGGAGTTGCAGATGCCACCTTCACAAAGATAACTGGTTTCCTAGCAGTGGTTCCAAAACCCATTCAAAATATACCAAAGAAAACAGTCTTCAGTGCATCTTTGCTATCTTTGTACTTCAGTGCAAGGTTTCTTCTGCTACAGTACGTGATGTCCTTACATCAGAACTGAACACAACTGATTTTATGACTCTACATAAAGGACTAGTCTGTGTATGGGTTTATTCATCATTTTAATGGCATATAGCATTTAATGGAAGCCAGATTTTCCACCTACAAATATTTTTCAAGAAGATTTTCGTTCTGCTTCTCCAGGGTTTTCAGCATGTGATAGTCCTAATACTGAGGAAAAACCCCAACACCACTGTTTATGTGCCAAATATTTACTTTGTGGAAAATAAATAACACAGGACCTTTCATCAATATCTGCCCCTTTTCTGGAATCAATCTGTATATCTAAAATGTTTTTATATGAATTATCCATTCCTATATGCTTAGAAAACTGAATTCCACAGGTATAAGGTACTATGTATTTGCAACCATTGTCCATAGTAACAGGAAAGGTGTTTTCTTTCCTTTGACATTTTTAATCATTTTACCATGTATTAGAGACAGACAGTTTGCAATTTTACCTGTGAAGGCATGGCATAAAAAGAGCAATCACATCTCGACAGCTATGATGTGATGCAGGGACATCTGGGAGCAATGACCTTTGGACATAAAGCACGGAGATGAAGGCAGGGAAGGAAGCCTGTGGAGCACCACAGGAAGGGCAGTCCATGATAACTGAACAGCATGATACCTGCCAGCGTGAAGTTGATTGGTCATTATTTTTGAACGTGGTTGATCTGGCACTGTGAATTGATATCAGATCAGTGTTTTGGACCACATGGAAAGCATTGGGAACCCTAAAACAAGATTTGCAATTAAATGGAGGCATGGCCGAGGATTTTGCCTCGTGATTGTTACCACACGTGAACTAACACGTATCACTGGTTTAAATCTCAATAGTGACTAGGATACATACTTATGGTGCAGGTCTCCTAGCAAGCTACTGACCCTATAGTCACATCTCAGCAGTCATGTTATGACCCCCTCAGCAGGAACCCTGTCACCATGTCCAAAACTATTTTCCAGTTCTTCATCAGCTAAGAAATAAAAAAAGCTTCGGAAAAGCTCACATAGAAGTCTTAGAGCACGTTACAGGGATCATTATGTTTGGACTGTTTTACACATGTTTTTCAAATTCCAGAGCCTGAGCTGAACCTCGTCCGTCAGCTGCTTCTCCCTGGGAGGAAGGTGGAATGCTGCTGCTGTGGCCTGCAGGTATCATGTGGAATGAAAGATATCCCCTTTGGCTAGCCTGTCTCAGTCTATGTAAGATTTTTTTAACAAATACCAATGCTTTGCATTCTGCTTTAAGGTAAAAAGTTGCAGAGTTCCAGTTCAGGGACAGAGATGTCCTCAGCTGCATCCAGTCTCAGTTCAAAGCCTTGTGCGTTTTCACAGACTTGCCAAATAGTCAATGGCATGTCTGGAAGCCATCTGGTCCAAACTACTGGCCCAAGCAGGGACACCTACAGCCAGTGGCCCAAGACCATGTCCAGATGGCTTCTGAATATCTCCAGAGTTGGAGACTCCATAACTTCACTGGGCAACCTTTGCCAGTGCTCCATCACCCTCACAGTGGAAAGGTGTTTTCTGATGTTCAAAGGAAACTGCCTGTGTTTCAGTTTGTACTCATTGCCTGTAGTCCTGTCACTGCATGGGCCACATGCAGGACTTAGTGCTTCATAGAATAATGGAATCACAGCATGGTTTGGGTTGGAAGGCACCTTAAAGATCATCTAGTTCCAAGCCCCCTGCCATAGACAGGGATACCTTCCACTAGACCAGGTTGCTCAAAACCCCATCCAACCTGGCCTTTAACTCTTCCAGGGATGATTTATCCATAACTTCCTTGGGCAACCTGTTACAGTGTCTCACCACCCTTATAGTGAAAAAATTTCTTCCTTACATCTAATTTAAATCTACCCTATTTCAGTTTAAAGCTATTCCCCCTTGTCCTATCACTACATGTCCTTGTAAGAGGTCTCTTTCCAGCTTTCATCCCTCTCCAGCTTTCTTGTAGGCCAGCCACCTTTAGGTTCCCCCAGTTTTGTGTCACCTGCAAACTTGCTGGGGGTACACTCTGCTGCATCATCCAGATCGTTAATGAAAATGTCAAATAGGATCAGAACCAATGTTGACCCCTGGGGCATCCTGCCAGTTACTGACCTCCAACTGGACTTCCTGCCACTGATCACCACCCTCTGGGCCTGGCAGTTTAGCCAGTTTTCAATCCACATTACTGTCTGTTCATCTAGACCATACTTCATCAGCTTCTGTATGAGGATCCTATGAGAGACAGTGCTGAAAGCCTTACTGATGTCAAGATAGACAATATCCACTACTCTCCCCTTGTTATCAAGTCAGTCAAGTCATCACAGAAGTTTATCAGGTTGGTCATGCATGACTTTCCCTTTGTGAATCCATGCTGACTATTCCTGATCACCTTCTTGTCCTTCTGTGACTGGCAATGATTTCCAGGATTAGCTGCTCCATCATGAGGTGAGGCTGACCAGCCTGTAGTTCCCTGGATCCTCCTTCCTGAAGGTAGGAACAACATTTCCTCCAGTCTTTGGGCATTTCTCGCAATCACAAAAATCAGTCAAAGATTATCAAGAGTGGATCAAAGATTATTGAAAGTTTTGAATGGGCTTTAGCAGACTGTAGCCCCTAGGTGAGCACATTTTTCCAATTTAATCTCGGTAGCCCTTTATCCCAGTGAAGTCAAAGCTGAGGATTTTTGCTAACTACTGCAGTTCAATAAATAAAGCAGATGAAAACATATTAAAAAACCCACAAGAACCTTAATGCAACAGCAGAATTGAAGTGACTTTGACATGCTGCCTTGTGTAATTCTGATGACTACAGTACCAATAATAAAAATAAAACCTGGCATTTGCTGTTTAAGCTTGAACAGATTTTGTATTTGCTTTCAAGTTTGAAAAAATCTTGGTGCTTTCATTAAAATAAATTGATTGTGAAAGGAGCGCTGGAGCAGATTGTTTTCCAGGCCCCACTGATTTTGTATTTATTATCAATATTTGCTGAAAGTAACATCATTCCTGCTGAGCTGTAACCAGAAAGTTACTTAACTGTCCAAATATTGACAGCTGTTAGGGAAAAAGTCCTAGTTTATTCTAGTCTGTTCAGTTTGCTATTCTATTACAGACCGACACTAGTAATGATAATCTTATCATTGATCATTTTTTGTTGATATGAGTGATAGATGATACTTGAAAAGTTTGAGTTTGGTTTTGTCTTGTGATTCTTTGGGCTATCTGAGCCTTGGGTTTTGCATTGCAAATCTGAGCTACCTCAAGAGATTTCTGTCATTCCCATTGTTTAATACAACAGTTAAACCAAGCCTTTTTCTCAGTATTTTTGGACATTGGTGTTAAAAGTCTACATGAAGATCTAGTTTAGGCTTGTATGACTGTACAATGGAGCTGTGGCAGTGAACATGCATCCTCTAGCAGCACCCCACATGCTGAATGATTGTATCCAATGTCAGTCATCACTTCCAGTCCCTCCGTGGCTGTTACAGTGTCCTAATGAAGGATTTTTGAATTTTCTAGAAAGATTGCTTTAGCCACTGTTTCCTAAACTGTTTGGTAGGCAAAGTTGTGCCAGAAAAGGATGTGTCTTTTATGGGAGAAAGAAGAAAGAGGTCAAAGCATACAGTTTAGAGACAGAAAGGTATGATTATACTTACAACAAAATACCCCAGCCTTAAAAAATTATTTCACACTTTGTGTTACACGTACAATGTGGGTAAATATATAAATTAATATATGGAGTGATTTCTAACAGACAATCATGGAATCATAAACCAGAATAGAATCATAGAATCATTTAGGTTGGAAAACCTAAGATCACCCAGTCCAACCGTTACCTAGCACTGCCCGATCCATCACTAAACCATGTCCCTAAGTGCCACATCTATAAATATATAAATAAATATTTAAAAAAAAAATAATATTTATATATATTTTTTTTAAATACCTCTAGGGATGGTGACTCAATCACTTGCCTGACAGCCTGTTCCAATGCTTGACACCCCTTTCAGGGAAGAAATTTTTCCTGCTATTCAATCTAGATCTCCCCTGGTGCAACTTGAGGCCATTTCCTTTCATCCTATCACTTATTACTTGGGAAAAGAGACTGATACCCACCTTGCTACCTCTTTTCAGATAGTTGTAGAGAGCCATAAGGTGTCCCCTCAGCCTCCTTTTCTCCAGGCAAGTTTTCTGTCCAATTCTTAGTGATTTTCCCTGGTAGTCAATTGTGAATTTGCCCTTCTGTTTTCAAAATACTCACCCCTACATCACCTCAGAGAGTAAATGCAATACAGGGTGGGTTTTTTTTTTGGGGGGCACCCCCCAAAAAAAACCAACCCACAAAGCCCCCTTGAATTACGTTTACAAGTTCTTATTTGGTTTATTCAGTTTATTTTGGCCAATTCTCAGCTATTCAAGAAGGTAGTTACACGAATTATAGCCACTGCTATGAAAAGTCATACCAAAAAATTGTTTTAAAAAGTTACTTAGGAGCTATGTTTAAAATGTTAGCATCCAGTCAGCAGAGATAAACTATGCATGTGATTTAGTTGACTAATCTCACAAAAGAAATAGTGAAGAGTCATAAAAAGGTCGTAAAACCATCAGGTGATAAAAACATCAATTGCAAACATATAATCAGAAATGTTTCATAACTACTTAAAGAGTAGCTAGATGTCATACGCTGCTAATATATTTCCTTTGCTATTAAGAGATCCATCAATTTTACTGCTGAACCTTAAAGGAGTGTTATGAGCTTCATGACAGACACTGAGAATGAGTGGTACTTTACTTCAAAAGTAAGTGGCTAAATGGAATTGCAGGGACTGAACAGTTTGTTCAGTGGGAGTCAGAGTACCAAAATCTGGCAATTCATGAATTAGGGTCAGATCAAGCCTCCCATTGACCTCAGTGGGAGTTTTGCCACTTGCTTCAATGGAGGCAGGATCAGGCTATCAATGCTTTAAAGTGGTTCAATAGAAAGTCTCATTGAAATGCAAATGTACGTGCTCTCTTAATCTGAATTTCCCATCTCCCCATTCAGTGCTGTTTGTAGAGAGTGTTATTACGGGCTGTTACTCTGGGACCTGCGTTAAACAAAGATTTTCATATGCTCATCAGAGAAATATCCTGTAGTACAGGGGAATACAACTACAAATTTTGTAATGATTCTAAGCAAATCTAGCGAGTTTGGTTTTAAGAGCAAGCAAGCCTTGCTGTATCACCAAGCCTGAACAAAGATGGAGTTTTCTGTGTTGTTGAGTCCAGCACATTCACTTAACACTTAATGGTTGGTGTCATTAAAAAAAAAAAAGAAAAGTATCTTTCAGGTATTCAATTGCCTGGAAACACTACTTGCAATGGTTTCAAGTAACAATTAAGATTACTACAGCTGAAAAAGGCTTGTACAGGGGAAAACAGAAGTTGAGTTCATGTATTTGATGTAAATTTCTGCTACCTCAGTTTCATTCTCTGTGGATCAAATGTTGTGAACACAAATGAGTGGATAAACCAGTAAAGACTCCATTTTATTAAGATTAAACTGTGTATCTCCCTTCCTTCTTCCTACCACAAGTCCCCTTCCCATTGCAAATGCCTGGCTTTCTCTTCCTCCTTCTCAGCAACTGTAAATACTAATACCAAACCAGTTGCACTGGGGAGTAGGCACATCCTGTTTAACTTGCTTCAGATCTTGAAAAGCAATCTAGAGCTCTCAACTGCAGCCAGCAGGCCAGCATGAGTACTTCTGGGCTCTGTCAGAGGTGTACATACATACCCACAGCTGGTTGCTTGCCCAGCCAGGAAATACATACCTTCTGACTGGTGGCTGTGAGGCAAAAGGGGACAGGTGTCAGCATCGCTCTCATTGGGAAAACACCAAAGGAATTATTTTGTGAGATATGTGTTATACAGGCCCAAGTCAACTATTTCCCACTGCTCTTTGAATACAGCAGCCAAGTCAAAAGAAGAACAAAGCACTAAAAAAAAAAAACCAAAAAAAAAAACTTTAAAATGTATTTGCAACCGCTTCACGGTGTAGTGATGGTAGATAAGAGCTAAATGTATTAGCTTAAACTTTAGTTTTTCTGCTGACTAGGTATTAAGTCAGTGGCATCCCTTGGACGTAAGAGTAAGGGACACTGCTGATCAAGTTACAGTCTGTTACTGTTTCCTATGGCAATCATTACAAATTTAGCCTTAGGGGCTGATATGTACTAAGCTAATTAAAAAGACAATGGTATTGTTCACTGTGATTAAAGTGCTATTGATAAGATCTCTTATTTCCCAATCAGTGCTATACTAATTGCCAAGGTCACAGTGCCACCTACTTATTTTGCAGGAATCCTAGGTTGCATCCTTATGGTAGTATAAAACACATTGATCACTCTCCCATAACTATCTGCATTGTCCAGATTTTAGTCTACTTTCTGACATAGTTTTGTCCCTTGTCCCTCAGATGTGTCCTAGACACAACTTGAAGCAGGTTGGCCCATCACCTGCTGCTGACTGCTGTCAGTAAGCTGTATGACAGAGGCTGCCATGTCCTAGTGTGGCAGGGAGGCAGAGGAAGCCAAACAGAAAGCTTGGGAATCATGAGCTCACATTTATTCTTGAGGACAGAGAACAACCCCTAAACAGTTTCATTGACTAGACTAGATTTAGAGTATGAATTCCCACCGTTGTGACACATTTAATTCCCATTAGAGTCTTGCAACATGAATAGCACTCCACAAAGAAGACCGAGAGCTGGGAAGAGCTTCCCCAGGGCTATTTAAAAGAACACATTCATGCTACTTATACTCTCCTGTAGTTTTGTTGGATTTTGTGCAGCTAAAGAGTATTGTTAAGTGCATGAAAGTGGTGGAATTACACTAAAGGATGCAAAAGATCCTGAATGGGCCTGGCTCACAGTGAGGTTTAGAAGAGTGAGATGATGTTTCATGCATTTCAATTCAGTACATGTTATTAAACTGCAAGAATTCTCAGGGGACCTTTGGGTGGCATTGAGCTATGAGGGAGAGGTTAGAGTTAGGTCTGCTTTGCAAAAGAACAAGATGAGCATGGGAAAAGAAGTGTGATTTTTTTCCCAAGTTCTTATTTTTCCAGGTGATCCATGCATACCTGTATGCTTGCATCTATGAGTTAACAGAATAACATCTTCTACCACCACTTGTTTTAGACACTAGTTGCAGCAATCTTCTCTATGCAACTCTTCCTGAGATCCAGCATGGGCCATAAGTCTGAGTGGAGTGCTACTTCCACTCTTATTAGAACACTGCTTGCAAGCCCTGCAAGCACTTGTACTTGTCTTTGAGAACTTCCCATTGAGTAACTTTGCTCAACAGGCTTAGCACTGCTTAGTTTGTGAGATCCAGCATGACCACACTTGAGGTGTAGCACCTAGCCAAAAGAATAAAGCAACTGCATCTTGTGTATATGAAGGTGTTAATTTTGTAAAAAAAGTGAGAAAATTAAGGAGACTTTGGGGACTTTTTTTCCCCCGTTGGGGGGGGCGGGGGGGGGGGGGGGGGGGGGGGGGGGGGGGGGGGGGGGGGGGGGGGG
>JAVJGJ010000059.1:59997854-60016765 GCA_035590215.1 Microhierax caerulescens | reverse complement strand
GAGCCCCATGGCATCCCTCACAGTGCTGTGCTTTGTATTAATAGCTAGAAAGGTGGTGATAACACACCAGCATCAAGGCTGTCTCTCCAACCTTCCCCAACACCCACCACCCCACCCCACCACAGGTAGGCTGGGGGTGGGCAAGATCTTGGGAAGGGACATAGCCAGGATAGATGAATCAAAGTGATCAGTGGGATTTTCCGTACCTCCTGACATCCTCTCAGATATAAAAGCTAAGAGAAAGGAGGAGAAAGGGTGAGAATTTGTTATTTATGATGCTTGTTTTCTGCAGCAACCACTGCACATACTGAAGCCCTGCTTCCCGGGAAGTGGCTGAACATCGCCTGCTGATGGGAACTGGAGAATAACGTCTTTTGTTTTCCTTCACTTCCACATACACTACTTTTACTATTGCTCCATTAAACTGCCTTTATCTTGACCCACAAGGGTTTTTTTTTTCCCCCCTCTTATGGGCCCGCCCCCCCCCCCCCCCCCAACCTTTTCTGTTGAGGAAGGGAGTGATAGAGTGGCTTGGTGGGCATCTGGCATCCAGGTTAACTCACCACAGTTTTGGAGACTCTGACTTTGTGATACTACCATGTTTCTGCTAAACAAAGTCTGGTGTGCCAAACAAAGGTGTAGCAAGTAGTTGTGAAATGGCATGGCTATTACACATGCTTTTGAGTCTCATTGTCTGGTGTTTATTTTGGGATAATTCTGTTTTGAGAGTGGAAAAAACAGACTAAAAATAAAAAGAAGGCCTATGATAAATACATTATGCTACACATTTCTCAAAAAGTTAATGGAAGGCTCCTCAGTGAGTGCCTAGGAGATAAAAAGATTGTTTTCAACAATGAAAGAAGATGGTAAGAATATTCCAGGACACCATGACAAGTCAGAAAACGAATGAGATTCACCCACTTGCGCAAATCCTGAGTAATTTACTATTGCAGCTCACAGTGTTGTTTCCCTCCTACATAAGGTTTCTAGGTCACTGCCTCTGGTGTCGTTCTAAACCACGCAGCTCCACTCCCAGCTCACCTCCCTTCTCTTGGTCAGTGGGAGAATCTCTTGCAACTTCCAAGAGATGTTGAGTTAGCTGGTACTGTGTTTCTGCTCCTGACTTCTCTCCTAGATTGCCCCACCCATGAAACCGGATGATAGGAAAGGGAAGTAGATGGAACAGATCCGACTGAAGGTCAAAACAGTACAGAGACCTAAAAGAGCATAACAATAATCCAAAATCATATCCCAAAGAATACTACTGCCATTTTAAGATGAAACTCATACTAAGAATGTGGATCCAGCCCTAAGTTCCAGAAAACATAATCCAAGCTACCTACTTGTATTTTTACAGCTCTATAAATCTTTAAGGCCAAAGTCTAGCCTTCTACACATGTAGGATTCCATTTATTCCACAGGGAATATTGCATATCAGAGTGTAAAATCTGGTCATATTTTCTAGATAGCAATAGGAAAAAGGGGAGGTCTTTCACTTTTAAAAACATTTACTGTATCCTAGCAATGTGCAGCGAGGCTATGCAAGCCTGACAACAGACAAATGGCTTTGAAAGATATTAAGCCTTACAGAAATACTGTAGGAAGACAGTGTGATAATCTTTGGGAGTCCGTAGGTAGTGCAGGTTCCAAATATTGTCTTGAGCCTAGGCACAAAGCAACTAAGGTAACATAGAAGGAAATTCCTTAAGCACTTGCATTAAGGTTGATGCAGAGCTCAAGAAAATTGTGACTGTCCAGAAGTGAAAACAAACAGGGGAATTAGGAGAAGATTGTGTTGTCAAGGTTTTGTAACTGAAAAAAGAAAATACAATCTACCTTTTTTCTGTGTGTGAGTATGCTGTCTTTCTAAAATCCTAGCTTGGGATTGTTGCTTTACAGTTTACAACTTAAGTGATTTTAAAGTTCTTATAAAAAACAACTAAACTCTGCATAAACAAAGTATGAATAAGCTGTTCTGATTCTGCAGGATAAAAAATAAAAGAATGGGAAGAAATGTACTGAGTAACCAGCTTTGAATCTTGTTAGCTATGAAGTATAGCTAATTAGAAAAAAAAATAAGAATTTAATTTTTTCTGGAATGAGACATCATTGTTATTCACAAATGCACAATGTGTCTGTGCATGCAGCCTGCAACTATCTATGACTGCCAAGTTGCCTCTTGAATAGGCTGTGTAATTACCAGGGAAGGACAGATAGGTGCAAGTGTGAAGATGACAGAAAATTTAGAAACTGACAGAAGGCTGCTGGTTTCCACAAGTTCAACTTTTTTCAGCCATGTGTAAATATGGATAAAGTAAAAGGAAAATGGCATGGCTAAAAGCTTTTCTATGGAAACGTTGAAACCGTTTTCTTTCCATCTTCTAAAATACCATAGGACATGTTCCTAGTCTTCTTGATAAAGTTCTGCATCTTCATCAATTTACCTTCTTCTAGTTTTGAATAGTACCATTTAGTCAGTATTTATCATTGTGCATTAGTGCTCTACCAAAGTCTTTAAAATGAAGTGTCTCCTACAAGAATGTGCTAAGGAGTATGAAAGAAAATTTGGGAAATATCAGACAGGGAAAGACTAATTTATAGTTAGACAACAGTTCCTAAAATTGCAGCATCTTGGTATGGATTCTTACTTTATTGACTTGCATGTTTGTGACTTGACAGCATCATGCTCTGGAGCTTGGCTGTAGAAATGAAGGGAAGAAACAGAATTTCCAGAGGGAATGGCAGCACTTCTGACTGTGGTGGCAGGACACTGTTCAATCCTTGGAGCAGAGTTGATGTGACTTTTGAAACAATTACATCTCATGCTCCTATTAAACAGTACACCAATTGTAAACTAATTTTGGTGGAAATTTTTTTTTTAATACATTGGGAATGAATTCAGCACAACTTTTTGGCAAGGATCAGTTGCTAATATTTTAAAAGGCAGTTATATATTTTTTTTCCAAAAATTAACTCTCATATCCAACTGTCTTAATATAATGATAAAATAATTTCAAATGCATACTTAGAGAACAAATAGAATTACAGTATTCAAGACTTCTTCCTTCTAAAATCACTTAGGAGAGAAAAAAGGAAAGATCTTTTAGGTGGAACTTAAAAAGAAAGATCTTTTTAAGGTGGAAACCTTAAAGCCATTGTTCCTTTAGAAGCAATACATTCTGATTCATGAAGAGGAGATAAAGGCATGGCTCTTCATTCCCAGATATTTTTACATCTACTGAATGACTCTTTTGGAGCCATTGCAGCTGAGGCCCTGTCTCACAGCAAGTCCTTGCTGCCGCCTTCTGCTGCACACAAGAGACAACTGAGGCCTTTTTCTACTCAAGCTGCTTCTCCTTTTATGAGTTTGCCAATTATTTGGGTCATTCTTTGTGCCCAGTGATTTTGTGGTAACTCTTTGCTTTAGAGTCTTCCAGAATCATGTCTTTAACTCACTTATGAAACTTCTCCACTGGCAAAAAATGTGGGCTAAGCCCAAAACCAACACTGGCACATCTGGGGTGTCTATATTTTCTGACATCACTTTCCAGTACAGCCACATAATAATTAAGTATTTAACTGATATCATACCCGGTTTAGATAGCTGTTTTATCAGATATTAAATAGCAGAAAAACATACAAAAATAGCAACGGCAAGCTCTGCTTTATATGGTAACCACAGAATGCATCATACAAATTAAGACATCGTTAGCTCTTACTGCTGGTTAAAATAACATACACATTTCTGTGGTAGTGAAGTCACTGAACTGATAGCAATGGAGTCCTAATAACTGGGTTCTGTGAATTCCCCTGGAAGCTCTGGCATTGAATATAGCTATTCCTGGAGGCAGCCATAATGGAGGTGGATGGTCTGCCAGCGAGGTGACGTGTTCTTCATCCAGTGACTAAGAGAATGTGCTACGTCTGACAATGCCAAGCCAGGAGCTGCAGTTTGTTTTACCCTCATATTTCTCACCTAAATCTGTGTCTCATGGTCCATTTCTAACAACCAATCTAATTGTTATCCTCATCACTGATACTAGTAAGGCTGAATGAGATCATTCACAGATCATTTAATCAAGCCAGGCCTCTAATTTTTGTTTGTGCTTTGCTTTTCTAGATCCAGATTATCTGCATTAGTTCACTATACCACCACTGTGCCCTGTCCATTTGCAGCAGATGGTTAGTAGTGCCCCACAATGCCCAGTGTCTCTGGACAGTGAATTATTCAGCCTTGTCATAGTTCTGCCACTTTTTTTTTTTCACGTAAAACTGCTGTACCTCCATCTGTCACCTGTGGAATGGAGTTAATGAAATTGGCCTCATGCACTGGGCTGCTGGGTAGGGCTTAATTCCCTGGGTGTGTCTCTACTGGTGCTTTTTTTCAGAGCAGGACATGCTTTTGAAGTGGACTTCTTCATCCTTCCCAGTTACCGCCCTCTGGTTCACATCATGGAGCAGTCTTTCCACATGTTATCTGTGTCCTTTCTTGTGCTCAGCTGGAGAACACACTCCAGCTGCATATCTGATGTGGTCCAATCGACAGGAATGGACTAAAGCTAGTCCAAAGTAAAACCCCAAAAATATTTAGTACTGATGACACTGAGTCCTTGGTACTGTTTTGCTCTGCAGGTTCAGTCCTACTATGCCATGAAATATAATGAAGACATAGACATTATTATAACTGGTTGCCTGTGTGATCCTTGGATGAACAGAACAGCAAAAGTATGAGGTTTTGTGTGTGTTTCAGAGAATAAATACAGCCTTTGTATTTTAACCCCAAATTTTGGCTTTCTTTCACTGTACTATTTTAGTGAGAGATTCCATAGTTTATATAAGAAAGTTTACCTTAGAAGATCTAATAGCAAATGGAACCTGCTTCTGCACTTATGTAAATAAAATCTATTCATGCTGAGCTCATTCTGGTCCACGGACATTAACCAGCAATGTTTATTTTTTTATAGCTGGCAAATTTCCCCGAAATTTTCATTTTGAATAGATGCAGAAGGTTAACACCAGTAGTTTATTTTGATACTCACTTTACACACATCCTCAGATACTATGCTACACTTTGGGGTTACAGTAAAGTTAGTTTTAAAGGCTTTGTACTCCAAAACAATATTCCCATTATCCCATCATATGTTTGAAATTGAAATATAAATGCCAACAAAAGAACACTCATATACACCACTTTGTTGCACCACTTCTGTGTTTTACAGCATGCCATTTTTACTGATGCTATCTTGTGCTTGATTCCTATTCCACCTTCACGCTGATATATTTCTGATTCTTTGCAGTCTTACTTCTGTTATAGACATATGAAGAATCAGGCCTAGAGAATTAATTTTCACTTGCTCAGCTCTCTACTTTTTCTTTTGTCCTATACAAATCTTTCTGTTTACCATCCCTATTGACAACATTACAGAAATCCGTGGCTTTCTGAGTGGTGGCAAAGTATCACTCATCTTGTGAGCACGATTTCGTGCGCCAGCTATGCTCAGCTAGCCTTCATACGAATAAAAGCTTCCCCGTGTGTCTTAGCCAGCAGGAGGTGCTGAGGAATGATGCAACAAATATCTTTGCACTGAGATAGGTTCCCTCTGTGCTCTACCCAAACATTTTCACTAGCTTGTGAGTTGGATCTGAGCACTGTCACATCAAAGTGAGGATTTTAGTTCTGTTTTTAGGGTGGCATTTGATATTTGGCTAGAGCAGTGAACATTCTTATTTTGATTATGTTTTAATTAAATAACCTTTAAGACAAGTGAGCAGAAACATTCAACCCAAAGCAATGCTTTCTGTTACTCCAAGAGGGAGTAGTGATGATGCATAGCATTTAGTAAAGACTTCGCTCTTCTCAATATGTTTGGGATACGTGGCAATATATTACAATGACAGAGGTGAGATAAACAATAAAGAAAGGAAATACTTCTAATCCTTAAACTAAGCAGCAAGATAAACTGTAATCACAGCTTTAGATGGTATATGTTAAGCAGTGATCACAGAAAATACAAAGAGGATAAGGAAAATATATGAAGATATTCTTGTTGTCAGATAATAATTAACTACTGGTTGTCACACACACCCCTAAAAATTCATCTTCATATTTGTTAGCATCAGTCATAACATAACCAAAATGACTACTGAACCCTTGAAACAGGAATCCCCCTCCTGCCCCACTGTTGCAACTGCTAGTTCCCTTATATTGCCTGAGTAAATATCCTCAGTACTCTTTTAGGGAACCATTAGTGAGGACTGGAAAATACATATTGTTTCTCATGTCACTGTATCCCTTTAAGTCCTTGGAGGTTTAAGTTCTCAGTGTGTGATGTGGACGACTTTCTTCCAGTAACGTGTATCAAACCATACAGTCACATTGAACAGACTTTGTTAACAGAAACAGGCAGACATACGCACCCTGAAACACTTAATCATCTAGCCAAAAGCAGTCACTAAACCATCAACATGTATTTTAAAGAAAACATGGAATTCCATGGAAGATACCAGGGTGAGAGAATGTCTGCTATAACATCTATCTCTAAAACTGGGAGTGTAATAAAGCCTGGAAAGATAATCCTGTTACCAGACAAATGTTGCAATGCTATAGCATATAATCAGTTTGTGAACACTTTGAACATTATACAGTGATAACAAAATGCTGCATGGATTTATCAGAAACAAATCCATCTTGTTTATCTTTGACAGGGTGATTGGCCAAGGCAGTAAGAATGAAGCAGGAGACCTGCTGGATCTTGATTTTAAGAAGGCTTTCCACATGGTCCTACATGCTTTTCTCAAAAGTTAACTGGAAAATACGGTGTAGATGAGTTCACCATAACATACACATGGAACAGGTGTCACTTCTTGATCTAGTTGTATTCAATACTTTTATGAGTGACTTGGAAGATGAAGCAGTGGATCTTCAAGCTATACCAGCAGATAGGAAGCACCAGCACTTTGGAGGGCTGTATTACAACCTGGAGACACAATCTGATATGGGTAGTAAGAATTCAGAAGAAAAAGATAAGTGTAGTTTGTCACAGATATCAACTGCTTGAACACAAAATGGGAAATAATTACGTGGGTTTCAAGACATACAGCCTGAAGACTATACAGCCCCTAAACTGGGGAAGAGCTGTATCATACGGCTGAGGAACGAGGACTCTCACTGTAGTGCATATTAACCAGAGCATCTTATGTAAGACATGGGTGGCTGTTCTGTTTTACTCTGTTGGCACTGGCAAGGCTCAGCTCAAGTACTTTGTCCTGTTTTGGGCACCACACTTTAAAAATGATAGAGACAAATGGAGAGAGTCCAGAGGAGAAGAACAAGAATGGTAAGTGGTATGGAAAATATGCTGCATGACGAAAAGTCAAGAAAATTGGTTCTGTTTAGTCTAGAAAGAGAAGATGAGAACAATGTGACAGCAGCCTTCCTGTATATGGAGCTAGCTGTTCTCCATGTCCACATGGGGTAGACAAGAAGGTGTTGATATAATTTGCAGCAAAAAAGCTTTGCTGCACTACTCAGAAAAAGCTGTACATTGATAGACAGTGATGTGGTGGAATAGGTCCCCAAGAGGGCTTGCAGAATCCGCTGCACAGGACAGTCTTGTGCAGGGGTGAGATATCTCTCCAGCGTGGCCCAAGGAATCGAGGATGCCTCAAAACAGGAAGAAAGAACATCTGTCTGACACTGTGTCTGTGCTTTCTGTCATACAGCTTTCTTAGGAGAAAAGAAAATCACGCTAGATTTCAACTTGTGACACAGATTTTCTGTGCCCTACCAGTATTTTCCTGATCTTCAAAGGATTTATTTACCCAGTTTCCATGATTTCAGTGTTCTCTCTTCTTGCTCAGACTGCTGCCTAAACCTCATGGCAACATGTATGTTACTATCACTCTCTCAGTTCAGTTTATTGCTCATGCCCCATTTCATGTAATACGAAAAAACATGCTCAAATTTAGAAGTATGCAATACACTGATAGCCGTTTAAAAGGAAAATACTGACATTAGTCTGGTTGTGATAATGCAAACAAGTAAATATTTTGATGACTATTTAGTAGCAGGGTAATCAAGAAATGCTGTACAACCCAGAACCAGGTGTATAACAGAGCAGTTATACATATATGAACATAGGATTCACTTCCCTTCAGTCCTTTCCTGGCTCCAGATCTAGGAACCAGCTCAGAAGCCGTTGTAGCTGCTTTCTACATGTCTGGACATGCCATCTTACTTCAAATGTCACCTTAAAATACATCTGTGCTGTAATGCATAAAAGGAACCTGCTGTGCAATAACATCTTATGTAAATTGTGACTTGTAGTTCTTGCTACAGTTCCACTAAGCATTACAAGCATATTTCACCGCTCCACTTTAACTGGCCACTGCTTGTCTTAAACACCTGCCTTGCATTTGCGATTGCACATTTCAGGTCAGAGTTTACCTGATGTCTGTACAGTGCCTCACGCACTGCCCTCCTGCCTGTCATTCCCATTTGTACTCTGTTATGCACGATGTCCCCTTCAATTCTTCAATTCCAGGCTATGTCTAAACTCTTCTTTGTAACACCTTTAAGAGAAAAAATTCCTGTCAGTCCAGAGATCCTCTGGGATCTTTATTAATGTACCATGAACCTTTATACGGCAACATTCATTTATTTTCTTTGTAGGGCTAATGCAATGCTGCCCTACTCCTCTCTTTCCAGGAGGCTTCTGCAGTGCTTATTTGCCTGTTCCTATGGCACTCCCCCCTTTCTGCTCTTCTGCTGGCTCCTCCTTCACTGCCATATCGAATGAACTACCCCTTGCTCTTCTCAGGCTGCCTCATGGCTTGCTGCCATCCTCCCTAGCAGCCAGTCCTGCTGTCTCTGTTGGCCAGCTTTCACCACCCACATCCTAGATTTTCAGACATGTACTTGCACATTCCCAGCTCAAGGTTTCTCAGCAGAGTAGACAAAATCAAATTTTGCTACCCCAGCAGGTAGATTGCTGGTGTGCTGGCACTGTTGGTAATGCTTTTCAATTGTTTCTTCTAATCTCTTTGGTACTGATTAATTTATATCAGTCTCCTTTCTTGCTTGCCTCCCTCTCCCTAACTTTCAAGTTAGAAATTTAGTGAGGAAGGAGCCATTCATTTGTTTTCCCATTCAGCACAAGAGGTCTTGGTCAATCACTGGATCTCACAGAGAAGTTATGCAGTCATCGTGAGCATCTCAATGGATTTTCTGAACTCCATTGCAACATACACTTTTTTTAACAAGAACAAAGTTACTTTCAAACTTGGATTCTGATCATTAGGCATTTCTTCATTTTCTTTTAACACCGACAAATCCAGCCTTCATTTCCTTGTCAGTTCAGTCACTCTAAATCTATGCCTTTTAAGCACTGCCTAAGACTTTCTGGTTTTCTTTTTATGTTCTTTGTCAGTTATTTTGTCTTCTTCAACAGGTAATCCTTGAATCATAGTTCATCCTGCTTGGTCATTTTTCTATGTTCATATTACATTTCCAACATTCCTCAGCCCAATAAATCATATAATCAGTCACTACTGTTTCACGTTAACCCTGAAGATCATTATATGCTCAGATGAGTTGTCCACCTATTTCACAGAGAAGCTCATTGGAGTCTGTGGTGACCTCTAATGGCTGTAAAAACCCCGTACTGAGCACAAAACAGAGGGATTTCTGTGTTACCCACCTTTCTGTTCATCTACAGAGAGCACACTGAATAATTCCAGTGGTATTCTTTTTTATTCAAACTTATGACTCTTAATTAGAGTGAAACCAACATGCCTTTTACTGTTGCTTTTCTTGTTAAACTATAATTTGAATACTCTGGAGGAAATTGGGGAACATCTAGAAGACCAGCAGCATGCAAGTACCCTCAGCCATGCATCTCTTTCACTCCCAGTGCTGATAATCCAGAGGCCTGGACACCTGGCTGAGATTATCATGTTCATAAAGGTCAATTGGTTAAAATTCACAGTGAGCAAAACAGAAGCAATAATTTCAGGAAATGGAAAATATTTGGCAGAACAAGCCATAGCATTCACACTGTGGGGAGTTCTGCTCTGTCAGATAACCAACTGGAGTTATCATCTTTATGGATTTACAGAAGCACTTTGGTTTTGTGGGTGAGTGTCAGAAGTGCTAGAGCTACATATCTGGCAACTTGTTCATAGTGATTTCCCTGTTGCAGGGACTTCTAGCAACTTTCAGCGTATTTACTACAGCACACTGTACTTAGGAAGAAGTTCTATCCATCCTGGAAGGAGTTGCTGCAACAGGATTTGTGCCTGCAGCAAGACTGGAGATCTCATTGCTATGCTTGTTTTGCCAGATGGCTGATGTATGACAATGTGCTTTGAAGCCCCACGTCTCCAGCTGGAATGAAGAAACTTCAGCCAAGATGTACCTGTACAACACAGCATGTAAGCTATTAATAAGGGTTCTTAGTATGAACTCTTTTCTTTATTAAAATATAACTACATGTGCAGGCAGTGGCAAATGAAAAGGAGGGCCAGGCAGAAACCACAGTTGGCATTTTAACACTATGGCACACAGATGAAAAAAACACACAATCAGAAGCCAGAAAAGAGCATACTTGGTGAGTCACACTCACAGCTTGTGGCTAGGACAGAAAATAAGAATTATCGTTACCATATACAAAGTTGGACTTAATGGGAAATCATGAGGTTTGCTTTGGAATTAGGAATCTGTGGAACTTGTTGTTTTTTGGCCAAGTCCCCAGACCCCTCATTCAAGTTTCACTGTCTGAAGGACAGTTTAGTTGAGGGAGCAGACTAAACCCAGATGACTTGGATTAGGATTTGGCCTCTTCTGACCTGTTGATCACCTTGGCATTCTATAGGAAAAACTGTAGCATATGAACCATTTGTTGAGAAAAAAACCTTTTTTTTCCTGCCTCTTCTTTTTGCTTAAAAAGTGGGAAAAAGTATCAAGTTGGTAAAAATTGATTGATGTTGGATAAGCACTGCAAAATATATCTGCAATGATTTCCTCAGTTATAAAGATTAACTCAGAAGTTTAGCTGTTTTTATTTGGGCTCAGATTGGAGACCTCAAAAGTCCCAGGTCCAATCTCTTGACTCAACGGAGAACTGTTTTAAGAATATAAGAGTAGTAATCACCTATATTCTTTAGAGAGAGCCACTACATGCTCATTAAATGAGAGGATTACCTTCCATCCTCTTCAAGACTGCTTTTTATAAGTAGTCTAATGATCGAGCTGTACTGGCACAGAAGTTACTGGAAAACAAATGCACTGGTGGCAGTTTCGATTTATATTTGCATCCCTGGAAAAAGTTTCAAACAGCAATTTGAACTGTACAGGAAATCCACAGATGTGAGTGTGAGCTAAAAATGGCACTGGATAGTGGCTTGGTACAGAGGCACTGGGCAGACACAGAAAATTTCATACTCAGGGTAACAAAAAAGGGGGAAAAAACTTTGAAGGAGTGAAAGAGTCAGAGGATCATTACATTTAGATAATAAAAAAAAAGTTTTTTGCTTAATGCAGGAACAAAAGAAAATGGTAAAGGATCTTAAGATAGTGGGATTTTATTTAATGAGGGAAAACAATTGAAAAGACATCTTTAGGCATTTGAAAGCAGGTTCTTCATTAAAAACCAACTTTAAGTAAGATTTGAGCTGTAAAGGAGTGTACAGAAAAGGCTACATGCTATCTGACCAGACACTTTCAAAAGAATTTTCCTACACAAGGCAGATATCAGAAAGAGAAATGCAAACAAAGGCCTCCAAGAAAAGCATCAAGCCTATGGCATGTAAGCAAGTCAGGAAAATTTTCCAGAAAATAAAAAGGCTAAAGGTAAAAAATATGCCAAACAAGCAACAATGTATGTGATGTGGCTGTCCACATGAGAAGTGTCCTTTGTTTGATATATATGTGGAAACTACCAATAAGCTCAATTTTTCAAAACTGTGGATTTGTTAAAGATACTAGTAGAACTGCAGAGTTCAAGGACTTCAGTGTGTGAGCAGGCTGGAATTTCTTTATATCAGGTAGGCCAGAAACTATGCTGATTCACTAATTTGTGCTGGGGGGAAAGGCTTATAGAGAAATGTTCCTAACCTACCTGATTGAGGAACAAGATTCAGAAGGATATTAGAGGTAGGAATGACAAAAGGTTTTATCAGTAAAAAATCTGGTGTTTCAAAGGTTGAGAAATGTCAAGAAAAAAGTGGGTATTGCTAGAAACTGAGATAACTTCACCTTTGCAAAGAAAACCAAGCAACAGCAAAAATATTTTTGACAGTTCTATAAAGAGCAAGGAAAGAGGCTTCTCATTAAACATGTGGCAGTAATTAGTAAGCACAGGGCAGATAACATAGGTTTGGCCCCTAAAGTAACGGAATAATTTGCCTGTGAGTTTGGTGGGAAGGATGATGTTGGGCCTAAATGCCAGGGTGGAGGAGTTAATGGAAGTAGACTCCTTCAGAGGTGGGGAGGAAAAGTGTGGAGAATGTGTTTTGTTCAAAGTTTCCACAAGGTCAAAGAAATGTTACAGAGCAAATACCACTCTGTCTTCAGTACAGCAACTGGGACTGACAGTATTTTAAAAAGTCCTTCATACCAACAAACCCAGCCATGTCAGGCCCTGCTGAAATTATTATCTGCCATTGTGCAGTTGCTTAGTGGGAGGAGTGCTCCTTATCCCAATGCTCTCCCACACAAAAGTGTGCATTTTTCAAAAACATCATTTCTGTGGGCATCCCCCTTGGAGAGGACAGTGCCTGAGCGAGCCTGAAACTTGGAGTCACTTATAATCAGTGGGTGAAACATTAAAATAGAACATCTACTTGCCTCTTGCTATTCTTATTTCTTTAAATGAACAGAGTAGTAGAAGACTGTGGACTGTAAAGGTATTTCCTAATTAGAATTGTGTATTTTAGGAGTCTCCTTTAAGAGAAAGCATTCAAGAGCTATTCAGAAGAGAGAATCTTCATTTAAAATGTCTTAAAGCAATTATGCAAGAAAATACTAGAGAAATATTAAAAAGAATAGCAAGTACAGTGGAGTAATTTTAACAATTAATAGAAACAATTAAGATGAAATAAATATAAGCAAAGCTAAAAAGAATTACAGCATAAACCAGTACATGAATGCTATGACTAATGTAAAGAGAGATTGCACTATTATAAATGTTTAGTGCCTTTATTTTTAACATTGTGATTTATATTATGGATGTAATGACCTTTCAGAAATAGCAGATAAATGACAATTTCAAGCTAAGAATTTTTCAACTACTTAAGGGAAGTTTGAATGCCAAGTTTTCTTATGATTTTTATTGCCGTATATTTACATTAAAAGCTACAGATATATAAACTAGAACAAAGTACCCTTTACTCAGAAATATAATTTGTTTAGAATTCCTATGGCTCTGCTCTCTTACAGCGATATGCATATATTTAAATGACCACAATAAATCTAAAAAATAAAATCTCAGTGCTAAGAGCGTAATGTATATAATATTTCACATAACATTTTATGTTGAAAGTTAATTTTAAAATTCAATTGAAAGGAAAAAAATCATGCAATCATTTTTAAGGGCCTATCTATGAAAAAAAAAAAAAATTCCTACCTAATCTATTCTTTATCAATACAAAGTAAGAGTCTGTTTTGTACATTTTTGACAAACTTATGTATCCTCTACTGATGACTTTTTTGTATTTTTACATTACTACTTGTGAATGCATTTCAGGAGATGTATGTCTCCTTTCAAGACTGGGGCAAACAGATGAAGTGTTTTTCTGATAAGATACAAAATACACTGATGTGTGATATAATGTGGCTGTGACCTTTTTCAGATTGCTGGGAAAATATCTGCTAAAAAAGGAAATAAACATTTTTGGAAAGCATGTTATCACTATGGAAATCAAAGCCCAGCTTGGAAGACTTCTTGCATAACAGTACTGGCTCTTGCTTAGCACCACAGAAATGTAAAATGAGCATTATCATGATTACAGATATTGTGAAAGACACAGGTTGAACTTATATGGACCCACTGAAGTCATTCAACTTCATTGAGGTCTTTGGCTGGAACAAACTAATGTGATCACTGAAATGGATTTTGCTTTGATCCCATGGACTAGCTGAGGTGCTGTCTTATGGTGGTGCTGCAAAGTGATGACATGAATTCAGGGCAAAGAAGTATTGGACTGAACGACCTAATGCAAGTAGTAACAAACTCTTTTATCTGTGTGTGTTTGTGTACTCCCTGTGGTCTAATAATACCTTCCTAAATTTTCTGTTTTCTCCTAGCAGTTGATCTGGAGTTAGGGGAGATGCTATCATATGCTGGAACTCTCCTGGCATGCTGTAAATGACATAATTCAGCACTGATGTGTGAGTTCATGGTGAAGGATAGAAGGCTACTCTGCTTTTGATCAGTTAGTTTTGCTGTTGTCTGAGCATTGCATAAAGCCTCTTGGGCACTGCAATTAAGCTAGTCAAAGCATTGCTCTAAGACTGGTTTGCTGGGACCACTGTGAGGTGGCTGCACAGGCCACACCCTAGATTTATGATGATCTAACTGAAATTTGTGTAGCTGTATGGTTTTGTATAACTTTACTTGCTTTATGCCACATTACATGTGGTGCTGTTTGTCTTGGGCTGGCAGGTTAGTTTGGAGGAGGATCTGGTACTGTCTTAATGTTTTAAATACTTTTTCATGTTTGGAAACTGTGAAGCTTAAATTAGGAGAAGAATCTAGCAGAGTGAAAAAGAAATCAAAATGACAAGCAAAGTAGATAAGATTACCTACTCGTCATCAGTCATTTCAGTTTCCAAGTGTTTGCAAGCCTCTGGCCAGAGTGGCTATCCTTAACTGAAGCTGGTGTTCCCTAACTGACTGTTTCTACAGTAATGTCCTTTGGCCTCCCTTTAATGAACATCCGTTATGCAAATTCTGGCAGTGGCATGATAACTGCATTTCTGTGACATTGCACTTTCAGCAGGTGGGACTTGTGCCAAGTGCAGGAGAACGGTACTGTGAATTTTCAGCTAGCTACCGCAGTTTATGCCAAATGATGTAGTTGTTTTACTTCTTCACTGACACCAGTCTTGATGAGGGAAAAATATCTAAGGACTTCGGTATTTCTACAGTTAATGTTGTGCTCCACATTCAGGGTTGGCTATTAAAAAAAAATTTGATAATAAGACAAAATGATTTAGAAGCACAAATCTCACTGGTTTTCAGTAGGTTGCCAGTCTGCACTTTTTACTGGAGTGGAGGAGTCTACCTGTGGAGCTGCAGGGACTATCCAACATAGGTAATGGGGAGCTAAGAGGAACACAAGTAACCATCTATGCCTCCCCCCTCCCCCAGGTGGGCATGGGAAGGGCTGATCATAGGTATGTATATTCCTTGTTGCCAAAGAAAACTGACTGCAGTTTGTAGGCTGCATAATTTTCAATCCATGTACAATGTTGTCATTGCCACACTTTGTTTAATGCGTTTTAAGCAGTAGACAAACTGGTTAACTGCTTTCCAAATGAATTATGTTTGTAGAGGGTTTAGTGCTCTTAAGGAGGCAGTCTGCAAAGATTTAATGGGATCTGTGTAAAGAAGAGGCTGGGATCAGTTTCTGTGTTCACTGGTCTGTGTATTTTTTGTGGGATTAATTTGCAATGGTTTACATATTTCTATTTCACTTCTTGAACTGACCACACTGTTAGAGCTGGTTTCTTGCTGACTGGCTTTATGAAGTTTTCATCTGGAGTGATTAATTGGAGATTAGGGTACAGGGAAGGACAGGGAGGCTGATTAGTTAATGCAGCCTCCTTTTCTGAAACCCCACTTAATGCCCTCACAGGACAGAGGATGCACTGTTAGGTGATGAAGCCCAACTCTCTGTTACGTTATAAAGCCCAGCTGTCATGATTATGAAGGTGGCTTCAGAGCTGTTGACTAGAGAGCAGCCAAACCTGCCACCTCAGGGAGAGCTTGGTAGTTCTATGGTGACTTGGGTTTGGCCAGAAACTGGGGAATGCTTGCTTGGACATATCACCTGCTCCAGGCAGGAGTTTGCTCTAAGCACTCAGAGCACTAAGAAAATCAGGATTCCTCTTTAATATAGTCTATTTTCTTATTCTGTGCAATGCGGGGATGGCTCTGAGTGTCTTTTGGGTGAATGTAGCTAGGTGTGCATACAAAACTGTAATTATAAGGCTTCTCAAGAAATTGCTACAGGATAAAAGTGACCAGTTCTGAGTTCAACTCAGTTCAGAGATACTCATGCATGGCTGCTAGCTTCAGTGGAGATCTTTGAGGCATGGATGTTTTTTCCAGCCTGGCTGCTTAAGAAGATGATAAGAAAAGCTAAACACAAATGTTTTGCTGAATAAGAGTAGTGCTTGAACAATTGTGTTGATTGAGTACCTCCAAAATAAGACATTTCCCATGACCTTGTCCATATTATCGAATTCTCACTTTGTTAGCAAGATAACGCCTTGAAGAATGAAGTAAACAAATGAAAGTCCTTGAACACAGATTTGTAGGGTGTTTTGGTGGTTGGGTTTTTTTCTGTCTTTCATGGGATTTGCAATTTGCTCCACAATGTCATATGATGGAAAATGTTAGCAAAGCTGCCCTCAGATGGTAATCTGCATTCACCACAAATTCAAGCGGTTTGAGTGAATGCTAGAGAATGATGGGAAAAACACCTCAAAATGAGCACTGAATAACTTCAATCCATTTTGTCCCCCATTAATGCGTTACCTGGTGTGGAGAGAGCTCAAGGCAGTCCCCTGAATCAATAGTGACAGTGGGAAAGGAAGAGATAAAATTAAACCTAAAAGCTGTGTACCATCAGTCCTGGAATAGCTTGGGGTAGCAGGTTATCCTGACACCTCAAAGGTGGAATTCAGTATTTTATTGGCACTGTTACCCCTAGACTGGACACCCTTCACCTTCACACACATGCAGTCAATACACTATACTCAGTGAGGGCTCTAAGGAAGAAAGACTATAAGGAAAATGTGATGGAAGTAGATTTTTTTAAAATCTGAAGAACAGGCAGTTGAGAAAAGATGTAATAGTAGCATGAGTTCAGCTTCTTTTAATGAAGCTCTGGTGAAAACAGAAGTACTGAAAAACCTGAGCTGCTGCTTCTGCTAGGGATCCACAGTCTGGCAGCCTAAGTCAGCATGGGGAGAGAAAGGTGAGTTGAATTGCCTGTAGTGTCCAAAAGTTGTTCGTGACCTGTGGACCTACATAATCTTTCCTTTTTAAGGCTAGGGGAACAATTTCTCCCTGGTGCCCTTCTAGGTTTAGATGGAGAAGGAACCCACAAACAGGACAGGTGCACCTTTGTAATGAATCATGAGGATGTCCCCCTAATAAAACTGAAGAATAAAATGTCTCATGCTGGCTGGGCCTTTTGGACTGCTTATTGCAACTTAATGGTAAATAATAAAAATGCCTGGTGTTCCAGCAGCAGCTCAGAGTGCTCAAAGATGTGAGTGAATATTATCTTCACAAACACACTTGGGAAGGGAGAGGCACTGAGGAATATCTGTGCCATTCCCAGGCAGAAACAGCACACCTGGCTTAAGCAGATAGAGCTCTCCTTGAAGCCAGTGTGAGCTGCTGTGATAGTCAGAGCTGAATGTGGCCTGATGTGACAAATACCTGAGAAGAAAACAGAAAACCCCTATTACCAGTCTCATGCTTTAACTACAAGAACATCCTTTTTTTACCAGGAAAATGTATCCCCTTTCCTATAATCTGACAAATGTGTCTTATTCCAAAGAAAATGTTTGGGTTTTTTTTTTTGAGAGGAAAAAAAAGGAGAAAGTAGAGAAATCCAGCCAGTATTACCTAATTTTCCTCCCTTCATCTGTATGTTCTCAACTCATTGATATTACACAGACTGTGTTAGAACAAACAAATCAATCATGCCATGGCACTGTTACTGGCTCAGCCTCTCTCCACCCAGTGATAAGTTACCTTTTTTTTTCTTTTTTGTCTTTTTAAAGAATGCATTTCTTCCTAGTGGGAGAAATGCCATCAGTCTTACTAATGTCAGGGCAGGTGGAGACACTCCACAGTGCCATGCTCCCTTCTCCCCATATCCCCATACACCTATAGTCAAACTGAATAATATTAAGTGTTTTCCTCCCTGTGCTGAGATCCTTCTTATAGGAGAATCAATAAATAAGTAATAGCAGTGAAGCTGCAAGATCTTGTGAAGTGGAGTAAATGTAGCAAAGTGGGTAATCTGCAGAATTTAACTTCAAGTCAGGAAATCAAAATCTCCTCAAAGCCGTGTTCTGCAGCAGGACTATAACTTTTGTCTGTAATACTAAGTCTGCATAATAGTGCTTTTGCTGCTAAGCCAGTGGAGAATGGCTTTCTTTTCTTTGTTATTTTTTTTTCTTTTTTTGGTTTTTTTTTTTTTTGGTGTGTGCCAGATTTCCCCTATTGTGGTGAGTTTTGCCTGTGTAACATCTGTGCAGTTCATTCTTCATCTACTTAAGAGCTGTATTATAACAAGTTTGAAGAATGAACTAGTTTTCACAGGCAAAATACTGTAATGGGGATAATTTGGTTCATATAGTATATAGGTGCATGTGTGAGAGAGATTGAGGTTTATCTTTCTTTTTTTCTTTAACACATGTGTACCCTGCTCATAAAACTTAGAAAGTTCAGTAATACCTGCTCTAATAAAATAGCAAACCTGCAGAAACCTAGCATTCCCCTCTGCTTCCCAGCTAGAGAGTGAGCCTCTGCTAAGTGGTCTGAAAAAAAAGGCATGTGTTTGTGGACCTCTTTCTGTGGCTGCACCCCAAATGTTCCTGCATTCCCTTGTTCTAAAACTTCACAGTTGCATATGCAGCTGTATGGTCACTGGCTGGTGGACGTGAGCTC
>JAVJGJ010000059.1:59982651-59997754 GCA_035590215.1 Microhierax caerulescens | reverse complement strand
CTGGTGGACGTGAGCTCTGTCTTATAGCACTGTAGAAAGAAGTTACAAAATACAAAGTGGGAGTTAAGCTGTCTGAGGCAACACTTGGCTATTATATGTGATGAGCTAAAGCCTGGTCACAGAGTACTTCAGTTAATGTCTCCTGCAGCTTACCCCATTCCAGTCCCGTCTGATTACTCCTCAGAGCCTTTCCCTGTACTTTGCTGTGACGGGAGGAAATCGCTGCACGTTCCAAATTTTTGCCATGTGGTTTTGCTCCTGCTCTGCAGCACACGTCAGCCCTAAAGATGGTTTTCTTTCTCAAGCAATGTTACCAGTCACGTTTGGGTTCTAAACCTACCCCAATTTCAGCAGTCCTGCTCTATAATTGGGTCCTGCAGACCTCAAATCGATATGGCTGGTTCTCAGATTTTCTTGTCTTGGTCTGTTTTCCCATCAGTATTTCTTGTAAGTCTTCCCTTTGAGATCATTTTCTGAGTGCCTTGGAAGTCACAGAAGCTGAGGATGAACATCCATCAGCTTTAATTGATGCATAGTGCTCCCCTAGATGCCTTTGAAAGAAAAAGAGTAGAAGTGAACTAATTTGAAGTGTGGTAATTCAGTACGAACCAACTAACATAATGCAAAATAATGGAAAAAGGTTCTTGGACCCAAGGCAATGTATTCTGCTTAAGATTCTGTTCTCACACATTTCTTGCCATATCTTATCATTGTCTACAGAAAAGGCATTCATCATAACAAGCAAAAAGAGGGTTATAATCTGTGGTTGACCTTTGATGGAGATAATGATATATTTTCTCCCAAAATCTGTGTGAGGCAGAGTTATTCATAGCTTCATGAAAATTCCCTGTTAAAAAAAAGTGTATTGTTTTAAGCGAAAGAAAAAAAAAAAGATTTCACATTTGATTATAGTTTAGAAATGGCACAATCCTACCCTGCACACAATAGGGGAGCTATGTTTATGTAGAGATTTGACAACAGAATCCTTGTAGAATAAAAAGTTGAAGAGGCTGAGATCAGTTTTAAATATAAAATAAATACATAAAAACAGAAGTAAGTTTATGTTTTTCATGTTTTATATTTGAGATTTAGAAGTGGAGTCATCAGATAAAAGTGAATAGAACAAAAGCGTCATAAAACTTTGTCTGATCTGTACTATTTGTATCTAAAATCTCTCCCTGAATCATGTAACATGTTTGGTGCATTTGGAATTCCAGTAGAGTTTCATATAATTTATTTTTATCAGGGTGTTTTTCTCATCATATAAAGCACATTCTCTGTCTTACAGCTTTGTAACAGTATTATACATAATAGCCCTGATCTGTTCTGTACAATAATTCTGAAGGGCACAGCCTTGGTCAAACTATCCCTATTGAACCAGTTGTTAAAATCAAAACAGTTTATTTGAAGATTTCAGCATCAAACTCATCACGACTTAATCCTGTTCATCTCAGAGACTTTTTATTGCCTCCAAAGTATTCATGCTAGCAATTAATACAGAATTAAATCTGCTGGGAGACTGATTTTATGGGCAAAACCGGTTGTAATATTTGTTTTCTTCAGTTGTTCAGGCTTGTTAATTTACCTGATGTTCTGCAATACCTCCTACAGATAGTGGCCTTTTTTTTCAGATGGGATGACAAGTAAAAAAAAAAGATGCAAAACAGCAGTTTGTGTTTGCAGTTTTGTAGAGTACTTTCATCAATGTACCGTATGTAAATTTTAAATTTTTGAAGAAATTAAAATTAATTCTTTAGGGAAAGAACTATTCATGAAAGAGTTTAGGAGCTTCCACATTATTAATGCTTCATCTTAAACTTGTAGTGTGTGCCAAACATCTTGTTATTGCAAATGCATTAAATAACAAACCACTAGGAGACTGGGGATTGAGGAAAGGAGTTAAAGATAAAAAGCTATAAAATTCTGATGAAATATCCTCTACAAGTTCACACAGACATGCCACTATGATGGTCCTGGAATCTGTTTGCTACTTCTCTCCAAGACATACCTGAGAACTTTTTTTTGTTAAATAAAAAGCTGTGGTATTTTTTTCCCTTCTCTTTGTCAGGATGCAGCTCACAGGCAAATATAGTATTTTAAAAAGATTTTTTCCAGACTTTAATATAAACTCAGAAAAGAAAAAAGAACAACCCAGAGCAGAAGGGAAATGATCCACCAAAATAATCATTATGCGGTGTCTTTTCATGCAACAGAAAATGAAGGGTTCAGATTTCCCAAGCAAAAAAGGAAAACAAATACAATTGTGCAGTTTCTCAGCTGCTGCAAATAGATCCAGCCTCACTGACCTTAGCAGCGCAAGCAGGGCCTGCATGTCATTTTATTATTCACATTATAGTATCACCATGAAGACAATGCGGTCCAGAGGTAGAAGAGAGATAGTAAGGGGGGGAATCCCTTTCTCAAAAGCAGGTTATAAGGGTTCATAAAGGCAAAGTTTGGGCAGAGGGGCAAAGAGTGGAGTTAGCAGATGCTCCCTGCTAATATCGTACCGCAGTGAAAGGTTGTGCATCTCAGAGCTGAAGTGTTGGCACTGCAGGTGAGAAGTGTGGGATCACCGACCAGCACAAGCATGAAAGCATAGGGCTGTGATCCTTCCAGCAGCAAAATCCTACATGAACTTTCCCCCTTTAGACACCACTGTTAATTTTACCACCTCTCAGGCCCCTGGGGCTGTACCTTTGCACATAGAGAGCACAAGCTTTCTCTGAACATGCCCAGAGCTGCTCCAATCTTGACAGAAACAAGCAGCTCTGAGCCAAAGGCTCCTGAATTTTTTGCTGTGCTGTGGATCAGTTTCAGTGAGGTGGGTGGGTGGAAAGTTTTATTCGTATCCCACAGGCTGATATGCAGGCTGCTGTTCTGAGGGTGGTGGGTTTGAACCCCTCAGGCTCAGAAGGTAAATTAATTCCATTCTCTTATGGTTGGGATTGGTTTGGTTTTGTTTTTTTTTTTGGTGGTGGTGAACCAAAAAAAGAGAACAAAATAAAACCCCAACAAAAAGCAAAAATAAAGTGTGGTGAGCAGTTGTTTCTTAAAAGCACTTACAAGGAGAGCTGTTTGGTTCTTTAAAGGAGTTTTGAGTTGTGCCTCTTGGCTTTCTCGAGGACAGTTTGCAGGCTGGGCAGCAGCAGCAGGCAGAGATGGCTACCTGCAGCTCTGTGCCAGCTGCAGGTTTCAGACTCAGACCGTCCCTGCCCTTAGCACTCCCTAATAAGTAGGTTTCAGCAGCTGCCTGCTGAGTGTACTGATTTTAGGCAGGTCCAAGCTTAGCATGCTGGCTGTTTTGGATCTCATTCAGAAGTACCTGGCTCTCCTCCGAAAATACACAGTGGTAAAGGTTTCACTCCCAGACCTAAGCTGGTGGTCAGTGCTTTCCTGGGGCTAGCCTTTATGTGCCCCCTGAAAAAGAAGTGAGGATCAAACCTGACACTTAAACAGACCTACCTTTTAAAAATATTTGTAAATTCTTGCTGGATAATCAGGGGCAGTCCACAAATTCGCTCTTTCTGCTGTAAATATATCTCCCATGAAAACAGTCACAAAATGCTTCATGTATAGTTTTGTATGTGCAACATTTATCTAAGGTCTAAGCCTGCTGTACCTGAAAATGTCAAAAATAGTCCTACCAGGAGAGGCTGTTGTGTAAAACTTTCATCATATTCTAAAGCTGCTGTATATTTTCTCCTGTGTTTGAAGATCCTTTTGCCTCCATTAGTAGCACAGATTAATTTGTAAAAGAAAGACGCATTTTTGTCAATTTATCATTTACAAAGAGCACTTCTATGCAACTGATAGGCGTTATTCTAAATTGATTTAAGCCGCCCCACCTTTGCCAGTTTTGCTACAAGTTTCTTGATTTATGCTTGCCTAAGGTCTTACCCCAGAATATCTGCTGCCACATGGAATGTTACATATTCTAAAGTGTGCTGAAGGGAAAACAGCTGTTTAAAGGACTGAATATAGTCCTTTCTGATAGAAATTTCATGAAAATGGAATTATTCTGGAAACTAAAATGATCTTCCTTAGCTGAAATTTTGCAGTTTGGCAGATGCCATTGCAAATGTATTCTTTCTCATGCAAATAGAGTGTTCCCTAAAATTAAAGGGACAAGGTATCTCATTACTGTATGATCTAAGATTGTTCAAGCAGTCCTTCTAGTTGGTTCTTCACAAAGATTACAGATGTGATTTTAAAACTATCTATCAGTGTTTCCATTTTGTTTATAGTTTTGTATTGAACTTCATCAAATTACACCTCCCAAGGTGCGATGTCATCAAGGACATTACTGAAATCAGTTGGTCTGTAATTTTGCTGGAAGAGAGGAGGCAGCGATTTTAATCAGTCACTACCAAAGCTATGATGTGAATCAGTCTTACAAGAGTTGCTAAATATCAAACAAATAGAATAACAACAAACTTAGTTTAAAGCCCTAAAAAATACTACTTTCCTGTCAGTGCAGTTAGCTCATTTTCTTAAAAAATGGTAGAAACATAGAATCACAGAATTATTTGGATTGGAAGATTATCTAGTTCCAAATAGCCATGGGCAGGGGCACCTTTCACTAGACCAGGTCGCTCACAGCCCCATCCAGCCTGGCCTGGAACACTTCCAGGGATGGGGCATCCACAGCTGCTCTGGGCAGCCTGTGCCAGTGTCTCACTACCCTCATCATAAAAAATGTCTTCCTTATGTTCAATCTAAACCTGCCCTCTTTCAACTTAAAACTGTTGCCCCTTGTCCTGTAACTACAGGCCTTGGTGAAAAATCTCTCTGCCTTTCTTATAAGTCCCCTTTAAGTATTGAAAGACCACAATAAGGTTTCCCCAGAGCCTTTTCTTTTCCAGCCTGAACAACCCAAACCCTCTCAGACTTTCTTCACAGGAAAGATGTTCCAGACCTCTGATTATTTTCATGGGCCTCCTCTAGATCCCATCTAATAGCTCTGTGTCTTTCTTGTGCTGGGGATCCCAGAACTGGATGCAGCACTCCAGGTGATGTCTTACAAGAGCAGAGCAGAGGGGGAAAATCACCTCCCTTGACCTGCTGTTCATGCTTCTTTCTATGCAGCCCAGGATAACATTCCAAAAAATATTTCCCAGGCTGTAAAAACACATAAAAACAACAGGATCTTCTGAACTTCTTTGCTGATATATGACATGGGAGATTCTCTTTCAAATGAAAAAGCCATTCAGTGCTTTTATTACTGTCTGTAAGTATCAACAGGGCCCTTTAGCTTGAGAAGTGCAGGTGTTTAGTGTATGAAAATAGCAAAAGCACAGCTGAGTAGTGAATAAAGGAGCACAGTTGCGAGAGCTTCATGATCCGTGCCCGCCACAGTGCTGGGCAGGCCCGGGCTTTTCCAGCCCAGCCTCTCCACCCAGCGGGGTCCTACCGTCTAGAAACAGACTGGTCACGACCCTCAGCTCTGAGTCGTTACTCAACCACATAGGACACTAGGTGTGAAACAAAGAGAAGCCGCAGACTGCTGGAGCTGCTAGAAGCCCTGGCAGGGCTGAAATGCTCTAATAGTGTAAGGGGTAAACAGTAATTCACTGTACGTGCCAGCAGCACCTGCCAGCCCAGGAGGAAACATACAGAAGACAGCCTTATTTGAACAATAGTTGATTCTGCAGCATTCAGGATATTGAAGAGGTTTCAGTTTAGTAACATAGAGAGGGCTAACATAAAACTTTGGTAATGAAATGTTAAACATCTGTATCTGCAGAGCAGTGCTGAGATCCCCCAGCTACTTTTAAACAGGCTTTGATATTGGCAGCAGTCAGACCATAGCAGCCCAGAGCTCAGCATAGGCTGATTTATGCTTGTCAGGGGGAGTATTTGGAAGTGATTATAGTGTAGTCAGCTTCTATAACAGAAAAAAGTCAGGAATACTGTAAACCACAGGAAAAACAAAACATGTATGACTGTTCTACCCAAACAGAGAATACCAAAATTGGAGAGACAACCTTGCAGTTGTGTCATAGTGAAAAGAGTTAATATTAGAGGAACATATACCTTATAAATGACCAGATCAAAATGCATTCCACAAAAAATGTTACATAGTTGTTTATGGGGTGGGTATGGATCCCTAGCATTACTAATATGCTCCAAACCACTCCTGAGGTAGTTATAAACAATTGTCTCCAGCAGGTCCAGCCCTTGTCCTTGCCTGGTAAGCTGCACAGGATGCATTCATAAACCTGTTTGGGCAGTGCCTGTTCTCTCAAACACTAGCCCCAGTACTGTCACTAGCGCTTCCATAATTAATTCTCTGAATATGGACATTACTAAATGCTGCTTTCCTACCTGTTTCTATCTGTCAGTTGACTAGTTGTAATGAAATTTTCTGTTATCTTTATATATTGCTAACCTGCTTCTGAAGAGCATTTTGGCAATGATATGTATGTATCATACATCACATACACAAGTTGCACTACAGAAATCAGCTGGCCATACCTGTTGAGGAGAACTTGCATATGCTCAGGCCCCATCTCTCCTGTCAAACCTGTATACCCTTGTCAGGTCTGTTTGACATCAGACAGAGGAGGCAAAATACATTGTAGATGGACAGCTATGCAGACAGACTGATGTTGCAAGATTTACTTCCACTGGAAACATGCCCAAGGAAGTCAAAGCAGTGCACTGAAGATCAGGAATTAGTCTTTGAACAATGCACTTGGCAAGCCAAAGGACTCCCCCAAGCTTATGAAGTGGTGTATTGCTTTGACTTTGTGGGGAAAGGAATTCAAACTGTTGCATGAGAAAGGACACAGACTGAAGGGCACTACAGTGTTGCATATGGCTTCACTGCTAGAAACTGGAGAGTCATTGGAAACTTCCAACAGTTAAGGCAAAACAAAAAGCTTGGTGTGAACCGAGGTCCCAGAGGCTGCTACCACTTCATGAAAATTACCCTGGGAAACAATGACTGCTAGTAGAAGTGAGCAGCCCCAGGCTGGCAGGGTTATCACTCAGACAGATGCATATTATGGAAAAATATGCAACTTGTTCTCCAAAACCCCTGAAAGAAGAAACCCAGTTCACCATTTCCTCAAGCCATTTTTCAAACAGACAATAGCTTCAGCAAGCTGCAAGGGCAGATCTCCTGGAGCATGGGAAATGGGGACAAGCAGTGTCCTTGACACCTGGCAGCAGGGCTGCCATGGGAGCACAGGGTGCCTGCTGGCCTCTGACAGGGTGGGTGGCAGCAGCTCTGATGGCGTGTCAGACTGCAGAATTCTGGCAGGGTGGCTGGGAGGTGGAGTGTGATGGACATCATATGTACTTGAAATGCTACACTGGGTCATTGTTTGGTGTTTTGATGGTGGTGGTTTGCTCCTCTGGGGAGGGGAGCTGTTGAGAAACAGCCTTCATGAGGCCCTTGGGAGGGCCAGCCAGGAGGAGCTGCAGAGGTGCGCAGAGGCTCCAGCCACACTGTCAACCAAGGAGGGGTGATGCAGGCGCTGGGTGCACACTGCTGCCACCCCCCTTGCCATGCCATGGAGCAGCACCGGGAAAGCCCCTTCCCATACGTGCTCCAAAAAGACCGTTCATACATTTGATCTAGGACATAATACCCTGACTCCTTAGGGGAGGGAAATGACACCAAAACCTCCCTTGCCTTCTCCCACGAGGGCCATAACCCCTTGAAGCATCATGCTCACTCATGTTCTCCACAGCCGTTACGAAGCTGTGGTTTGCTCCTGTAGGGTGGAAGAGCTTCAAAGGGCAGGGTGGAGAGCACTTTCACCCAGTACAGCCCTGGCCTCATGGCAAGGGCGTGGGTTTTGATTAGGCACAGGAGGGCGTAAAACCCAGCTTTCCCACATCTAAGGTAAAAGCTCTGACCAAGGAGCTCTCAAATGCAGCAGAGGAAAGCAGCAACAGCTGCCACTGCACTTTGCAGAGCAGCAGCTCTCTTGTGTTTTGGGAATGTTCACCAGCTCTACCCCTTGGGGAAGATGGATGCAGGTGCAGGAAAGCCGAGTTCATTGGATCTGATAGTGCCGGGTTGTGAGCTAACTCAGTGCCATGACACGAGAGACATTTCTGGACATGCTCGCAGCATAATTTCAGAAGTCTGGGGAATTTTAAGGTGAAAAGCTGGCGCCTGTGGAGCTTAGGTACCTCCAGGGTGTGGCATCAAATAAGCAGGAATTTAGGCGACTGCAGCTTTGGATGTAGGCGCTTAGTTCCATTGGAAATACCTATTTTCCTTCTGTCAAGCTGGACACAGTTCCCTAAATTTGCTGGCACCAGCAGTGTAAATTCTCCTTGCTGAGTAGGAATCAGTTTTTCTCTAATTCAAGGAATATTATGCCTGGCAAAAGAATGAAAACTATCAGCAGAGATGATGCCACAATATTCTGGCTCTGTAAGATTTATGGGGCCATGAGAAGCCAGTTTGGATGAATCATAAATAATTGCATGTAATATACTAACTTAGTTGCAGAATTGGAGCAAGTTTAGGTTTATCCATTAATTCAAAAGACTCTCCCTGTGAACATTTGGGAAGACTAATTTAGTAAACTCAGGCATGAGTCAAAGAAACTAAAAATAGAAAAAAACCCACCCTTCTAAATGGCTAAAAATGAAATTATGAAAAAGGAAGAAATAAAACCTGGTATCACAATCCAACAGCCCTTTTTACGCAAAGGAAAGTTCCATAAAACACATGCGTAGCTGTTAATATATTACCGAACAACAATTATTTCTGGTTTTATAAAGATATCATGTGTCATTTTAACACTGAGAATAAATGATGCATTCAGCAATATGTGCAACAGGTTTATTGGTAAATGTTGTGGGCACAGTGTTAGTCAGCTGTCTTTGATAGTAACTTCACGTCTGCCAGACTCCCAGTGTTGTGAGAGAGGAATTTGACCTAATGACTAAAGTCCATACAGCCAAGTGGAAAAAACATCAGCAACCAACCTGTCAAACACTAGTGTTTCAAAGGTTTGATGTTTTGCTCTGGCGCCTGATTTTATCACATTGACCTTGGCTTATGCTGGTATCCCTCTGTGACATTGAAGAAGTTCTTTTGGTCATAAGTAGTAACTGTATCAGCCCTAACTGGAAAAGTTCCTGAGGATGAGAAAGCCCCCATCCTTCTCATGTCAAAGCTCTAAATTTATGCAAGCAAACAGAAAACTCCCTGGACAATGGGGATGAATAGGAGGGTTGGACTTGCAACTAAAGGCTGAAAGCTGTTCTGGAAGCAGCTCAGCCTGGTTAGCTAGCTCCTAAGAAGCTCTTATTCCCACTCTTCCTACCTTTGTGTACTTAGATCTAGGCTGAGAGGTCCCTACAGCTTGACATTGCTAATTGGCAGTACTGCTACCACAAAGTGTCCAAGGTTTCACAGAGCAGCAACAGTCTTTAAGGGAATGCTGTTAGGCCAGAGTTTTTAGAGTTAAATAGGCAAGACATGTAAGGGGTACAAAAAGGCAAAGAGCTGGAAAGTAAAGCCTAAATCAGTCAGCGACAGAGCCAGGACTAGAACATAAATCTCCTGCTGCCAACAAAAAGGCTAATTTTTTGGATGACTCTGCCTGTCATACCACATCTGTTTGTTCCACCAGAAGGATGCATTTAGCATGTGATTTGCCCAGCAAATATGGGTATATTTCCTGCCTTTCATTTTTCCCTTTCCAGAAACAAACTTACAATTAGAACTGGCTGGGAATATTTGACAATGTATATTTCCACAAAAAAAAAAAAAAAAAAAAAGGTTTACCAGATCCACAGTGTGGGCTTTACAGTCAAAATGATAATGAACCCACACTATAATATTTATTACTTACCTAGAAAGTAACAGACCTGGGATCAAGCCCATAGTATGTATGAGGAAACATAGGGATTTGAATCTATTTTTTTGTCTGCTCAATGAACGCACATGCTATTGGGTGTTTCTAGTTGTCTTTTTTTTTTTTTTTTTTTTTTAAAAAAAATAAGAAAACAGAAGAAAGAAAAAGAAAGAAAGAAAAGAAAAGAAAGAAAGAAAGAAAGAAAGAAAGAAAGAAAGAAAGAAAGAAAGAAAGAAAGAAAGAAAGAAAAAGAAAGAAAGACAGACTGATGTTGTCCAATCTTAGGAGATTATTTGTGCAGCATTACATATTTTTTATAATCTGTACTTTTCCAGTTTAGAACTTTCTCAAATACGTGGGTTTTGGAAACTCTACCATGCAATTGTTCTGAATAATTCTTGGCCTGCAGATTAGTTGCAATTAGTGTGTTGTGACTGTCGTGCATTCAGAAAGAGAAGTTTGAGTTGTTTTGATTATGTGAGGTGGGATAAATAGGTCATACAGTGCATTTCCATTCTGACTAGCCGGGGTCTACTCTTAGATCCAGGTTCTTGTTTTGGAACTCACATTCTACGCACTGTTAATGACTACCAACCTGTACTTCAGCTTTTCTGTTTGAAAATACTTGACAGTAAAATCATTTGCTTGAACAGAAGAAGCTATAAGCAGAGTAATTTTTTCTAAATATTTGCCTGATTACTTTTGCATACTCTTTTTTGCAATGATTTCCCAGACTCTTTAACATCCAGATAAAGCTCCATGGACTTCTGAATAGGAAGTCAGTGTGAGGAGACATTAAGGGAGTGAATGCAGATGTAGAAATGCAAATTAGATGGAAGCCAGTTTATCAAGAACCTCTGTCTGCCCAGCAGATATCATGCAGAATTTGGTATTCTGGTTTTCCACCCCTCACCTTCAACACTGTGCTGTGTAGACTTTAGGTACGCTCCATGGCTGAGACAGTGCAAAGGAAACCTGAGGCTACTCAAGTCTCTCTTTGGGACCAGAGATATACCTCTGGGGGTGTTTATGTCACTACAAAAGGCCAGACTCCACTCACATTTACTCCAGACCCAGTGTAGGGAACCTGCTTCAGAAGCACCACAATGCTTGCACAGAAGCCATCTGGCAGCCTGAAAGTGGAGAGCTGGGTTTGCAACTCTCAGGCACTAAGTGCCTTTGTTGAACAGGCTGCCAGCTCTGGTGTTATTTATACTGCCTTCCTCTTTGGATGATGCAGTCCCCTGTCCTCTTCAGGTTGTCTTTCCTCTGTATGGAAGCTATGTGAACATGTGTAGTGCAGTCTTAGTTCTCCAATATTTTCCGCTCAGCAAGGTTTATTAGCTCAGATCCAGCATGGCTTTTACCTGTGTTCACACAATTTCTTACCAGCCTGTAATGGAGCAACACAAGTTCTTGTATACTTGGAGACAGAGGAAACCAATTTCTAACTGTAGATTTATCTATGATGTTAAAATAGTCTCTGTGTAATCAGATTCTTTTGTCAAACTCTTTTATTTTTTTTGAAAAAACAGATTTCAGAGGAATAGAAACAGTCTTTGTTGATATCTCTGAGTCTTCATCTATCAGAAACTGGAGAAGGCTTTAATCAAGGAAATAGTCCCACTAGCACTGTTGATAAAGTGGTTTCTATGAGTAAAGACTATAGCAAGGAATTTCAAAATTAGTAAAAGTAGTAAAGGCTGCAAAAGTAGTATTCTACACCTGAAGTATTTTATTTCACTATCTATTGAAAGAGGTGCAAGTCCTAAGAGAGAAGTAGTATGAATTTTTCCCCGAAGTTGTGTGTGTGTTTGTCTGAGGCTAATCTTTTTGCTGTAACAAGGCTGACTGTGCATTGACTAGCAAATGTAAAATCCTTGCCTACTCCAACACACTGGAAAATACATAGTTACTAATCATCCTGAAACAAGCTTGGACTGGCCAAGACAACACACATAAACCATAATTTTAAAAGCAAGCATGTCTTGAATTTACTAGGTCTCTTAATTTCTACTTTTCATTGAAGGTGCCAAGGACTTTCCTGGACTGATTTTCCTCCTGATCAAGGAAACAATAAAGATAAAAGTAAACCTAATCACAGAAGCTTTTCATCAGGACTAGTTCTTGCCTATAAAAAGCATTTCACAGAGTTTACATAATCTCTAATTTATTAAGGGATCAGATTTTTACACTAAGGACATTTATGCTGGCTAAAAGGAAAATGTTAGGTTTAGGATTTCAGAAGCACTTTTTCCATGAACGTGACTGCTGGTGGGCAGAAGTATTCCTCTGGAATTTTGGGACAGCAACAAAACTGCATTTAAATAATTTTTAGTTCTGGTTCACTTAATGCATGTCAGTCTGGTTAGCCATGTTCATCAAATGTAGATTTAGGTGATTTAGCAAACTACTGAGTGTGAGTAAATGATAATTTTAATTTAAAATAAGTTATATTCTAGCGACCAAAGATTTAGTCCGTGTATAATATACAGAAAAATAGTTTAATTTAATGCTTATTTATACTGCTGGTGCCTGCCACCTTCCCTAGTAACATTTGGTATAAAACACAGGTTATTAAACACAAAACATTCTATGCCACAAAGACATCTATGAGGTAGCTCTGTGTAATGATTGTACACTCGGAGCTGTTTCACAAATTTGATTCATTTGCTAATTTACTTGATTTGCTAAGCATTCACAAGTCAAAATTTCTCTATTCTGAAATTGTACCCTATGTTTTGCCTCACAACAATGCAAATTTGTTGGGAGGTCAACTGGTCATTATATTCATATGACTGTTTTCTTGGAATGACCTTTAAAATGTTCACAAAATAGAAATCCATATGTTAATTTGAAGCTTTAAGGTTACGTGATATGCTTTTATAACATCATGCTATAAAAGATAGTGAGAAACTGTACTCCAGAACAATTCCAAGTATCATGATGCATTAGAGTTCAGAGATGATCATATTCCCTTCTAAACCTTTAAGAATGAAGAGTTCTGTGCCTGGGGGAAGATTACTAGAAGGCTGGACATCCTAACAACTGGATTGTCCAGGAGCAGGAAAGATCCCTGGGCTAGCTTAAATGATGAAGGAACTCTGTTGATAATGGCAGATTCTTTGGGTTATCCTGGGGCTACAGCACTACTAGGAATCCTGCTAATAAGCTTCATGCTATCTCCTTGTTGCTGGTCTGCACCTCCCATTGCTGCCATTCCCTAGTCCTCACAGGAGCAGGCAGGCAGGCAGAAGTACCAGCAAGACAAGAATGGTAAAAAGAAAGGTTTCTTTTGCAAATCATTTGTGGAATGCAATACGGTCCAGTGAATGCACAAGGTAAACAGTCCCTGTCTCACTAGCCCTCTGCACTAATTGGAAGACTGTTAAATTTACAGCAAAAGGCAAGAATAGAAGACATGCACTTAATGGCATGTCAGACTGTAGAGAACAGCCTTAATCAAGGCACCAAGGAGTATGAAGAAAAGAAATGTCTTTAATTATCTGTCTATGCTAGGATCCAGCGTAATAAACAAGAGAAATGTGAACTGCTCACTTTATAGGTTTAATTTGACTTAGTTGGTCTTAATGAAATTTGGAGAGATGTTCATGAATTGAACATTAATATCATAGTTATAGAACTTAACAGAGAAAGGGGCCAGCTAAGTAAATGAAGAGAATGAGTGGCAGTCCATCAAAATTATTTGTTTCTGGCTCAGCAGTGACTTGGAAATAAATGATATTGAGTCTTTATGGATTAATATTCCAATGAAGAAAGCCCAATGAATGCTGCTGACAAGCGAATCAAACTAGTAAATAGGGTGATAATCTCCCTATGCACGTATCCACGCTATGCAAGGAGAAAAAACAACTCAGGTATATTATCAGCACTCAAGCATCCTTGAAATTTCATAAGGTTTTAGAGAAAAATTTCCCATCTCAAAAATTACCAAATCCAATATCAGAAATTCTCTGTTAGGCCTTTGCTTAATAGATGTAATGTACTGGTAGCATGACCAATAATGATGTACTTGTATGTATCATCTCAGGTGTACCTTAAGCAAGTCTTCATTTCCTGTTGTGATACAATGCCAACAAATCCAATAGAAAAAAATGTAATGTAATTCAGTGAGCTTTAATTGTGCTTCATATATTTATACTCTCAATTTTTAGCTAATATATTATTACTGATCATATATAGCTCACTCTGGCACACAAGAGTAGTTCCGTATGGGTCCTTTATACCAAGGAGCTTTGGGAGTCACTAATAGCCAGACAAGGGACACTGGTTACTTAATTTCTGGCTCTGTTTTCAGCATTGGACTGACTAGTATGTTTATATTATGCAAAAGTCAACCAAAGAATGCCTAATTCATACTTACAGCACTGCATCTTCCTATTATTTTGTGTAATAGTATGTCATTTACTTTACAAAGACTTTTTTCATTCTATTTTATCAGTGGTTCACAGACGAATTTAGAAACAAGTTGAATATCAGGACTTTTAATTTTTCTAAGCTTCTGCTTAGAATCTTTTCCCTGTACATGTTAATTATAAATTGCATTCATCACACTGAAGACTGTTTATGTGCTTCTTGTGTTTATCTGTTTTGCCTGTCTGTAATACCACAGTGGGAATGGCATATACAATGGCAAGAAAATGACCTGTGGGTTATAAACAAATGGATTGTTTGCACACAGATAAAACGACAGATTAAAAAGACAAACCCAAGATGTTTGCAATACCAAACAGATTGTTTTCTTTCTGCTTGTGGTCAGTTGGCCCTGGATGGACACCAGGTACCCACCAAAGCTGCTCTGTCACTCCCCTTCTCAGCTGGACAGGGGAGAGAAAATAAAACAAAAGGCTCATGGGTCGAGATAAGGACAGGGATATCACTCACCAATTACCATCATGGATAAAACAGACTTGACTTGGGGAAAAATTAATTAAATTTATTGCCAATAAATTCAGAATAGGATAATGAGAAATAAACCTAAAACTTATAAACACCTTCTCCTCACCTATCTCTTCCTCCTGGGCTCAACTTCACTCCCAATTTCTCTACTTCCTCTTCCATGGAAGTGCAGGGGGACAGGGAATGGGGGCTGTGGTCAGTTCATCACATGTTGTTGCTGTCACTCCTTCCTCTTCAGGGGGAGGGCTCCATGCTTTTCTCCTGCTCCAGTGTGGATCCTTTCCATGGGATGCAGTCCTTCAGGAACACACTGCTCCAGCATAAGTCTCCCGCAGAGTCACAGGTCCTACCAG
>JAVJGJ010000059.1:59951162-59982491 GCA_035590215.1 Microhierax caerulescens | reverse complement strand
GGCTGCAGGGGAACCTCTGCTCTGGTGCCTGGAGCATCTCCTGCCCCCTTCTGCACTGAGCTGGGTGTCTGCAGAGCTGCTGCTCTCACATATTTTTGCTCCTCTTTCTGACTGCAGTTGCCATTGCACAGTTTGCCCCAACTGCCTTTTTAAATACATTATCCCAGAGGTGTCATCACCGTTGCTGACAAGCTTGGCCTTTGCCAGCAGCCCATCTGTCTGGAGCCGGCTGGCATTGGCTCCACTGGACATGGGGGAAGCTTCTAGCAGCTTCTCACAGAAGTTATACCTGTAGCCACCCCACCCCACCCTCCTGGCTTCCAAAACGTTGCCACGGAAACCCAATATACTATCTCCATCACAAGGAATCTGATGCTTCATGCCTCTCCTTGCTGTTTCTTGTCCAAGACCTGAACAGAATTTTTATTTCCCCCTAAGGAAGGAAATTGGATTTCAATGTCCTAAAACCCTACCTCAGCTGAGTCTAATTGGATTTGTTAAAATGTAAAGTTGCACTTATCATTGATAAATGCTATTTCTGTTGATAAGAAGGAAGAAAACAGTGCAAGTGTTAGCAATAAGGAAATGCACTTAAGGAACAAATAAAACCATCTGTGAGAGGCAGGGGTCAACAGGCCTAATAAAGTGGCCTGGTTTTAAGTCCTGGCACAGCACTGCAATGTCATCCTGGAAAAATACCTTAAATTTAATGACAACAAATTAAGCTTCAGTGGGACTGACAGTTATTTGGCTTTCACATTTTGTTCAACCAAGTCACCAGTTTAGGGGACCAAAAGTGAACTGTAAATAGTGCTTAAGTTCCAGGAGTGTCATTCAGGTCCAGGAGAGAGATTCAAACAAGCTGGCCCTAATCCATCTATGTCATCATGCAGTTAAGCTGTGGAATTCCTTATCAGAAGGTGTTTCAGATGCTGAAAGTTCACATGATTTCAAAAGGCAACTGGAGAAGTTCATATAAGAAAAATCCACTGATAATTATTGTATGAAAGACAACTGATTCAAAAAGTTAGTGAGGCACAAATGGTTGAATGCTGGATGAATGTTCTTGAGTAGCATCACTTACACTCCTCCCTAGGCATCCTCTATTTTACTTTTTTTGAGAATATGACTCTGAGCTGGGTGGACCTGTAGAATGACCCAGTCAGACCACTCATATTCTTATGCATCAAAGTATCTGAGATAGCACATGAACATACCTTTTCTGATGGAAACTCCCCAGCCCATGCAGCTCACTGAAAGTATATGTGTCCAGAAAAATGGCTGCTTATCTTAGATGTTTGACTATTTTCTACTTAGCTCCATTTGAGAATTATTAACAAAGTATTCTCTGGTTGCTCAGAGCTCGTGTAACACTTCTGGATGGGTTTGAGTTCACTAGCTGTGAGCACATTTGCTGAAGAAACTGATTGATGCTTCCCTCTTGTACGGCTTAAAGATTATAGTATATCCAGGGACTGTGGCACCTGGATTTTGCTCAAGCCCCACCAGCCTGAATGACATAATTTCCACTTCCTTCAAAAAGCATGCTTGTTTACAGTAGGAGGTCCCTGTTGTGTAGGGTATTCAAAGGCTGAGGGTTTTTTGCAGACTCAGGCAGGCAGGGAGACCCAGCAGGAGTGTGGCTTTCTCTTGCAAAGCAGTTTAGAGTACCTAGGCAAAATTCAGGGGTGTAAATTTGCCTCCAGCCCACTGGGGACATGTGCCGCATTGTCCATAAACTCTGAACAATGTCTGTTTAAACCTAGAGTGATTTCTGGCTATTACAGCTTGATTTCCAAGCAAACAGTTTGTTGCCAAATGGCCTTAATCTGATCACTGTTTAGTTCTTGCTACAGGTGGTTTTTAAGATATTCATGTTTGTAATAATTTCTAAGCTTATTTCTCATGGCTAATCACAGCTGCTTTGAAATATAAGTAATAACTTTTATATATTTTATTTCTGCTACAAACAAGTATTTCAACCACAACTTTCACAAAGCTTTGCTACACTCATTAACTGTGGAGGTGCTAGGGCAAAATGCTACAAACCCAAACAGGTCTAAGCCTTTCCTTGCCCATAATTCAAACAGCTAAAAAAGCCTTTTAAACAAAAGGCCTGTCTCAACATCATTCCATTCCTGTTAGTTTGCACTAAGAAGAGATTCAATATTGTTTCAAACAGATGTTGTTTTACCTTATTTTGTTCCTCCCTTTAACTCGTAACATTCATATATGTGTACAATCATCCACATGTGCATGGTGAAGGACAGATACAAGTACATGAAATTTTTTATATACACCAAAAAGTATTTTTTTACGTACTCTTTTATCTTCTAGCCTATGCATGCATCTATCTTTTGTGTTTCTTTCATAAATATTTATATATGTGGATGTATGCACGCATACAGATGAAATCCTAGTTACTGTCTTATTTATTTGTATATTTATTTGTATATTTATTATTGTCAATACATATGCAGAGAAAGAAATAAATTAATGTTGTCATGCTGTGACATAGTTTCAAATTTATACCAGAATTAGTTGAAGATGGCTGTGCTACTCACAAGTTGGTGATCAGTCACAGGTGATGGGCTGCAAGTGAAGAATGCGTATCACCCCACAGCAGCCCTAAGAAACTAAACAAACCCTATTTGAGGTATAGCTTAGAGAGTTTTCAAACAATTACAAGGGTAATTTTTGCACCCTTCCTGTAAAGAAGCAAGAAGCAATTTTCATGATTATCCATGCACTTCAAGGTTCAGATAACTTCCTGGTTCCTCCTAATTTGTCTACAATGGATGGCAGAAGAATTCTGATGGAAGTTTTATCCTAAACAAAAACAGGTCATATGTGGAACTATATGGACTCAGATTTGCAAACAGTAATTGAAAAATAATATCTTTCAACCAAATTATCTTACAGCTTTACATTAATTGCAGATTTGTACTAAAATAACATTCTCCAGTAAAGAACAGACTTTGAGTTAGAGACCTCTGCCTTCAGGTGATACCAGAAATCAGACTTTTTTGTTGAGCTTCCTCATGTGTGTTCTGTTGTCTTAATACATATTTCATGCCTTGTTTCTTTAGGATAGTGTTTTATGATATCTGTTCTATATAACAACTGAATACATAAAGTCATAAAAGCATGTAAAGTACATTTTCATTGATATAGCAATGATAAAGAGGAAAGAGATCAATTAATCTTGCAAGCACTCTTTGGAGTCACAATGATAAACAAGTTATCAACCTCCAAAGCCATCCTCTGGCATACAGAAAAAAAAATAAATCAATTACCACATATTTTCATACAACAATGCTTTCCATTTTATCAGTTTTCAATCAGTCTGTTACTGTACCAGCAGCTAACCTGACATTTGGCAGCTGTGGATGAGTTAATAATTTAGATGCTCTTGTGAACTACCAGCCAGAAACAGCAATTTTGCCATTTAAATAATGGAATAAATTTCTTGATATGATTATAAATTGGGATACATAGAAACCAGGTCTGCAGGCAGCCTGCAATTCTCAAGAGAAGTACTGGAAACAGAGGTCAAAATCCCTTACAAAGCCGTTCTTCCAGACATTGCAATGTTATCTTGAAGGTAAAATAGGGCAAGTGTTGCTGGAGATTAATTGGAAAAATAGTGGATTTTATTATATTTCTAACAGAATATTGAGCTTAATTTATGGTTTTGGCATAAATAATTTAGCTTATCTCAGGACTGAAGGTAAAATTTCAGGAATTTTCCTTTTTTCATAAAGTGTTTCTCTTAGTTGCAGGTCTGCACTTGGACCCCATTTAATTTTTTATTTGGTTTAATATTACATTAAGGCATACAGGCTAGCCAAAACACAGCCTCACTCACATCTGGCAAATAACTGAGCCAAATAATGAACCCACAAGCACTCTTTCTTGGAGCTTCCCTTTCAAGTATGGGAAAGGTGATTGACTTGTTTGATGAAAAAAATTCCACATATTTGCGAACAGGGACATTACAAGATGAATGGATTTTAATGAAGAAATTTCCTTTAGATGGTGACTGGGCCTCATAATTAGTTACAGGATGAAAAATATCTCTTCCTGAGAAAGTGTTTGAAGAGGCAAAACATTCAGGGTTGCCCCTGAGGTGCCCCAGTACTGCTCTTTTCTGATCTGTTTTCCATTTCTGTTCCGTTCATCAGTGCTTTCTCAATACTTTTGTTTGGTGGAAAAGAAACAACAAACGGATTGAAAATCATCCAGTGAAGACTTTCCTTCTTCAGAAGTGGTTAGCAAAGTGAAGCCCACAAAGTCTTTGTAAACAGGCTGCATGCTTACAAATCATGGCCATTTTGTTAAATGTAACAAGGATTTTCATTGAAAAGACTTTTGTTCCTGTTTTCCCTTTGTCCTCCAGAAACAAACTTTTGAGAACCCCTTTCTCTATAGTTCTTAGATACTCTATTTTTACTTCTCACCCCCTTTTGACACAGCTGCCACTTCTACTTTATTGTTCACTTCATTTGGTTGGCATGCTTTGCTCCTTACTAAATCCATATTTCTTTGAACTCACCAGGACTTCATTACTCTAACCAATGCAAATTTAGCACATTGCCTTTCAAGGTACCACTCTATTACTTCTGTGACACTACTGTGCCACAATGTCTTTATGTGTGTTGCTGACACATAAAACTCTGGGCCAGTAACTGCATACATGCCAGGTTGATAGGTGACTATAAGCAAGGCTTTCTTCAAGATATATTTTCCCTTCATAAAATAGATTTTATAGTAAAGCAGAACGTGGGAAGACAGGACTAAAGACAGAGCAGGAAAAAGAAAGTTTGGTGACAGAAGGACATCTCACTCATAATGCAATGGCTGGCTCAGAACTGGCTTTGCACGTTGTTCCTTCTAGTCAATGTTTCAATAACTCTGAATTATTTTCAGAAAATGTTCTGTGCTTTGGAAGATAATTCTGCCTGCAGGTGTAATATTAATTCTCTTATACCTTTTGCATACCTCCCTCATTCCTTTCTGGCAGCCTGGTTTCAAGTTTCCCAAGCTTCCACAGATTCTTTCTGGCTTATATTTTTGGATCCTACCTCCTTATTTCTGTATTTTTGGATAGAAAAAAATATAATTCATGGTAAATCCAAGAAATCGGGAGCAGTAAAAAAATCTCAAAGATGTAACAGTATCTTCACCAGGTTGATGCTAATTCTGACCTTATTCTGTTCATAAATCATTAGGGAACCTCAGCTTTTTCTTAACATTATTCTATAAAAGGTGCTGCCAGTAATTTGCTTAACTCCTTAGACTTTGAGCCAATAGAGGTAACAAATCACATGCTGTGAAAGTTTAGATCACCCTCAAATCTCAACATAGAAAGTTTTGCTAACTACTGAAAAACTGTTACCTACACTTAAAGACGTGGTCCTCAGGGCCTGTACAGGACATTTGACCAAGCAGTGAGAACACAAAAAATGATTTTTTTCCTGGAAGTCATTGTGGTAGTCTTTACATCCAGGCCTGCCTCTGGCCATGCACTGGGAGTGGCATAGCTTACAGAACCAGTTTAGATTTGTGGTGCAGAATACCTTCTCCCTCAAATCCTGCCAAGAGACATACGTGCAGATAACAGAGGCAAGTAGGAGAGCTCTAAGCAGATGTTGAGACAAAAAGGAAGCAAAATACCTTCATGGGAATGCCCTTTGCCTCCAGCAGGTCTTGCAGGCCCTGGCAGTGCTGTGGGTGGGACCCTCCGGAGCTTCTCACAGGGCCGCTGTAACCTACTAAAGTCTTTTCTGAAATGAAATTTGCCCTGCCCTGATCATGAGTGAAGTCAAAAAGTCTGTGCAGTCTGGGAAGGCTGCATTCCACTATTGTAGATTTCATAAGCCCTATAAAAGCTGACATGCGGATTTAGGAACCCTAAATGTTTGCATAAACGTCTTTTAGCGACTAAATAATGGCCCCCTGAAGCACCCCAAAAGAAGCCAAAGGAAACAAAAATCACCATCTACAAAAGATTAAAACAAATTTCTAGTTTCTCAGCCAAGCCATTTTGCAGTTACTGTAAGCCAACAAAAATGTTAGGAAAATTTTCAAGAGGTGAAACCGCTTCCTTTTTTGAGCCCTCATGTCTCCCAAACATTGTGTTGAATTTGCTCAAACTTTCCATTAAACTTCTACTTTGGCAGAATAATATACTCATGGGTGAAAGGCAAAGAGGTAAAAATCCTGACCTAGAGTAGAACACCGATTTCTAACTTATCTGTTGAGAGAATATAAAATGAGAAATCTACCAAAGTGAAGCAAAGTATTGGGTTGTGTATGCAGTGCTTATTCCCGAGCAGCAGTACCTAATGCCATTTAGACTGCTGTCAGAGCACAAATCCAAAGCTTCGCTTAGATGGCTCCTCAGCATTTTGTACTGCCAGCTGAAATGAGAATTTCAGGAAAAATATATATCATCATTGTTTCTTTAACATTGACAGCAGAAGGAGGTGATGACCCCCATGATTTGCATAATCTCATAGAATTCTGATTATTCTTAAAGGTTATTGATATATTTTATTCCCAAATTCAAGTAGCACCCTCTACTGGCTAGTCCACATTGATCTACTACCACCACCAACAAAAAGACATCTTGCTTTCAGTAAAATGTCTGCGTAATGATCTAAACTGGAAAATTGGAGAGTAAGATATTACTGTAGAAATATTGAGATAAACATAAGAAACAAAAATGCAAAGAAGCACTGGGAAAAAATGTATGCCGTGTTGTGGGCTTCAACTCTGTGAATTTCAGTGGAGTTTGGCTATGTGACACCAAGACAGACTTCGACCAGAGCTTTGTGGTTAGCTTCATGTTTAGATTTCAACAGAAGCTGAGAGCCTAAGCAGGAAACCATGTGTTTCTTTCATTGTCACAGATATTTTTCTCTCCAGACCAGTGAAGGTACATAATTTTTTTAGAAGTCTTTGGAAAATCAGCTCATGGTCCCCTCTAAGGTAATGCAAGAGATGCATACATTTATTCTGCAGCACAAGAAGAGGTTGCATACTGAAGTGCTGTGGTTTTGGAGGCTTATGCACAGTTGATGTTCAGAACATGCACATACATTAAGCAGGCGTTCTAGACAGATTGCCCTTCCTTTCACTTCACTTCAGAGCCTTTAGTGGGTTCTCTCCAGGTTGAGAGAGAGTTGGCTGTTACTGCTTTAACCTCCATAAATGCCTGATGTCATTTACTCACAAATCCTGGCAAAAACTTCTGTCTGATCTCTCCCAGTTGTTCTCTCTTTCCCCTACCACCACCACACCCTGCCCCCCGCTCCCCCTTGTCCCTTTATCCCTCCAAGGAAGATTCATCTGAGTGCCTATTTTTTCCTTACTTTTCCATCTGCTTTTCCATCCTTTCCCAGGAGTGCTGTGACACAACCAAGCAGAAGCATTACACAGAAGACTAAAGACAGTCTGTTAGAGAAGGAGCAGCCTTTGGCACAACTTGGTGATGTGGCACTTGGCTGAGAAGTCACTTTCCTGAGAGCCAGCTCTGAACAGCTCTGAGATCAGTGAGGAAGGTCAGCTTGGATCAGACCCATGGTACACATCTGGACACAGTTTATTCAAATGTGCCTACACTACGCCACCTTTTATCCAGTATCACTTTTTGAAGGGGTTAAGGAAAACCTCAGCCTTACATCTGATGTTCCACTGTTTCATGACTCTTTTCCAGTAATGAGATTAATATGTGACTTTCTCATCTGTGTAATTTATTGTTACTGTAGATTTAGATTTACATTTTTTCTCTGCTGTCAGTATATTAAATCTCAAAGAGTGTGCAACCACTTGTCTCAAATGCATGAATTGGTTTTGGTATTTGGTTTAAGTAGGAATCTACAGTTTTGCCTGGTCTTAATATACTAGCCCACAATATGGTTTGCTACTCTACTTACTGTCTTGTAGAAAAAGCACCATCAGCTGAGAGTAAAACATATCCGGGGGGAGTGAGCTCCTTGGCATAACTGATAACAGAGAATTTTAGTGGAAAGATATAACTTAAAATATTTCTTAAAATTGTAGCAGGAGTTAGTCTGTATTGGGTAAACTCCAGTGCTTTATTTCTTCCTTGTATCACATGGAAAACCATGCAATTATTTTTAAAGGTTCATGTATTAGTTTCTGTGAGATTTTGTTCTCACTAGTGCAGTTATTGGTGACAGGAGGAGCAGAAGTACAATGGATTTGCTTTTCATGGCTGCAAATTCCTCAGATTTGAAAGCTGGAACCACTTAAAGTGGCTACTCAAATGTGTCATGGAAGAGATAATAACTTCTCTGCTTGCCTTAAAGATGTGGCCCATGAGTAATGTCAAAACACTTTTATTTTACTGAAATATAACCTGATTCTGTAATTTTAGCTTTACTTAGGAAAGAATTGGTTTGTTGAAGAATTTACACAAGCCTATTTTCAGTTGTTACAGAAATGGGTTGGAATACATCTTAAAATAAGGTACAATTTCATCTTTATGTAGATTTTAATAACACTCACAGTGGAATCAAGTTATATTTTTGTATTTAAAATGCAATACTGGCATGTTTTTCAAGGCAGACATTACATATAATTTGGTATTATCCTTTTATGACGGCACACACTGGTAAAGAATTTTCAAGAGTTTATAGACTTTGCATACCAAGAAGGAAGATTTAGAACATGATTGCTTTGAGTTGGAAACATTTCAAATCATGAGGTTTTTCTAGATTTACAATCGGAAATTGGCAGGAACACTTCACAAAACTATTGGATCAGAGGCTTAACATGCTTTTACCTGTAAGAAAATCAGATAGTTCTTATCACAGTCTAGTCATCCATCCAGAATAGTTGTGAAACAGAATTGTCCCAAATATTTCCATATAATTTTTCCCCCCGTTGGACTTTTGAAAGTATTTTGGCATATGCTATAAATTGCAAGTTATTTTATTTAAAGCTATACAGAAGAAGGACTTTTGTAGTTTGTGTTATGACTGTAAAGTTTTTATTTCTTGTGAAACAAAGCAGCCCTTTTCAACTTTGGTATCATTAATGATACCAAAAAACCCAAAGGGAAATTCTGAAGAGAAGAACCAATCTTTTCAAAATATCTGATACATACTGTTTTTTGGAAATGTGATAATTTCAATCTTTAATATTTTTATACTGTAATTATGTATTTCCAAATGACACCATTACAAAATCAATATTAAAGGAAAATTTGAAAACAAAATTCAGATTTATTACCTCCCCAATCTTAACAAATATGACTGTATGTTTGTCAGTTATTTTCCTAGATTTCCCTTTCAGGGAAAATTTCTGCTCCTCTGCACAATCTCTTGGACACATTTTCAATGGAAAAAATAGAAATGGAATTTGGAAAAGCAGATATAAAACTTACTGGACAAGACACTTCCATTGAATCTAATGGTAAGGAAGTTATGGGTAGAAGACCATGAAGCCTTGAGGACAGACCTTGAAGATAAACTGAAAAAGTTGGCAGAGGGATGAATATTTAAAACATAGAAGTCCTGGACACAAGGAGATGACAATATAATTAGCTGACAGGTGAGCAAATTGAAAAACATGGCTAATAATTGAAAAAAATCTGTGATTAATAAAAGCTAATTTGTGTGAACCGGGGAGTGAAGCTAGAGTAAGACAAAACGAAGAGGAGGGAAGAGGCTGAAGTGGGTAGACCAGTGCAGCACTTGGTGACTGAAGTTAGGCTGAGATAATATATAGCTCTGTAACTTTTTTCCATACATATTTATTTCTTTTCTTATTCTCCCAATTGTCTACCAGCTTACCCTTCCTTTTTTGTTTCTCTTTAATACAACAGTTTCTTCTCTGATATTCATGACTCTGCTTGCTAACCCTCCTTCTCTGATTAAAGTTCATGAGTTTTCCTATCTAATCTACATGCAGGAGGTGTATTCCACATGAACGTGGAGTCAGCTGTGTGACCTGCCCCACCTGTAAGCTGACATACATTCTGTGAAGAATCACATGTGTCCTTGGCATGGATCTGACAAGACACACCGCAGCCCAGACCTCATCTTAGCTTGGTACAAGCAGCGGTCACTTTTTTTCAGCATGAAGCTTGTTCCCTGATTTTGTGCCTCTTGCTTCTATATATTAGATTACCTCAGAAGATGGTGCTTACATTATGTTTATCACTTTTTCTTTCATACGAGGAGAGTGTCCAGGCCAGATGTGTGGGTGGAGGGCCACACAGTCACATACTACTTCACTTCCTTGTGACCCAGGGTATTCAGTGTACCATAGCACTCCATGTGACAGTCCCTCAGAACTTTCAACATATCCATTCCTGAAGTTATCTGTCCAGAGGCTGGGAGCCCAATGAGTGGAGAGTTGGGAAGTCCGTTGGTGAAAATGCAGTGGAAAAGGAAGGTGTCCAGCAAATAATGAAAACTTGGTGGGAGGGGGACTGGTTTTGGGGACTAATATCTGTGTGTGGGTGATCACAGGGTTCACATATTGCTGGAGACAACTGCAAAGGTCTCAGTGCTTTCAGTAGGGCAATGGATGGTGTCCTATGGGCAGGGGTTCACCCTGCAGGAATAGCTTGAGAACGCTTGTCACAAAACAGCAAAAACAAGTCGTCAAATGGCATAGGTGAGCTCTTTGTATGGGCAGAGTTTTATATGCTGGTTGACTCAGCTGTTCTGGACAATTACTTTTAATGAGAGGAGCAGGCACTGAGTCACACTTGTGCAGCTGAATTCATTGCAGAACAAGTTGGTTTAGGCACCTTCTGTGCATTGTCAGCCTTTTTTGCACCCTACTCAACAGATGGATTGGTGTTTGCCGAGGTTGCAGCTAACATGCTAAATATGCTAAGGATACACAGCTTATTAGTAAAGAAACTAGGGATCATAAAATGCAACAAAAGAGCTAGTGTTCAGCAAGCCAGCAACTTTAGCAGCTCAATGTTAATATTATGAATGGGATCAAGGAAGTCTTGATGAAAACATAACAACTGTTACTTTAGATACTTTACCAGCCCAGATCTTGGTCTAAAATAAAATCTCTGGTACTTTAAAAAGATCTTAATTAGAGTTCTCAAGCAGGTCTGATATGTAAGAAAAAGACATATAGCTGCATTTCATTGATACAAAATGAGCAACAAACTGGCAGTCTTAGTGCAATCAGATACAGGCTACAAAAGCAAGACATAACAAACTTAACAATCAACTTTCAAAATTCAGGGCTAATTTTCCCAAATTGCAACTCACACCTGCAGATCATCCACACAGTTGCCAGAACATGCCACTGCTTTCATATTCCCATATTCTTTATCAATATAATTTTCAAATTATGGATCTCACTAATCTGCAACTACTGCCTCAGACAAAGCAGATAAATGCAATAAATAATGCAACAGTGATTGCTCACATACAAAGCAAAGGGACTTCTAAAAAAACCCAGATTATATAATATTTATTAGGAAAAGGAGAATGGCAAAAGGGGGCTTAACTGCAGAGCAAAATTTCAGGATGGGGAAGGTTCATTATTTGTCTGGCATCTGCACGGGAACAGCTGTTTGCAAAAGCCCTGTTGTCTGTATGACCAGGAAGGAAGTGTTCCTCAGGGATCTTGGCCAGATGTAGAAAAACAAGAAAAGAAAGGAAAGGGGAAGGCAGCTGCTCACCATTCAGCGACGGAGGTGAGAAATCCATGACATGAGCTAAAAATGAGGGTTCTCCTGGGAGAAGGCAGTCAAGTGTCCAGCCAGGACAGTCTTGCCTCTCTGCCAGCATATTTCTGTCCATGATGCAGGAAGGAGATGGTGTAACATGGGAGACTCCAGACAGAGACAGACAAATCTTAGTGGAAATAGTTCACTAGCTGCTCAGCACACTTTACATGTATGGTGTCAGAAAAGTACTTGTACTCAAAGCTGTAAGCACAGAGGGTGCCCAGCAGGGCCTGTGTGTGACTGGAGCACCCCAGCAGAGATGCATTCTCCTTTGCTGCTCTGTAAATATGCACTTGGCAACACTACCCTGACATCAAAAGTCGCTGTAGGAGTACATCTGTAAGCCTGCTAAGACCATTTTGTTGCATACCTTGGCATGATACAATTAGTATAGAGTTGGTCAAAGTCACCTTTTCAGAAAATACTGTTCTGCAACATAATATCTCTTACCAGGCACTGCATAAGCCTGTTTCTTCATGAGTCTGCATAGAAACTTACTTAATAACTGCATGGATTCCAGACTGGTTTTATGAATGTTGGTGTTACTCGGGTATCTGACAGCCTTTCAAAATATTTACAATACAACAGGAGGTCTGCTGGATACACACCTGTGGGAATATACTTGGGGGAACCCAGATGGAAATGGAAATGGAGTTGCAGGAGGCTGTAGTTTAGCACAGGCTAAGGGCACAGGTAAGCACACTGTTTCCTGGGGCTGACAGAATGGGCCCCAGTAACCCAGCAAGGTACTGGGAGTACTGCAAAGGTAATTCAAGCATGGCTGTATGTGGTGCAATCACATCTCTGCCTGCAATATAGACATGCCTTTGTAGTGACTGCTTCCTACCCTGAACACTAAAAAGCTGAAGAGTGGCGTCTCCAAGTCTGTCTGTGGGAAGAAGCAGAGAGAGAGGGACTCATTAAGTGTTATTATCTTGTGAATAGACTTGGTCAGACAAAACAATAGGAGAGCTGAAGCTTAAGGGAAAGCTCCCGTGTGAGGCTCTGGGATCTAGTCATTAGCATTTCTTCAGAGACAGAGCCAACTAAAGAAGTTCTAGTAGATCCCTTTGAAAACAGAAAGGCCAAAGAGGTGAATGCAAAGACACACAGGGGAACAAGAAATATAGACATAAGATAGGAAGGGAAAGTGCCACTCTTCCAGCAGGGAAATGCTTCTATCAAATTATTTGTGACTGAAGAACCAGAGAAGGAATCAGGTGTTTGGACATTTACAAAAAGACAGAAGGGGAGCAGTGTGCAAGATGAAAGATATCTCCCAGCTGCTCAAAAATGTAAGAAACTTAAGACAGGGAAATATGTATAATTTTGCTTGGACCGATCTATTTCCCATGCTGACTGAAGTAAAGGAATTCTTAGGATTTCCCTGTATGTGCATATCTTCAAATATTTCAGGGACTTACAGAGCAAATGGAAAATGCAGCATGCCAAAAAGACTGCAGCTGTGGGATGAGGTGCAGTGGAGGACCATGCGTGGGCCAATGGGTGGTACTGGGTTGAGGTTAACCTCTGCTTTAATTTGCAGGATGAGTAAGAGAGAGGGAAAACGGTCTGATAAAGAGCTCAAAGATAGCATCTGCTGTTTAGACTGAGGGGTGCTGAAGGTCATCACACTGATACTGCTGATGGTCTTTGGGATACAAAATATGGTGTTTTGTCAGAGTACAGTCATGGGAGACCAGTGAAAGCACAATAGAATTTGAATAATACTACTATTAAAACCTACTCATAAAGGTTACAAAACCAATAACAAAACACTATATACCACAAACTGAGAAAAAGAATGCCCTTCAACAAACATATTCCCAACAAATTTCAAAATAAGAAAATAGAATTACAAAGCACAGGAAATACAAATACTTGCCTTACCTATTGTTAGCATTCAATCTGTATTCATTGGTTTTGACACACCAGCAGTTTCTGAAGGAGGAAATAGGAAAGATACTAAAATGCACTGCCTAATTTCAAAAGTTAAGGCATATTAAGACAAAAACAACAACGGCAACTGACTGTACTAGTTTATCACATTCAGGCTCTTCTCCTGTGTCTCTCATTTGTGTGTGTTTTATGACAGCTGAGAGACTGAGGCTATCTGGAGACAAAATCTTCGCTGCTTTCATCCTCCTCATCTGATCTTCCAGCTCTCAAGGTATCTACTCACAAGTGCTGCTGAAGGACATTGCAACAGCACAGGCAAAAATAAAGGCTTTGAAATGAAATGGCAGAAGTCTATCTGGGAAAATAAGATGGCCATCTAGCACACCAGAGAGGAAGGAGGAAAGAAAAAGAGAAAGCATGCTGGTAAGAAGGATAGTTGAGGGACATAGGTCTCCACCTCCAGGTGAGTTTGAGCGGAGAGGTGTCTTATCATACTGCCAGCAAACTCTGTCTGTGCAGCCTTTGGAGAACAGGACTCTGCCTTCAGTCAGCTGAAGTGGACAGAGGGACCCTATTCACCCTGTTGCTGTTGCAGATGATGTGTGCAATGCATTACAGCAGAGCAGGGAGAATAGGCACATACGAAGTGTTCAGGCTGATTATCAGCAAGACTGTAGTGCCACGGTTCAACAGGTGATTTTACTACACAAAGAAGTAAAATAGCTTTAGCTCTTCTACTTTGACAACAGAGCACGGCCTCCTAAAATAGCAATAGTTTCAGGCACTTTGTACAAACACGCCGTTTGTCAAAATCCTGTTTGCTTCACAGAGATGATGGATGAGTGTGCTATTTTGTGCTAAATATGATAACTTTCTGGAACATTCCTTGTTGATGACATTGAACTTCATTCCTTGCAAGGCCAGCTGAGGCTGCAAAAGTATAAAGAGCATGTTCTAAGGCTGTCATTGACACCTGCTTCTAAAGAAACCTCTGCTTCTAAACAAAACACTTGCATTTTAAAAATGGGCAAAAAGGCCAACAATGTGCTTAGAGCACTTTGGAAAATCAGTTGTCTGAAAGCCAACTACTATTTCAATTATTTCTTGTTTGCATGCAGGAAATATTTAGCTGTGTCTGAGACATTTGCTATACATTTTGAAGGATAGGAAAAGTCACTTGAATACTTGTTGCTGCATCACAGATCTTTTATCAGTATCCTGAAATAATAATACAGTGTTTGACAGGAGAGCTTTTCCTCTGCTGCTGTACCCACAGCTTGGCTGGGGACAGCTGACAACAGCAGCACGTGTAGACCCAGAGGACCTTCTGTTAGATATATTTGGTGGACTAAGGGAAGTATTTTGGGTGGAGAGAAAGAAAAAGAAGGACAGAGGAAAAAAAATATTTCTAATCCCTTTTGGGACCTTTCCCCCCTCCCCACTATACAATGCTCTACAGCATGGTGCGTTTTAACAGCAAAGCAGCAGTGAAGCAGCACCAGCTCTTGGTTATTCCCTGCAGGAGAAGCAGGAGAAGGTTCATGAAGCAGAATGGATATACTCATTTTACTGGCTCTGGTTCTTGCTTGTTTAACATATTTTCATGTAAATAACTTATTATCTGTCATTTCCTCACAAGCCTTCACAGGCTTAAAACCTTTGAATGGGCTGAAGCATTATGTGTGTGCCCCATTGGTAACAGCACACAGTTCACAAGGCCTTCTGTGTCTGTTTTTCAACATAACTGCAAGGATCCAAGCACTTCAGTCTTTATTATGGGTTGTAATATAATTAGAATGATGCAGTGACTTTAATGTGAATGGAAAATAAATACGATGGGTGCTGTTTGTGATATTACTGGTAATCTCAAGGCTTCTTGGTTCAAAGATGATTAAAAATTAAAAAAAAATAAATAATCCTTTACAAAACAGATGGTAAGTCCACATACCTCACAAGGTCAACTTCTCTAACTGACTTGAATGGCATGTGCTATGGCAATCTACATGGATTAATTTAATGGATTAAATGATCAGTTTGTGTTATACCAAGAGTGTTTGTTATGCTACACACAGCACTGAAAAATGACCCACATGTGCCATGACTTTGCATCTTTGATTAAGTAGAATTCTGCTTGTTTCTAATGAACAAATGAAACAAAAGTAGAATCACAGGAAATAGTGCTTCAGTTACCCAGTTTTCATTCAGGCCTGAAAAATCTCTTCAGACATTGAATGAAGGTACTCTCATCACGTCCTGTTTATCTGCTATCCAGAAGTGCATACAGTTTTCTCATTCTTTCTAGTGGGGCATATGGTTAAATCTGGCTCTTGGGTACTTTAAAGAGTCAATTCTCTGGGCAAATAGTTTCTAAAACCAAGGAAGTAGGCAAAAAAACAACTCTTCTCAAAACTTTACTTCTAAATCCAAATGGATCACAAAAAGACAACCTGCTTTCACCACAAATAGAAAAGATATTAAATGCTAAGTTTTCAGCCTAAACAAAGTAATCTTCCAAACATATAACTGGACAGTAATGTGAGAGAAACTGAACCATTCTAACAACAGAGTGATTGGCCATGTACCATCTGCCTGTTGGATATCCCTGCGACATTATTTTACACCTGGGCTATTAAAAGGTGACCACACCAATATGGGAGATTTAGCAGTGACTACTCTGGCTGTGTTCCCACATTTCTTTATAGTCTCCCTGGATCATATTTTTCTTCCTAGAATGGAAATGATGGAGAGGAAAACGTTGCAGTGACTGAGTTCGCATAGAGCCTGGACTTACTCCCATGCACCACAGCTAAAGGGATCAGAGAACCTTTCTGCCCATTGTTGGCCAACAGAAGTTGTTACTGATTTGCTCAAAGTAAGCTTTGTGCTCTTATTTGGCTGTGTCTAGACAGCCAAATACTTTGCCGCTATCCAAGGAATGTGCAGCTAATGTCAGTGATGTATTCACAGGAAAGCATTGGTTCTTGAGCATAGGCTTAACACAATCAGTGCAAAGTGTAGAAGAAATGAGGCAGGGGATCTTCCCTGAGCAGCATATTTACTACAGACACTACTTAACTTTCTCCAAGAGAACAAAAAAAGGACCAAAGTTATTTAAAATCTCACTAATTAAAAAGACAGCTAATACTCTGTTTGAAAGCCACAGGAGAGATTTAGTTAAGGTGCATTTTAGACATATAAACACATATAAAACTCTCGTACGCTCCAAGAATTACAAGCAGAAGCCGAGCTACTTCTTGTTGCCCGCTAGCAAAAGGAACTGTCTTTAGACGAAGATTTATGAGCTGTCTTGAGTAACTCTATTAGCAGTTGATGGGTGTTTAGAATACGCAAAAATGGCAACCCAAGAGGTCAATATGAAAAAAAAAAAAGAAAGCACTTGCATATTTTGGAAAGAAAAAGAATATCCAGGCAAAAGTTCAGTTGCTGTGAATCCTGATGGATTTATGCCCACTTACAGAAATGACCCGTCATTTAGTGACACATCTTTGATGTCATCTGAGGGAGAAAAGTCAGTTATTAGTATTGTAAACCACAACCAATCATATGAAAGACTAGGCAACTTTCTCACAAAGAATTGAATGGATGAAGATAATTTGAACCAGATAACAAACATTTCTTTTATTTATAAGTTGTTCAAGCAAAACCACATAAAAGATAACTGAATTGCCCTCAGTCACACAAGGAGGGTTAAATATGGCAGCTCTTTTCTAGGTGGAGACAACAGACAAGAACGTGAGGTACTTGATGTTAAATACAATCTGAACGCTGCAGTAGCTTTGCTTTTAACTCAGCAATGCATTTGGCATATTGTCTCTCCTATACATCAAGCGCAGTAAGACAACATGAACAGTTTCTAACTCTACCTCATAAACTTCCTTGAACAGGCACTGGAGTTACAATAACATCTTTGTTGGCAAACATTTCCAGGCACTGTAAATCTGTCTGACTCTACAGGAGAGATGGCTGATGTGCAAATCTCTAAGTCACTGTTGTTAAAAAACAGAGCCCCTGTTCATCCATCCTGGGCCTTATTTTATAGCACACCATATAAATGAGGACTTAAAATAGTTCTTTATCCTTCCAAAGTGCACAGTCACTGGAAAGGATAACACAACAAGTTTTGTCCAGGGAACCTGAATCAGCTGAGAAAAGAGCAACCAAGGGACACATCTGTGTTTGCCTTCCCCTAACTAGAGGTAGCCTCTGCAGTCCATACCAATGTCGGTGTGGTTTTACTCACTTAAGAAATTGAATCTACTCACACAAATGTTCACCAGACTGAGTCAAAGACTTACAAACCTTATCATTTAGCACCGGGGAAGCGGTGCAGTATTGTACAGGAATGTTCCCAAGGAATGCAATAACATGAGCTGGAATGATCTGGCTTCTTACCACATGAGGCCGTGGGGAGTAAAAATATTACTATTTCCCCCTGCCTATAAGCACACAGGAGGACATACATTTATCCTTTGTTATCCATGCTTTAATATGCATTTATTAATAGTAGCACAAAGACTTTTATTCATGGTTTTGACAGCATCTTTGACACTAAGGCAAGATTGAGAGGAGTTCCATTTTCTGAAGAGGTTTAAGGTTTTGAAATATTTTGCTGAATACAATGAAACACTGTTTGTTTTAACTAGTGAGTTGGAAATGGAAAGAAAAATATCGGCGAGTTAGGGCTGTCAGCTACTATAAAGCCTTTCAACTCCCCACTCTCCAGCATTATTCTGGATTGGAAAAACTTTCCAGGTGAGACATTCATCACAATCTAGATATTTTGGCAAACCTTGATGTGGTAAAGTTTGATGGGTTGAACAACATGCCATTTTTCTGGGAAAAAAAAAGTTTCATCTCCCCCCCCCCCCCCTAATCAGCTCTACTGCAGAGCCATATTTAGAAGTGCTTGATCGTAAGGTGTTTGGATTTGGCAGGGAACAGCTGTGATGCACTTTCCCCAGGGCCTGGGAAAAAGAAGCAGGCTGCACAGGCAGCTTTCACAAGTTGCTTTGAAAGACAGTGTATAATTACAGAGGCTGGCAATGAAAGACAGAGCAGCCTCCAGGGATACCCCTTTTCCCATTCTGCCACTTACAGAAATTCTTAACTTTGCATTCAAGTTCTGTCATGTCCCAAGCAAGAAGCTCGGTCAGCAGTGGGTGAAACAGCTTGCATCATCTTTCTCCAACTTCAGCTAAACTATTAAAAGGAGCTTTTTTTTTCTTGACAGACCTGTGACTCATGAATGTCACAGAAAGGAGAAACCAATAAAAAGCTATTTCTACACTTCAGCTTTTAAGCTCCTCTTTTAAGGATCATGTAAGGTAGAGTATTCACAGTTTTTGTTAATAGTGCTATTATTATTATTGCTATTATTGTTATTATTATTATTATTATTGCATTTAGGCACCTTACATCCATCCTAAGAACAGGCTTAAGCATACAGCAGATCTGTGTAATGATGCCTAAAATTGTTGTGCTTTTAAAAGCTCAGCACGAGGGCCACCTGCAGAGCTTCCTGAGAAATGTACACTGCTTCCAAAGATTGTTTTCAAAACCAATATCGGTTTCCCACATCCAGGGCCTGTTCTGCTGAATGCAAGAAATGGCTCATACCAGCATCTCACCTCCCTTTGTGCTGCGCATGCCAGCAGCATTTCTGGGAGCAGGCAGGGAAGTGCTACAAAGCTTTCACAAGCCGTGGGTTTGCAGAACCCTCCTCCCTAAAGTTTACATCAGATCTAGTGCCAAGTCTGTGGCTTAAACCCAAGTCTGCACTGAACTTGCAAACGCACTACCAAAAAAATGTAATGACCCCCACTTCCCTCTGTCCTATGCTAACTATTTCAGAGGCAGATATTATGCATTACATTCTCTTGAACAACAACAAAAAAGGCATATCTATGGGATGGAAGTGGCATGAGGAATGAAGAAAGAAATGGGCCAGGAAAAGGCAAAGTGAAAGAGAATGCACTGCAGATTAGAGACTTTTCTATTACCATATCCAAATTAAACCTGAAACTGTTCATCTGAGATGTATGTCAGTATGTAGCCATCAATTACGTATATATTATTGCTTCTCATCTCTGTAAAGGTCATTTCCATTAGTGATATAATAGACAGCTCTAGCTGGAAATAAAGCAAGCTCCCAAATCAACTCCTGGTTCTTCTTTCTGGAGTGCAGAATGCTTAAAAGGGCCTCCAGAATGTAACTGTGCTGCACATGGAAATAAATACAGCTGAATGGAAGTGGAGTTTCTGTCACTTTTATTCATTTCAGCACCTGTTTACTTTCCGAACTAGGACAAAAGGTCAAAGCACTTTGTAGAACAGAGATTATAAAGCATTTTGATTCAGAAATACTAAGCTAATTTGTTTCACCATTTTTCAAATGAGAAGAAGCATTTTGATATTCTGCTAACTAGCTGAATTTACCTAAGTCAAATTATTTTGTTTCAGTTTTCCAAAACCTTTTTTTTTTTCCTTCTTTCTGGAAAATTAAACCCTTTCCATGAAAATCCAGATCCCTGGAAACTTACTTTCCTATTCTGAAAAGAATTTTGGAGCAGTTAAAGAAAAAACTCAGGCCATAATATAGTATCCTGTCTAATTCTTACCTCGTGCTGTACTGCATGTATCTTTCATGTGTCTGTGAGGGATTCTTACTAATATTATTTTTTTCTCCTACCATTATTAGAAGTTCATTATTACTCTTAGTGAATGCGTTGGAATTCTGCACAGTGCAAGATCTGCAGCCAACTGGGACAGGACTTTCCAATGTCACTGTTGCTTCCTACTACAGGAGGAATGAGAGAAGTGGAGGTTGCTCAGCAGATTGTCCTTCTGGTAAGCAAAGTGGAACAGAAACTGTCGTGTATCAAGTTTTATTTCATCTAGTAGGCAAAGGTACAGTTTCCCCTTCCAATAATATAAAATCACACAATTTGATTATGACTACCTAAATACTGTTAGAAATATTTTTTTTTTTTAGAAGAACTTATGTGAAAAAGTAGACACATGGATAAAAAGTTGAAAGGATAAATCTGAATGTGATTTTGTTTCTCAGTGTTTGTCTTTTGACCTTAATATGAGCCTCCTCTAGACTGGTGCCAAGTAAGGAAAGAAACCAGTTCTATATAGAAGATTCCTGAGATCAGGCATAGATACTTTACATCACCTTCTGCAACCTCTAAGAAATTCTTCAGATATGTGTGGGGGATTTTAGATACCTTCAAAAACCTAGGCTTTACTTTACTGGGGTACATTAGTTGCAATTGGGATGATAGGCTACACAATTTTGGTTTGTATATTATATTGCAGAAGCATAGCTTTAGCTTAAGGGTCTCCCTTGGCATTACCAACAGAAGGGTATCTCTGCATTTTTAGAAAGGAGCTGGAAAGTCTGCTAAGGGGGCTTACACCATACACATAAGAAGTTTCTTCACAATTCTTTTTCTTCACGCCCACCCCCCATAACCCAGAGAGTCACTTGGATGAATAGCTCAGTAACCACCTAGAATCAATATATTATTTGTCAATCATTGTAAAAATGTAATAGGTGTTTTTAATTTTATAAATATTCTAACATTTCTAGGTAAAATACATTAAATGTGGGCCACAGAAGGCTATATCCTTTTAAGACACCACCCAGTTTTCAAACTTGCAGGTTGTCACGTTTAAGAGGTGTAAATTTGTGCATTAGTCAACATGTCTGCTGTGAATTATCCCACTACTGTGATGTTGAAATAAGTAGTTCAGCAAAGAGCAAAGAAGTCCTGATGTTTGTCTTGTCTTTAAACATGCAGTAATAAAAAAAAGACACTTAAGTTCAAATAACCATTCAGAACAAAAGGTGATTGTTAAAAAGATACAAATTTTTCCTTCTCTTTGATTCTTCTATACCTTATAAATTACTCATGCAATTTAAATGGCAGAATAAATATAACCCATCATGTGAGTGACAGCTAATAACATGTCATTTTGATTAGTTTAATGGGCTTGATTCTGGGGTGCCTGAAATAATTGCAAATGTTTCTCTGGATTCAACTGCTTAACATGTAAAGCAGGGTAGCACTTTCTGCCATGTGAAATGATATGGAAAAAAAACAACTTTCAGATGTATTTTAAACTCTTTTGAAGGTGCTTGCAAGCTTCAATACTGTATCAATACTCAATAGCCTCTTTCAGTAGAAAACCAGCAATTTTTTTCAGAAGAATGGCAAAGTTAAAAGAATAGCTACATGGTTAGCCTAGATGAAAATAAAACTGATATGGGTGGAGGATTAAAACAACGGTAGGGTAACTAGTAGTGACATAAAATACCAGACATCTAAATTTAGGATAGTTTGAATGCTCCAGACTTTATTTTCATTGGCTTTTATGTGGTGTTTCATAAAGTTATTTGGATGGAGCTAAGACCCTATAGCAAGGACAGTCAATCTTCACACAGAATATTTTCCCTAAAAGCTGCTAACAGAAAGAGAATAAAAATTCCTATAACTTCCATTTCACTTGTGAATGGCTGTCACAACAGTTTAGATTGTGAGAATGGCATGTGTGTTTACAACTAGCTATTTAATTTAAAAGGAAAATTCTCCTCACACATTTTGACCCTTTTCTGTTTTGTGAACTGAGCACTTAATGCTGGGCTGGTTTGTCTTGCAGAACTGTCTGAGGATCATTTCTCTTTCTGCAGCCTGTTCCTTAAAAGTTAACCATGGGAAGCTGGAACTTTGTGGCACTTTGATTGAACAAAGGAGGCAGAGTGCATCTCTCTTCCTCACTGAAATATGCCCTGATTCCCAAAACATGCAGAAGGGACTTGTCCCTCAGTAGGGGTACAGTGAAAGCAGGTTAATGTGGGGAGAATGGCTGAAGCTGTAGTCTGCTCTGCCATTCCTTATCTGGGGTGTTATCCTGCAAGCTGAGGCTGGCCTGACATTAGCCACATGAAGGTTAGTCATATGGTCTGAACAACTCACTTAAGCTCCCTCTGGAGTCAATGGAGGAACATGGGCATGTCTGGAGGATGCTCCATCCTGCCCCAAGACAAGTATCCAACTTACTCATTGGAGGAGCCTCTTTCTTACTACAATCCATAACACAGCTCTCAATGATTAGCTCAAACTAGAGGCCTGTGTTTCAGATGGCTGGAGCTAGGTGAGAGGAATCTCACTGTCCATGAAAAACCACCATGTGTGTACAACAAAACTTTGTTCAGATTCACAGCAGGAAAAAAAAATGGAGATCCAAAACTAGCTTTCCTAGTTACTGTGTTGAAGTTACTTGGTGCTACTCTGCACCAAGTAGAGCTCATAGGTGGGAGTGTTTCCCCCTACTATTCTTTACGGAATTTGTTTTAATTCCCCTCATCCTCTTCAACCACTTGCTGAAGTCTCTTTGCAGACTACTTCAGGAAGAGATAGAAGACAAATAGACAAATCTACCTGACAGGTAGCATTAGAGTGAAGAATATTTACATTTGTTTCTTGGCATGGTGTTCTTCCTCACTCTTTATAAAAATCTTTGTCCATGTCTAGCTTTTCATGCAAATTGGGTGTGATTCCTTTCTAAAGAGTGGCTAGGTGTGAGTTACCTGATAATTCAATGATTCTATAATCCTCTTTCTCAGTGATCAACTTTTTTCAAAATCCTTAAGCCTGATGTGTGTTCAAGCAAAAAGAATTGGAGACTGGAGATGGAGGTCAGTCTACTGCAATGGACATTTTTTGTTCAAAGTACCTGAATAAACTTAGCTCTCTCAATATGTTCGTATTATGAAAAAGAAAATATACCTATTTGCCCTTACAGTGACAACACAAGTGATGGAAAATTGCTTCCTAAGGTGAAAGTGGAAGGGAGAACACTGTCTTGGAAGGATCTTCTGGCAGCTCTTTTCTGGGAAGATGGTCAGAGCTGTGCACTGAAGTATCACAATGAAATGTGGAAAAAACAGTAGGAAGAGAAGACATGAAAGGATTCAGGTGAACTGGGTATGTGTACAGACAAAATGAGTCACGCTTTCAAGCTCTAATTTGGGCACCTGAGTTGTAGCAAAGAAATGGAATTGTATGCAATTTAAAAAGTATATTTCCACAAATACCTGGTGGCTATAAAGGAATCTAGAACTGATTCTTTGCTTTGTGCAACTCTTTATATTGACCTTATTTTTCTTTTTATAGAAGTGACAAAAATATTTCTCCAAAGAGTTCTGTTTTATACACTATTTCTTCATGTATGCGATGCATATATGTATGGCTATATATTTACTGATGCCTGTGGGTGGTCTGAGAGTTATGAAAAAATGTTGACATTATCTATCTGGTCTACAGCGTACTAAAAAAAAAAAAAAAAGAGAGATTATGAAAGATTTACATTTTCCCTTGGTACCTGCTCCTGCAATTTGAAAATCTCTTTGTTTTGACCCTTTGATAATGACAGCAGGGTGTGTGGTTTAAAGAGGCAGATAAAATCCTGAAGACTTAAGAGAAAACATTTTTTTACATTTCATGAACACTGAATAAATGAACTTTCCTACTCAGGAGGGAATGAAAACTTGGCAGGGAGGTAGATATTAAGAACACTTAATTTTCAATTTTCTAATACTTTTAAAATGAAAGGTTCTTTCCTACTACAAAACATGAACCCATATGAAATTAAAGGCTTACACTGTTTAAAAAATTTCCATTTTATGTGCAAAATGTGGAGCCATGAAAGGGAATGTTTGTATAGAACAATTCTATCCATGAAAATAACTTGCTGCTCCACTAGAAAAAGATGGGCAATAAGTCATAGAAAATAACTTATCATCAATAACTTCTATTTTTATTTGTTTTAACTGAAACGTTCTAATAATTTTTTTCACTGTGACATTTAAAATCTTTAATTAGGACTTTGTATGAATTGTGTGACCAGCTGATATATATTTCCAGATTCTTGAAACTGAGAGCCAGAAATGGTAACACTTTTGCAAGTATCCAACATGATCCCAGCTAAGGAAGTTTTTGCTCCATGAAGGCAATTAGAAAGATTGAGTTTAGTAGCTCTGTTCCTCCCAGTAGTAGCTCTTTTTTTTTTTTTTTAATTTTATACAATAAAATCTAACAATTAGTTTCTGTCCCCATTCTCCTTCCAGAGTGTTCTTGCTGATTCCTCAGCCTCTCTGTTTTTTCTCAGCTGATCTGAAGAACCATGGAGTTAGAGAAGTGCCTGGCTCCCTGGTTCCGCATGGTTCCCTGTGCTTCACAGACTTCCAGAGCCTCTCTGCATCCCGTAGAGCCCCAGCAGTGCTGTCTCACCCTTCTGGTATGGCCAGACCATACACAGCTGCATAGTGCATAGGGAGCTATATAGTTCCCAATAAACTTTCATCTCCAGAAATGTAGTAGTTTCCATTTTCTTAAGTCTACAGCAATCAGGTTTTAAATTACTTTGTCTACTAGATTTTAAAGGTATTTCATACTAACAGCACTTCACATCTCACTTTCCTTTTTTAAGCTAAAAGGGCTCTGAAACATCATACACCTTTTCCTAAAAGCCTTCTAGCTTATGACTAACAAAAGACAAAACTTCTGGCATTGAGTCATTCAATGAATAGATTGCAGCAATATTCCTCAGGGCACTGCTTGGTTGCACCAACCCATAGGGGAATGAAAGAATTCCTACTGATCCCTCCCTATGATCCCTTGCTTGGCAGCCCTTGACCACCTCCCCCTGATTTCTGTGGGGTGGAAATGTTTCTGAGGTCTATTGGGAACTGGCTCACACCAAAAATAAGGAGAAACTCAGTGAGTCTGAGTGAAACCCTGGCCCTGTTGCATCAGTGTCCATTGTGTGTCAGAACGTTTTAGCAGCAAAGTGGTGACTGCTGTAACATTTGAACATATCTGGGCAAATTTGATAGAATGTTATTATTTTGCCTGGATGTTTTCTCTAACTCCCTTCTGCTTTCCTCTTGGGCTCACTTTGAGGCTTATAACAATAACTGAAAATATGAGGGCAGTGTCTAACCTGCCTGCGCTGGGTTACCTGCTTGCAAATCGAAGGATAAAGTTTAAATGTTCAAATGTAAGATAACACGGACAAAAGTAAGAACAGAGGTTTTGGAGATACTACTGCTCTGCAGCTATAAAACTTCATTTTCTGTGTTACAGCTTACTGCTCCCTTCAGTAACTTCTCTAAATTTTTTTTTTCCTGTTATTCCTGTTGGAATATTGCTTCTTAAATTCAGGACAGTAAGATAGTCACTGTCCCCCACCTGGTTACTACAGCTGTAGTGACAGGCAAGATTTATAAGCGCAAAGCCTTTGTACTAACAAAAAGTGATTTCCACACTTTATTGCCAAATGGAAAACACAACAATTATGTCAAGGTTTACCCTTTGCCCAACAAGGCTTGAGATAAGTGGGCATGCTAAGCAATCCAGCCAGTTCCAAAGCTGACAGCAGCTTTCCTAGTTTTTTAGGATCCTACAGCAGATGCTATGACTGAATACCGAGCAGAAGGCTTAGCCATGCAGTTCCCATTAATTTAACTGCAGTTTTGTAGCTAAATACCCCAGATAGCTCTGAATAACTCAGCCTCCATTACCAGAAGTCATAGATTAAGATCATTGGCCCCTTGACTTCAGAAGACTGATATTTTCTTTGATGTAAAACAAATGAAACTTGCACTAAAGACTGTAATAGTAGGCAACTTCTTCTTCACTTTGAAATATACTTTCATTCCATTACAAGAGGCAGACTCATCTGTTCCTGAGTGTAGTTAAAAAAATATCATTGTCTTATGGTGCAGTTAATTATGTTTAAAAATGCATAGTTAAAATGAAAGACAGTAAGATACAGTATAAAATTAATAAAATGAAGCATTATATATTTACAAGGAGACATAAAAGGAATAGCTTTCTGTTTCCCTAAAGGCAATAGTTCTATTGAAAAGGAAAACATTGTATATTTTCAGCCTGTGTAGCATTTTGAGCAGGTGAACGTGCCTCCCCGCTTTAGAATTTAAGTAATTTACAGGAAAGTACCATGAAACAAAATAATTTCACTGAGAAATTGGTATCAAACTTCTGAAAAACTAAATAGCTCAGCCAAAGAGAGGCTATAATTTCAGGGAGAAAGTAGTAGCAATTGCAGATATGTTTAAGGATTGGCTAAAAATCAATTAACATAAATAGCTAAAACATATTTTTATAGTATTGAGTCTCAAGACAAGTTGTCACATGTGGGCTTTATTTATTTATATGATTTTGTCCTCAGAAGCATTCATCGAAGTAGAAAATACAGTGTCAGAGATCTGTAATGAAAATACTTCAAACTCTTAAATCTTTGATACCTAGCTGCAGAGGGAAAACTTTAATAGTAGCATTAAAAAAGCTTAAGGTCTTTGGCAAAAGGCTGTGAAGTCATCCGGGTATAATCAGCCACATAAACTGCATGTGACAACATGATCCCGTGACCTGAACAGTCAACAAGACCTATTTCTGCTCTGAAAGGACTCAGATGAGTTGTAGCATTCTTCAATTTTTTGAATGTGAGTTACCATATTTTGAACATGTGTGTGTGAAAGTGACTGTGTGTGGAGGTGGGAGAGGAGTATCACATTGTCAACTACTACTGATATCCTAGTCTGTGTTTTGTGCTGAGTACATACACATTAGAGTCTTCTGCTTTTAACTGATTAAATATAAATCACAAAAAAGGTGGAAAGTAAAAGGACACAGTCATCAGAAAATTAGAGCTATTAATTTTGGTGCACTCACACACACACATATGCACACAGAATATGAAGCTTACATGCTACGTATGTATTTATACCACATGCATACAAATATAGGTATACATATATTTATATATGAACTGGATTCTCAGCTAATTGAAACAGTGACAACAGAAAAAGAATTAATTATATTTGTGTCTATTATATAACATTTCTATATATAACATATATAAAATATATAAAATTTCTATTATATATCATATTATATATATAATTATATATAAACTAATCATATTTTCACAGGTTTCACAGATTTTCTAGGAAGTCTTTAGGCATAATTTCCCCATTTTCCAAGCAACTCTCTTCTTCTTTCTTAAATACCCATCTATATATTAGCAACTGGAATGTCAGCAATACCCTGAGGGAAGAAGGAGGAGTGTGAGCATTATCCAGGATGGAATAGGGAGTTTCTCTTTTCTCCTGACAATGTGAAAAGTACATTCTTTACAGCACCACCTCCAAAGAAGTTCAATAGCATAAGGTGTGACTGAGTGACTCACTCAGGTATAGATGTAGGAAAAAGCTGAAGACATTTTTGTCCTTTGTACACAGCTCCTTACTCAGCAAATCTTGGTCCTTAACTCTCATTCAATGTCAGTACAAATACATTATTTTTGTTAATATTCTCTTCTGTAAGAAAGTTTGGACTCTTTTCCTTCTTATTTCTCCTTTTTTTCTCTTTTCATTTTTCTTTTTTAGTCTTTCTTTTGTCTTCTTTCTTTTATTTCTGTTTAGTAGATTGTAGCAAAAAACCCCACACCATAGGAAGGATGTAAAAGTGTGGTACCAAAGCAGCTGAATTAATATAAGGAGCATGGGAGCTTTGGTCATCCTTTTTCTCAGGAACTCAAGAGTCCAAGAGAGGGTGCAAGCATGGCTGTTGCTAGTGTTGTCCTTTGGGTCCACTCAGGATGTGCAGTTTATTTGGTTTCCAGGAGGTCCAGTACCTTGCCCGTAATTTAACCTGTCAGGTTATGAATCAATGTAGCCATCAGTCTCCCCTCATGATGAATGATGTTTAAGTAGTTCACTTGTACTTATAACACAGACAGCTTTTAGTTACTGTCATTAGACAACTCTGCCTCCAAACACCATAAAATATAAAGAATGACTCCTCCAAAGAACAATATCTTTTTAAGTGAACGGTACATTAAACTGTAGTACTTCCAATCCCTGGCACTTGATTTCTGTTCATTTGAACTCTGGACTTTAACAGATTTAAGCTTGCTTTGGACTGAGGAATATGTCAGGAATATAATCACATCAATTATGTTTTCCTTCCAGATTCTGAATGTGCTTTCATGAGCCCACTTAATTAGTTACTGTACCCCTAGCATGGAAAGGATAATTGCCATCATGAGTCAAGCATTAAGTGGGATCTGGAAATATCCCAGAAAGCATCAAGATTTCCCAGATTTTCAATTTTTGATGCTGCATGACTGTTGTGGGGTTTGTAAGGATTTGTAATTTCCTCTGGAAGTGAAAATATTGCAGCTACTCATAACAAACTAAGGGCTTGGGAGGCCCAGCACCAGCTCCACAGAGACGCATCTTAGTTTTCCTCTCTCTTCCCTCCACTATTTTTCCAATTATGTTAATTTCTTTCTACTTGCTCTGCTGCAGAGGACAGTTTTATGCTGATGGTACACAATATGTTCTTCCTTATTTCACACATACCCATGAAGTTTTAGTCCTTTTCATTTGACTGAATGGTCAAATCAGTGTATGTTGGGGTTAGACAGACCCTGCTGCCTCTTGCTGTCACTTGCCTTTTTCACAGAGATTGCCATTAAAGCCTGCTGATGCTTTCTGTATATTATACACAGATTAATTCAATTTTTTAAGCCTCCACTCTACTCCAGGTCCTGCAAGTCTTATTGAAGGTCTCTGTTATAAGGACTCATCTTTACACGTAGACCAAGTCATACACAGTGGCTGAACATTGCTCAGAGCTAGTCCCTTCTACATTGGATACTACAAGATATTTGAAGTTTTCTGGGCTCCATATGCAAATATATAGCTAGAGTTCCCATGCCATGTTTGTTGCATGTCTTGAAATATGTCATGGTGGCTTGAGTGGGTGCTGGGGGCACAGTGACCACGGGAACAGTGGTAGAAAATTAAACTGGAGAGGAGGTAGCAAACTTGAAAAAAACATTGTTCATAATTCATATAAGTAGCAGTCTCTTGACAAACTACAGCAGGATTTTGCTTTGAGAAGAGTTAGGTTTTTTTTTAAAAAATAAATCACAGGCAAATTAACCTGTACACAGTATGGAAAATCACAGAGTGGATATGGGGAAGGTAACTAGGGAATCAAGTTGGTTTCCTCTGCAATCTCATGGACAATTAATTCCCTAAACCCATGCAAACCTGAATTTCAAAAATTATCTCTTTTTCTTGCACGCTATCATGTATTGTCTTGATCTCTCTCTCAATGAAAAATTTCAGTGGGTTTCAGGTAGGGTCCTGCCCCACTCTGGCTCCCTCCTGGCATCAGCACTGACCTGCAGCTATTCACTGTCTATCAGCCGCAGCAACACAGTCTGATACCACCCTCTCTCCTTACAGCCAGCACTGCACAGCTTACTCTTATCAGAGCACAATCTATCCTCTGAATGGAAGGAAGTTTTATAAAAAAAGAGCTATTTGATCATATATGTAAAACTTTACTATGAAGTACATATGCAGCAAGGGTGAATTTACATCGAAAGGCTGACCCTAGCATAATTAGTTTCTAACTTTTCAGGGCTTAACTTTGTTTCAGAAAATTTAATTAAATAACAGATTTTTATTATTTATGACTAAATTACCTCAGTGTCTTCACAATATTGTAATTTTCTTTTTTCCTTCTTTGTTTTTTCTCACTATGCCAGTACTGTTTCTTACAGACCGCTGGCCTGATAGACAACATGTCCTTAATCCACAAAAAATGCTGGACACTGCAAACTGATGTTGCAATAAGGGTGGAGTTCCACATAGTTCATACATTTAACAAAATTTAAATGTGCAGATGACTAATGTTAACAGATATTAAGACATATGAACTACCATCAAGGCAAGTTCTTATGATGTTTGCTTGATTTCGAATATATGTATGTGTACTGACATGTAATTTCCTATGAGAATGTAACAATACTTATTTTAAGTACCTACATACTTTGAAAAAACTAGGTGATTATTTTTTAAAGAGTGCTAAGGAGTTGGGTTTTTTTTTCAGAACATATCCCCTATGAATTTACATAAACATAGGAATTGAGTCACATTTTGGCATGTACTATTTGGATACATCTAAAAAAAATCAATGGAAGAAAACCCACAGAAATAATTTACCTTTTCCAGGCCCAGATATCTTTTGTTATGATATGGGTGAGGCAGTGGTTTAACAGCCTGAAACACCAATTGTGATCACAAAACATATGCACTTAATGTACTGTCCTGGTCTTTGTATGTGCTGTAGTACCCCAGTGCTTCATTCCTTCATTTTGGCTCAATTCAAAAGCTATTGAATTCAGTGGAAAACCACCCACTGACTTCAGTGGGCAGTAGATCAATCTCAAAAAATATGTAATTGGACGGGGTAACAACTGATTTTGTGCCATGTGTTATAAATCTCTCTTTCACAACATAACTTACAGCGCTGTCTCAATAGTACTAAACTCGAGTAAGAAAGGAAGAGGCAATTTAACCTTCAGCTGGAGAGATCACAGAATCGTAGAATCACAGAATGATCTGGGTTGGAAGGGACCTTAAAGTTCATCCAGTTCCAACCCTCCTGCCATGGGCAGGGACACCTCCCACCAGACCAGGTTGCCCACAGCCCCATCCAGCCTGGCCTGGAACACTTCCAGGGATGGGGCATCCACAGCTGCTCTGGGCAACCTGTGCCAGT
>JAVJGJ010000059.1:59928863-59948319 GCA_035590215.1 Microhierax caerulescens | reverse complement strand
GGGGGCGGCGGCGAGGGGGGGTTGTCTGTAAATACCGGGGGGCCAGATTGAGGACCCTGGGGGGCCATATCCGTCCCGAGGGCCGTAGTTTGAGGACCCCTGGTCTAACAGCTATTCCCCAAGAACAGCACCTCTTTCAGAGACAGTGCTTAATTAGTGTTGCGCAGCAAAGTTACAACTGGGCATATCCCTGCTTCCCTGCATGGAGCTTGAACTGTCAGCTGAAAACAAAAAGGATAGATAGAGACCTCTGCAACTTCATTTCTGCATTTTTGATTTGTTGTGTTTTGGTTGTTTGGTGGTTTTGGTTTTTTTTTTTGTTTTGGTTTGTTTTGGTTTGTTTGGGGTTTTTTTTGTTAAAGGGTCTTTTTTAACATGATATTTGCTACTGAAAATTGCGTAACTTGTTCCATTTCAGGGCATTTGCTTTCTCTCCATGGTGAATACAGTGCACAGTCTGTGGCCTGTGTTACTGAACCCCCTTGAAGCCCTTGGATGATTCAAACCCAGATAATTTGAGTTTTATAGCTAATGCCAAATTTACCTATTGAAGTGCTTGTAGCATCAGTGAAGGAGTCAGGCAATTGGTACTAATATGATTTAGAAGATCAGTGACTGTGGTGCAGTGTAGTCATACTAGAGCATGACTAATTACAGCCAAGTTAGAGCCCTAACCTCAAGTTGAGCTGGTAAAATTACCATGGTTCTTATGGACTTTTTGTTTGGGATTGAAAATGCTCCCTTTTGTCTTCACTGAAAAATAAAGTAGTGGCTGAAGCCCAGAAATAATTGCTGTCTCTGGCAACAGTTTAGGTGAAGTAACCTGAGAGCTCACCAGGCGAGAGGGTCACAGAAATGGGCAGACCAGCAGTTAGAGCAGATAAGCTGTCTTTTATACATCCGAGGACAGTGCCTGAGATCTGGAGTGACAAATGTGATCTGCACTAACCTAGAGGGTGACCTATGCCATTGAGCATGAGACTGTAGGTCTCTTCCAGGCTTTTGTTTCTGGGAGGCAGCAAGCCCTACGAGTGCCAGTTTGCACCACTTTGTAGTCCTGCACGTAGCTATGCTGTTCTTTCTAGAGCCACAACGTGCTACAGCCTCTCTGAGAGCTTGTAGTAGCAAGTTCCACAGAGTAAATTAAATTTTAGATGGAGGAAGAAGTATTGTAATGAGATTTAGAAAGGGAAAGGAAGGTCACAGTGGCTCATAAGACATCTGTGTTGCCATACATTGAAACTACCATGCCTTGAAAGAGAAGGAAGGAAGAAAAAAAGTGTGAAGGTTATTAAGACTGATAAGTTTATCTTGGCCCCATGTAAATTCCACTCAGGGTCAGACCCTTTTGTTGACTCAATGACAATCACACAATAGCTGTGGGATGTGTCTGTGCTGGATTTTTCCTGAATTATATGGGGGATTTCATCCCAGCAAAATTCACAAGGAGCTTGAGTCACCTTAGCTGTTACTGTGATCTAGCAATTAATGGAAATCACATAGCAGTCCCACAGAAATAAATATATTTAGAGATCTTAGTCGCACAGTTTGCCAAATACACCCCTGTAAGACAGAGCACTCAGCTGGTGTCTAAAATTCCCTCCAAGCAAAAAGAAAGCTTCCCATACAAAATGACTCTAGCAGACTGAACCCTGCCTTGCCAGTGGTAATTCCAAAGAGACAACATCAACAAAGCAAAGTGACACTAAATCTATTGCTTTTTAGTTACAAATGTCATCTATCTGGAATTCTGTAAGGCATTTGACACTGTCCCCTGCAACATCCTTCTCTCTAAATTGGTGAGGTATGGATTTGGTGGGTGGACTGTTCAGTGGATAAGGAACTGGTTAGATGGTCACATCCAGAGAGTAGTGGTCAATGACTCAATGTCCAGATGGAGATCAGTGACAAGTGGTGTCCTTCAGGGTCTGTACTGGGAGCAGTACTGTTTAATATCTTCATCAATGATATAGCTACTGGGATTGAGTGCACCCCCAATGAGTTTACAGATGGCACAAAGCTGAGTGGTGCAGTTGACACACGTGAGGAACAGGATGCCATCCAGAGGGACCTGGACAAGCTCGAGAAATGGACTGGTGTGAACATCATGAGGTTCAACAAGGCCAAGTGCAGGGTCCTGCACATGGGTCGGGTAACCCCTGGTATCACTACAGGCTGGGAGATGAAAGGATTGAGAGAAGCCCTTCTGAGAAGGGCCTGGGGGTACGGGTGGATGAAAAGCTGGACATGATCTGACAATGTGCGCTCATAGCCCAGAAGACCAACCATATCCTGGGCTGCATCAAAAGTGTGGCTGGCAGATCGAGGAAGGGGTGCCCCTCTACTCTGCTCTCGTGAAATACAACCTGGAGTAGTGCTTCCAGCTCTGGGGCCCTCAGCACAGGAAAGACATGGACCAGAGGAGGGCCACAAAAATGGTCAGAGGTGTGAAGCTCCTCACCTATGAAGAAAGGCTGAGAGTTGGGGTTATTCAGCCTGGAGAAGAGAAGGCTCCAGGGAGACCCTGTTGTGGCCATTCAGTACTTAAAGGGGGCTTTAAGAAAGATGGAAGCAAACCTTTTAGCAGGTCCTGTTGCAGTAAGACAGTGGGTAAAGGTTTTAAACTAAAAGAGGGTAGATTTAGACTAGGAAGAAATTTTTTGTGGTGAGGATGGTGAAACACTGGAATAGGTTGCCCAGAGAAGTGGTAGAAGCCCCATCCCTGGAAGCGTTCAAAGTCGGCTTGTTTACAGGGCTCTGAGCAACCTGATCTTGTTGAAGATGTCCTTGCTCTTTGCAGGGGGGTTGGACTAGATGACCTTTAAGAGTCCCTTCAAACCCAAACTATTCTATGATAGTGTGCCAGCATTCCAGCAATTAAATAAGTAAGGTTTTTAAGAACAAAGTCTGTATTTCCTTTCCTACAGAGGTACTGTGTATGTACAGAAAGACAAGAAAGATGCATTATAATTCCAGGGCATGTGCCAGGTTATTGCATTGTCCCTTCGAGTTCCTTTTTGTTTGACATTCTGTGTGTGTGTTTTTATTTTTCAGTGAGAAAGATGGTATATATGTTTATTGCAGATAGATAAAGAAAGAATTAAGAAGTTGGCAGTTAATGAGCTTTGGCAACAACTAATTGCTTTTCCCAAAGCCCTATTTCACACAAATTCTGTGTCCATTGACTACTTCTTGAGAGTACATGTAAGAAGGAAGGTCTGTTTACTATTTGATTTCATCACTGATTTTACTTGAGGAAAAAGGAAAGCATGTTTTCCCCTAACATACAGTTCATCTTTTATTGCATTAATTTAAACTGTAAATTGAAGAATTTGCTCTCTTTCAGCAGTGGATTTTGGATTTATTCAATCTTTTTTCAAGCAATTTACCTTTCTTCAGCTTTTTTTTTTATATTTGAAAATATTTTTTTCTTCAGTAGGGAGAGTCTTTGAGGCTTAATGCAACTTCTTTTGGCATTAAATTTTACCTTCTATTGAATCATTTCATATGTTGGAAAGAATTTCTAAAGTATACATTTTGCTTAGTGGTGTGTAATTATAGTCTTTAGTTTAAACTAGTGCTTTTATTTTAATAATGTGGTGTGCATGGTTGCAGCTGTGGCTATTTTGACTGCAAGAACAATGGAAAGGTTGTGAGGTACCTATAATCTCAAATATGTTTGGGAGGGCTTAATGGGAGGTAACCTTTAAAATGAGAAATACAAATTCCAAACTTCATGCAATCCTAATGCTACAGAGAAAATCTAGATTTGCAAACTGAGGCCAAATTCTGACCTTTATTTAAACAATCTGTGTGACACGCAGAAAGGCACCAACATCCCGGTGTTGTGCCATGGGCAGGACTGGGAGAAGAACCAGAGCAGCTCCCTACCAGTCCTTAGGGAGTGGTGCAGACTACTCATGGTGCCAGATTTCTTCTTACTAAAAGTGGGTGCAAGGCTGAGGTCAGGTTTGGGTTACACAGTCTGAAGCTATCTTACTTCTGGGGAAAAACAAAAAACAAAACAACAACAAAAAAACCCCAGCAACAAAAACGCATGATCAGCCTTAATTATTTTGTTTTCCATGACCCAAAGTATGCCTGTGTAGCAGACAAAAATTATTACCTGTAGTACTAGTGATATCATATTTTTTTTTCACACCAGGGAGGATATCACTCTTTGTATTCTAATTTATCATTCTTGCTTATTCTTTCTTGAACGCTGTTAAGTAACTGCTGAGGACAATAGCCATGCATCGTAGGGCAGAGGGAAGAGGAAGAAATAAGAAGAATGAAGTCTTAATCTAGGCTCCTCTTTGGAGGGACCTGGAGACTGGACTTTTTGCTCCTCAAGGAGGTTACAGCATTGGCAGGAACCAGATGACGTACATACCTTGTCCTTGGCCATAACCACAGGAGACAAACAGGGATGATAAGCTGTGCAGCTGCCAGGACCATTGGGTACTGAGCTACATTTCTGTCCTGGTTCAGTCTGTGCATTATAAGGGATATAACATTCAGCCTCAAACCAAAGGACGGTGGGTTTTCTCCCTGTAGGAAGTACGCTGTCCACTGTGATACGCAGCGAACTCTCTACACAGCAGGAACAAAGGGCAAATGTTTTGTTGATATTGTTTCCTTGTCAGTGAGGCTCAATGGCCTGGAGTACTCGACAGACTGACACATCCAGAAGGTGATGATCAATTGTTAACAATCCTGTGAGCAACTTCTCCCGGCAGTTCTCAGAAAAAGCAGTGCTGTGATGACGGAAAGGCACAGGATGTTACGGAATCCGTCTATGGCTTCTGAGATGTGGGAAGCAGAGCGCACTCTGGTTTCAAAGGACGCACAGCTGTAAACAGGAAACTTTGCAGGGCACAGCTGAGTCCTTGGGCTCTGTGTGGGACGGGGAGAAATCTGCTGAAACAGGTAGCTGCAGCCAGCATGGGGTTCTCAAGGCACAGACACCATACTCGGATTTCCGAAAAACACATCGTTCATCCTTGCCGCTGGTACTCCATCAGGGCAGCTTACATGCTGTTATGTTTCCAAATCAATAGGAAAAAAGTGAGATGATCTAAAACCTAGGGCATTTTGGAAGCACTCTAATGGCAAGCATAGGCTCTCTTAAGACTTTTCACTTAGGAAAGCACCTAAGTTAACAGTAAGTTGTTAAACCAGTATTATGCAGAACTACTGCCAGAATTTCATTGAATTAATTTACCACTAGTTGAGTTAATTAGAGACCAAACCATTTCAGCCAATCCCCGACATAAAAAATTTGACCAGCTGCAGAAAAACTGCCCAGGGAAGGGGAAGGAATGGGGTCCTTAGAGTGCCTTAGCAGACCTACTCTGAAACTCCCATCAGTCCAAAAAAACCCCAAACAAAATTAATTTGTCAAAAGAACCCTGTATTTTGGCTGCACAGGAAGAATGGCCAGTGTACTCACACAGGGAAGATTCAATGTTCTCAGTCCTGCCCCTCCCCCTTCCCCAAAAATCATGTTGCAAAATCTGTTCCTCAAATTACTCCAGTTCTGTTGGCGTTAAGTTGTATGAATTTAATAGCTTTACAAAGGATCCTGGGAACAGATAAGTGCTCTGGCACGTCCGCTATTGTGTTTTGTGTTTTCAGCACTCACTGTTGCCAAATGACCACTGAACAAAACGGCGCCTCTCACAACAATGCTTATGCCACAGCATTAATGAGTAGAGAAAAACACATCAATTTATGAGTTTGCGTTTTGATCATTTTTGCCACAAAGGCAATGCACGTGTGTTAGTCCCCTAAGACTTAGCTAGCAGAACCCAGAAAGGAACTGTAAGGCCAGGTCTTATAATTTAAATTGAATGCATTACCACAACGTGCATTTTAACCCTCTAAGGCAAGCAGATAAAAGTCAGGAGGCTGAAAGGACCCTCATCATCAGCTGGCCACTTATTTCTTACCATGTCTTCAGTGACAAAGTCTGACTCCTGACAGGGAGGATGATCCTGAACACCTGCAAGGTAGAACAAGGCATGGAGAAATTATATGCCATTTCACCTGCAGCTCTGGCACTACTGTCTGCCATGGAGCCCCCAGAGGAGGCTGAGCAGGAGCTGGCATCTAGAGCTGTTTCTGCTGCTCAGGCTTCATATGCTTGTCCTGCAGTTAAGACCTTTGAGAAATTAACTCAGCAGTCTTATTTCACTCCTGTGTTACAAATAAAAAGAATGTGTTATTTGGGAGGGGAAATAACAACCAAATTGTAAAGTCATGTTTTGTATAGGAGTTAGTTATCTACTGTGATTTAGACACTTTTCACAATGGATTTTGAACTGGGAAATAGGAAGGCAGAGAAGGGGAGCGGCAGACACCCTAACCATTGAGAATAAAGATTAATAATACCCAGCCTGCTGTAATAGAAGCTGAGAAACATACTGTCTTTTTCAGGCAAGAAGTATTTTGCAGAAGGAAAAGTGTTTGTTCATGAGTAGTCTGGCCAGCTGTCTCCTAAAAATTACTCTTGTCAGACAGGGGTATTCCTTAGATTCTTTTGAATGTAAAACCCTCAAAAGGTTAACAACAGGGACAGGGGCATGAGCTGAGTTCTGGAACATGAGTAACTCCATCCAGTGAATAGTAACCCAGGATCCTTGCTCCAGTCAAGCAAATATCTGCTCACCTTCATGCTAACTATTTTGGTATCTTCTCTACATCGACATTTAGTTGGTTTAGGCCCTACCACTATCATTACCTACAGATGGGAGAAGAAAGTAGCTTTTTGTCTTCTGAAGAAGCGTATAAATCTCCCCTCTCTCCATGGCTTCAAACACCTGGATCTGCTTACCACCCCTACAACTGTCCCAATGCTATTCATTCTCTCCTGTGCTATAAAACTTCCCTACTTTATCTTTCGCCCGCCTTTCATAACTACTCCTTAATGGGTACCAGGTGTCTATACCGACGGTTGAGGCTAACTCTTCCTATCACCGAGATTAACTCCTTCCTCACTTCACTTGAAATTGATATTCAATGGATTTGGATATGTCATCCCTTGATGAGAACTAAAACAGGTCAGAGGAACTGGGAAGAGCCTTACAACCACACAAACAAGATGTTACCATCCTCTTTCTACTTCAGACATTTCTATGCAGGTAATGCAGAGTATCAGACAGAGGAGCAGAGTCAAAGGCAAGAGACCTGTACCCTGTTCTGCCACTGAACTGTATGCAACCCTGAGCAAGAATAAAATAGGAGGTAATCAATAGGTAATAGGAGGTATTCAAATATTTCCTGCTAGCCAAGGGTTTTACAGAAATGCAGAGTAATGAAGGATTAAGAGCTTTTCTCTATTGTACTTACTAATTGTCATAGCAGTCCGGGAGTTCATCACTGCTAAGATCTGTGCTAGGTAAGTTGCTCCTACTTTAGGAAACTTGTAATATGAAGAGACAGAGCAAAAATCTGAAGGGGAACAGACTAGTTGATTCTTCATACCACTCACTGAAGATGAAGCAAGCCTTCAACTCGGGAGCCTTGTACCATGTCTGCAGCCAGTACAGCTATTGAAATGTAACACCAGACACCCAGAAGATTATTGGTGTTGGAAAGTAGAAAGATCTTCAATCCAACAGAACTGAAGGAGGAGATAAAATATTTTTAGTGAAGCTTATTCTTTTAGAGTTAGTCTGATTACATGGTAGCAAAAAGTACATTTGGAAAAAAAAGACTTTTTTAGTGGAAGAATTATCATTTAACTGTCCAGTTTAAATGAACTCTAAGAGATTTGCATTGTGCCACTGGGCTTCTAACTGCACATGCTAATGGTAGAATACATCTGAGAAGTCATCTAGGTTCATTTTTTTTTTTTTAGAGAAGAATTGTAGAGCATGATTCAGCTCACTTATATCTAAAACCAGTGAGATGAGTCTTCTATAGGCAGGTGAACTGAATATAGCCCATCCCATCTGACAAGTGACACTCTCCTCTTCAGTAGTTTCTTTTTCATATTTGTATCAAATGAATTGTGACTTTTGACTGTGCTCTCTGTAGCTCACACGTCATATAGTATCTTGGAGGAGCAGGAGAAAGCCATAAAGAATTGGCTTTGACTCTCAGAAATCTGCCTGTTGCTCTCTGTTATTGCTGACACAAATGTGGACAGGAAGGATGCCTCAGCAAAGGGGATGTATGGCATATTCTTGTCTCTGCTTTCTGCCCCTACTTAGCTGCTGCTTCTAGGGAAAAAAAGAAAACTTTTGATCAACTAAACCACTTACAAATAAAACAGTATTTTCATGTAAATGAAATAAATGTCAATAAAATCAGTGATATGGGAACCATAAAATATTCTGAAGAAAAATATCCTTATGAACAACAACAAAAAATATCTAAGTTAAGAACAAAACATTACCTGGAATTCAGAACCACGAGGGCTTTATTTTGCATTGTTAATGGGATCCAAATGAAATGGCGATATAATTTCTCATTTAAAAACCAATATTTTTTTAAAATTCCAGTTATACTTTAATCTATTTGTTGGTGCCAAAAGTTTTTAGTAAAACTCCCTGGACTCCAGACTGGCAGGTAGTTGCATACAGTCACGTGCTGCATTCCTCACTCTCAGCTTCCTTTTCCTTGTGAACTGAGAGTCAGATTCATTTTTAATTGTGATCTGCAGCTGACGTATCCGATCACATGAAGCGATTTCAGTCACACCTGAACTGACCTTTGTCAGATTCAACGAAATCACAAGTCCATGGCATCCTTTTCCTGCTATGTTCCATCCTGGTTTGTGTTTACGATGTTACAGCTAATTTTGTCCCCCTGAAATCAAAATACTTCTTTCATTGTTGTATCTTTAAACTTGTTTAATGGCTATGATGATGTACTCTTGGATAGAAGACATGTAAGAGCTCTAGAAGACAAACATTCTTATACAATATCTGTTAGGTATATTTAAAATTTTCTGAAATACATTATAAGAAAGATCACTCCCTAAGAGTAAAACAAACAATAACTTGACTTCTAAACTTGGCTAAGCTACAAAAGATGGTAAGTCACAAATGAGCTACAGTGAGCATTTACTCAAAGTAGGTGAAGTACAGAAATGTAGACACCCACTTGCTGAGGGCAAATCTTTCCATGAGCATGCAGGAGAGGTTGCAATGAGATTGCCATGGTTCCCAGCTGTTGCAGGCCCATCAGCTGAGCAGGCTGGGAGCTGTGGACAACATTGTGCTTTCCTTTCCACACCAGACTCATTTCCTCCAGCTGTGAACAGGGCTATAGAGTTACAGAGTCCTTGAACCCTGAGATTAAAAATCAGTGTTCTGCTGGTTTGTGGAGGAGTTGTTTTGGCTTTGGCTTAGTGGCATGGAACCATCTGCTCAAACGACCACCTTTCTGTTCCAGTATGAATCTGTCATCATGGTAATTAGATGAGGCCCACAGGTTGGAACCTGCTTAGCTTAGAAAGTATCAGACTGCTGGCAGGCCACTGGCTAGGATGGACACTTGTCTGGAATCTATTTCATCGTTGGTCTGAAGGCAGCCACTTCTATTATCTCTCTCAAGAAAATTGCAAAAATCTAATGTTTTCCCCTGGCTTTAGGGGTAACAGGGTGGGAGATGCGTGGTGAGGCAAAGGTGAATTTTAGCCTTTTTTTTTTTTTTTTTTTTTTTAATTTGAAAAATCGATTGTATTTTGCAAAAACTTGGGGAAATTCAGTGGTTGGCTTTTGTTAAGTAATGTTTTCAAATAGTTGGGTATGTCTCCTGGAACACTGTTATTTTGTATACAATTAATTAAAGACAGAAATAATACACAGGTTCCCCTTACATGCTGTTTGCCAGGATGAGAAACATACCCACACTAAAAAAATTGGCAAGTTTTAAGGGAATAGAAAAGAGAATTGAAAAAACAGAAACATTTTAGTTAAAACATATAACCTGATACTGGGGGCAGGGGGGAGGCAGAAATGTTCTTCAGGTATCGGTTTGCAATTTTTGACAAGATTATTTCTTTATGTCTTTCTGTGTATTTAGACAACACCCTTAGCTAGAATTTCATTTGCTGGCCTTGGTGGAGAACATTTGGGTCGTTATTTTAAGCTTTTTTTTTTTTTTTTTACTCTGGGTTGGAGAATTTCACTGTTTCAGCTCAGCATAGTATCTTGCATATGCTTCTGTTTCATGTCATTGCCTTAAAAGAGATAAAGTCAAGTTTTCCCTTGCTGTCTGCCAGGCCACCTCCGTTATTTCCTGTCACACACTGTGCTCTAGGTGTCCAGGTATCTCACACAGCAATGAAAATGGAGAGATGGAGGGAATCGTACTCTCCTGGCCAATTGGCTCACAGGGTTGTATGTTTCAAGTCACACATTACTTTAGAGGTGCCTAAAGAAAATGTCTAGTGGTTTCTATTAAAGGATGAGGTTAGAACTATGGCCAGTCTTCAGGGTTAATTGATTCCATAGAAAGCATGGGGCCTCCTCACTGATCAGAGACCAAATGGCACAACATGAAAAAAAATGACATAATGCGTCTTCAATTATAATTCATTCTGAAATGAGAATTGCTATTTAACAAAACCATTTGCCTCTGTGTGTGGTTAAAGGAAGCTGGATTTATGTGTTCCTGTACAATCTTTATTAATGAGTCCCAGATATTTCTACCATAATAGCCTAGTGTTTCAAAAAGAAGTAAAACATGAGGAGAATTTGGCTCTCTAGTGACAGCAGCTACCCTACCAGCTACCCACCTAGACTGCAATGCAAGGCATGCCTAGTATTTAAGCATGCAAATAAGGTTAAGTATAAAGTAAAGTTTTTTTATACTTGGGTATGCTGCAACTATGTTGGACTCTATGATCCATATGCATCCCTTCCAACCTGAGATATTCTATGATTCTATATGCTTTGCATTCAGTTCCAGAGGTGTTCAGTATCATACACGTTTACTACATCATTAATAAAGAGGATCCAAAAGACATTATGATTTCGAGGTGGGGTGGGAGGTGAGGGAAGATGTTAGCATTTGCTTTTACATGTTGAAATATTCTATACATTCCCTAAAAAGCAAATCCTCAAAATGGATTTTTAGGGCTTATTATTTACTGTATATTTAAACTTAAACAAATGTTTGAAAATAGTTAAAAGCAGCTCATTTTTCAATTCATAATTAAAAAGCCAGACAATGGGCTTTTCCCAGGTGCTTGTCATAGAAGCTGGGGAAAACCATCCCACTTACACCAGCAATGGATGGAGAGGGTATTGCTCTCCAGACAGCTTTCACAGTAACCGATGCTCTTCTGTGCTGCTTACATTTCTACAGACCTACACAGTGGTGGAAGTACTTGCTCCACTGTATTCTAAAATGTAACCAGCTGTAGAGCTGTGCTGTTCTACACACAGAACAATCTCTGCTGCTTTGAAGTCTGTTCTTATATGTGCACAAAAAGAATTTTATCCTTAAAAGCACACAGCTTAAAAGACACATTTGTTTTCTTTAAATGCAGAAAAAAGTACATAAATAGCCTTACTCTTTAGAATAACAGATAAATGTGAAATATTAAAACAACAGCCTACAACATCATAAATAATAGCCTGTTTTCTTTGTAAAATGAAGGAATTTGGACTTTATGCCAGTTTCAAGGGCATAAATAAAGTTCATTTTTAAAAGGAAGTCACCTGCTTTACCCACTAAAACTAAAATCAATGTATTATAGCACTTGAATTTTATCTACCCTGTGCTACTACTGAAAATTAAGGAAACAGGAAAAATCTTTACCCAGAGTAAGAGTGCCGGGCAAGGAGAAACTGAAGGAAGACGTGCTTCTGACCTCAGATGAACTGGTAACACATAAAATGCGTGGTCTTATGAAATGATGACCACTTCTCAGATCCAACAAACCCCTGCCTTTTATTTTATGCATGTGACTGGCCGCTTTCAATGAAGGACAAGCTGTGTTAGCCACTCACTGTATATTTTACCTGTTAGGGAAGCTTATGGCTCCCCACACTGCAGTGCATTTCTTATTTGTTTAGCTGAGCAGCTGCTTCTTTCCATGATCCCCTGCTGGAGCTGTGGGACAAAGTGAAAGATTTTGCTGCCTTTTGCCCTGGTAGGGTCATTTCTGGTCATTTGTGCCTTTCGAGGAGTGAGCTCCAGTGTCACGGGCTGTCCTTCGGGAAGCTTTGTTTCCTGAACTCGCAATATTTACTTGAAGCTGACAAGCCCGTCCTTCCAGCAGGACGTAAGTGATGTGGGAGCCACGCAGTATGAAGTGCGCTCGGTAATTGAAGCCAGTCCGCTTAGGGCTTTTGAAAGGACGCTTGAAACCTTGCATTCAACTGAGTTGTCAATGGGGCACCAGTGAAGAGAAAGAAGACAGACTCATGTGCTCTCTGTGGTCTGTGTCTCTGGGTAGATGGGCTGGTGTGATTTGAAACAGCTGTAAATGTGATCTTAATACTGCAGAAGCCTTTGATTGTAGTGTTTTGGTCTCTGCCTGGCTTCTCTCTGCAGTCCTATATCAAAATGAGATGATGTGAAGCAGGGAAGGAATGCCTGGACAAAAATAAATGCAGAAAGAGGGGTACAAGTCTCAGCTGATAATACTAACATATATTGTGAGGTATTTTGTCATCCGTTTTTAGACCTTTCATGCAGGCAGTCTATGAAAATTTACATAGAGAAAGAAGATCTTCTTGGCGAGAAAATCCTTTCCTGAGAAAACATGATGTTGCTGTTTAGTGCTACACATAAATATTGTGTGTATCACCTACATGATGTTTATTGTCCCAGTTATCACCTTGCTGAAAGCATTAGCTACTCAGAATAATTCAGCATTAAATTAAAACCTTAATTACAGCCTTGCATTTCTGAGAAGATGCTAAATGGATAGAGGACAAGATACTTCTATTGTTCACTCCAACTTTCTTAACTCATCCATTGAAATTAGTAGCCCAGTAGGCTTGCTGCCAGGGCCTGACCTGTCAACTTGTTGAAGTCACTATCCTCCATAACTATATGACAGTCCATGGACATCTGCAGAAAAACACACCTGCTTAAGCATATGCACAGTGGAACTGTCTCTCACAGATGAATTTTGCATACGGAGTTCTCAGTAGTCTCATGGTCCATTTTGCTATTAAAGGTAAACCTGAACTGAAGAGCTTTTCTGGATCAGGTGCTGTTTGGAGTAAAGAGAAGTGAGTTAAACTAATGCTGCCTTTGTGGCATCTCTAAAGTGTGGCTTAACACAGAGTGGTGGCTCTGCCTCAGGAAACCTCGGGCAGGTTTCCATCCACTCCTTAGTTCACTCTGTCTTTTGTAGCCCATCTGCAACCCTCCACATCTACACTGCAGATCCAGGAAGTCCCAAGACAGTCATCAAATGTGAGAGATCCATACTTCCCAGCCCTGGGGAGTGACGTGATCTAGGTCTTAATGCCTATAACAAAGGGATTCAGACAAACCAATCTGAAGTGATAATAAAAATGGAAGCTGCATCTGCAGAGCAAATGTGTGGAGCTTTTTGGAAAGCATGTTGCTTGCTGTGACAAATCAAGACTCAGAGAAACTTACTGAAAGGCAATGGAAAAGCAAATACCCTTCCCTTTCTCTGCCCACCATTTGCTGTAATAGATAATCTCAGTAAAATGTGCATCTGAAAGCTGTCATTTTTTTGTCACCATCCACAGTGAAGGGTCAGCTGTGACTTAGGTACATCTGCATTTATTTCTTTTCTCTCCGATTTTATTTGGTTTAGCCAAATGGAAACCCACGTTCCATCTGGTTTGTTGAGGCAGCTGCTCCCTTGTGATTGATGGCATTCAACTTTTGTGTTTGCATACCTGTGGCTGATGCCTCCCATCTTGCATGACATCAAAGGGAGGCAGCATTGATTGGCATCTTAATTCAAGGCTCGTGTTCTCCGTGCTTGGCTGGGCTGGGAGCACTGCACTTGCTGAATTTCCCTCCTGTTGCTGTGTGTGTGCCTAGCTGGTGACCCCAGCCTCTTGCATCCTCCCACACAAGAAGGTTGCCTAATGTTGGGTGCGTTCTCCTGCTTTCATCTGCTGATGTCCGCAAGATAAGGCCTGGCGCATGACGGTTCGTTATTTTCACTAAGTCTTTAATGGTGTGTAACATGTTTCTTGGAGGTGGGCTAATGTGGGGGTGAAAACCTGAGGTCTGTTCAAAGATACAGGTCACACTGCAGTAACTGAGCTTGTCAAGACAAGTACAAATCAGGCTGTGCTGTGATATAAAGCAAATTGTGCGTTACTTGTGCACCCAGAGGCTGAGGAGAGATTTCCAGGAAATGTTAGGGTCATCTTTTTATTTAAATTGTAGTAATGCCTCAGGCACCAGCCATGACTGAAGTTTCATGCCAGAAGTGATGCAAACACACAGTGTTTGCTGTGAAAAAGTCTGGAAACTAAGCACCACAAAGAAGGTATGGAAGAAAGGAAATCCTGCTCCTATGCTCACATGCTATTCTAGGAACACAGGATTGGAAAGGACCGACCCAGTCACTAGGCTCAGTGCACCACAGCCATGGGCAACAAGATGTCCAGGTGTCCACAGACCATCTACTTCAGAAAACTAAATCACTGTGGTTCAGCACACAACTTGTGTGCCTAAGCATCCTTAGCTTGAGACCCTAGATCCAGCAAAGAAATCTTGGTGACCTTGCCTAAAATTTCAGGGAAGCAAAATCCCCCATCTAACACCCTGTCTACTGAATGGATCAGTAGCACCTCTCTCTTTTCTAGGCTGACTCCCTAGGTCAGGGGTCCTCAAACTTTTTAACCAGGGGGCCAGCGCGTGGATGAAGTGGCAGGCAGTCATCTGTGGCTGCTTGGTTTCCCCCTCCAACCCCTGGCAGGGGGGGGCGGGCAGGTTCTGTAAATATCGGGGGGTTGGATTGAGGACCCTGGGGGGCCGTATCCGGCCTGCGGGACGTAGTTTGAGGACCCCTGACTTAGACAGCTATCTCTACTCAAAGATGCTGCCATCTTTGGGTCAGGATGGTGGCTGGTGAGTGCAAAGGCCCTCCAGCACCTCACACCTCTGGGCTCTGCATGCTCCTTAGCTTCTGGGCGTTTGAGTCTTCAACAGAAGATACCAAGAGAATGACCATACTAAAAGGCTATGAGATTTTCTGTGTAAAAATACTGCTTATATCTTCAGGGAAAGTCAGACCAATATGAAATCAGAAAAGCAGTATTTCTGGGCCCTGAACATGCAGATAAAAAAGGAAGATTCTGCTCTGTAGAATACAGTTGATTTTTCCATCTGTGGTCTGATACAAACAGTCCTGACAGAAAACTGTAGCTGAGACAGATAAACTGAAGCCATTTCAGGCTGTGAAGGCCAAATCCTCATAAATTCTGCTTAACTATGTCATTGAAACATGTACTGAACTCAATTTGGAGAGGAAATTTCAAACCTGCATCACTCTGGGCACTTCCTACTGGCTCTCTGAAGCATCCCAGCTCCCAGCCGTGGCTGCTGAGGATCTCAGTGGAAGCTTAACTCCTTCCAGTAAGAGATGTGTCATATAACCACCTATAAAAGTGAGGTATCTCAGCATAATTAATTTTACTGCTGGAGCTGGGAGACTGCATCATAGGTTTTGCTATACTGTTACAGTGCCCTAACTCCCTTTATTAAATGTTTGCTTTTGTAAATAAATGGCTTTTAAACAGTACTTTTGGAAGAAACTGGAAATTTTGTGAGAGAATACCAGTCCACTCCTTTAATCACAGTATCAGTTTTCCTTGAAAAAAACCCAGTCTTGATCAAATTCAGACACACTTCATTTTTACATCCACAGCAGCTTTTTCAGTGCACCATTTAAAAAGGCAATTTAAAAGAATGTTGTGCTTCCCTACAAAAAAACTAAAATATATGTGTGATAAGCAGTTGCTAATACTTCCAAACCCAAAGAGGTCTGGACAGCATTGTTAGTGTCTCATAATCTAGGATTCTGAGTACAAAATTAGGAAATCTGTGGTCTGTGGATAAATATATGACCTTCCTAGTTTCTCCGCTGCTAGAGTCTTAGGGTTTGGGTCTCACAGCATCAGGTTTTTGCTAAGGAATCGGTGAGGGTTGCCTAGTTGTAAGTAGGAAGATTTTGGCTTAGATTTTGTTTTTTGTGTAATCTGTTTTTTTTTCAGTTGAAACCTTCAGGGTGCAAAAAATCTGCAGGAAAGGAAGCCTCTCTGCTCTTGGTCATATCTTCAGTTCTGACCAGGACTACCACTGATTACATGTTTTTCTCTTTTCTGATAGCTGTTGCAATTTATGAGAGAAATACAGATAGAGTAGGATGAATTCCAAGTAGAGAAAGCTCTTGAAGCCGTACCTCGCTGGTGAGCCACCTTGAAGTTGACCACTGCAAAAATCAGAACTGCTCACTCTCCCAGGAGTGTGGGATCCTTCAGGGTTACTCTCAGAACAATGTTCACTTGCCCTTTTGATGCCCTTACTGGACTTCTGAGATAAATATTTCTGGTTTCCAAGATTTTGTTCATAAACATAAACTTCACTTTACATTTTGTAAAAATACAGAAAAAAAAACCATATTCCGAGAAACCACAGAGAAACTCAGAGGGCATGATACCAGAAGAAAAAACATAGCATCTCCACATGAATATTGGTCTTGGCAGTGCAATGCAGTATCACTGAACTTGTTAAAATGTCTAAAATTACTGCTCCATCAGTATTATTACCTGCAGGGGAGGAGAAGTTCCTGGCATGGTTCAGAAAGACAAACTGTCAGAAGAATTGTAATGGATAAGGGTAGAAGTCTTAAAGTTGGGATCATCTGATCCATTTTGTCCCTTGTAAGTTAGGAGTGAAGTCCAAGCAAATCGAATCATCTGCCTTTACATACAATGGAGGAAAATCAGGAATTCACAGATTGTGATTTATCCCATTTTTCCTAAACATTAATTACTCTTAGAAAGGGCTTGTTTCTGTCTTTTGAGCCTACGTGGCAAAAGCAACCTGGACAGCCAGTTTTTAATTAGATTAAATCTGACAAGATGAATACTGCCCTGAGTGATTTTGGAGAGTTCACATTCCTTCATATCAGTGGCACTTAGCAATCAAACTAACTTCATAAAGTAGGTTCAGTTGTACAATAAGCAGTTTAGCACAGTGAAATGCATGGTCATTCATCTAGGTGTATAGTCATAAGAGGGATTATATCTTGCAAAGTAGTGATGCTAACATGGATTTCATGTTCCTTGGTAGATAACACATTAAGCATGAGCTCCTACAGAGACAGCAGCACTTAGAGGGTAAACAGCACTTTGGGATGTATAAACAAATGTGTACATTGAAAAAGTAGCAGATAATATTGTCTTTTAATAGGATATTACTGAGACCATTATTGCTACCTGTTTCCAGCTTTGTTAACCTTTCTTCAAAAAGGATAAAGAAAACCAAGAGAAGTATAGCAATGCTTGTATTGCTGAGAAACAAATAGCATGCTGTAAGACTCAGAGTTCTTTTTTTCAGTTGATCCAGAAAACGATTAAAAGATTACTTCCTCAGCTTCACTGAGAATCAAGAAGGAAGATCAAACAATGGGAGAAGGGCAAAATTAAACTCAGTAACAGTACAACATTTTTGTCAGGTTAATTAGCCACGGCTTCTATTGAGACAGCTTATTTGAGATGTGGCGGATTCCTCATTGCTCTTCTTCCTTAAGAGAGGGTTGATAGTGTGACAGAGATGTTATGTAAGACACAGATCAGATAATTTTAAAAACTGGGGATATTCTTTTCCATCCTGGCACAGTTATGCATTCATGTCTCCAGAAAAATAAGACTAATATCATACCGGTCCCAAAATTCTGAAAAGCTTTGGTAATTAAAGGCTTACTTGAGTCCCGCACTGCCCAAAGTCTTCTGACTTCTCTATGCTGAGCACTCAAATTCCAGCAGAAGCATCCTCATTGCAGATTTTTACTGTTTCCAAAATGTTCTACAGTGTCATGGCACTGAGAGAGAAACCCTGTTGTTCAGTTGTGCAGAAAGCAGGTGTCAAACAGCATTCCTCCCATCCTCATTCTGCACCATCACCTAGATCTCTGTCTTGAAAAGTGTGCACATCTGGAGGAAGCGTCCTTTCCTGGGGGATTAAAACATCTTGTTTTAACATCAAAGAACCAATAATTGCATGCGTGCATGTATATATATACACACATGCACATACATACACGTATATGTGTGTGTATGTCTGTACAGGTATTAGTTGTCCCTTACAGCAAGCAGAAGACAATAAGTGTTACTTTCAGCCCTTGCATGTTCTTCAGTTAACTAAGGTGATGGCACTGTGAGGCATATGTACTTTCATCATTGCAATCTACCCACAGTGACTTGGGGTAAATACTTGAAAGCGGAGAAAGGGAAAAGGGATTACTTCAGTTCTTAGGGTCCTTTCTCAGTCAGCTTTTCTGAGGTCTTTTTCAGCAAGATACATCTATCTTTGTTTTTCCTTTTGTAAAACTATGCTGACATTGTTCATCTGAACTCTATATATCTATTTATCTATTTATAACTCCATTTATCTAGCATATAATCATGTTTTGTCCAATGTTTCTTAATAATTCTTTGCAGTTTTAAAAAAAACCATTATAGTTTTGCCTTTTTACCAAAGTCCATCACCTAAATGAAATGCTTTCTCCTAGATAAAACACAAATCTGCCCATACCTTTGAACTAAACAAGGAGGGAGTAAAGAGAAGTCATTCGGAGAAACTGGATTCATTGTCAAGAGAAGGGCAAAAGAGAGAAGGGCAAAAGAAATAGAGGAGATTGCCTGTTAGTTTTAAATGTTGCTTTTAAGAGCCAGGTTCAATTCTCATGCATATCAATCAGAGTAATTTTTATGACTTTAAGATATAGACCAAAGAAAACACTTCCCCAAAGGTTATAATATATTTTTCCTCCCTCATGTTAACAAGTTCCTTCCTGGTTTATATCCTAAATTAACCACACACACACACCCCAAAAAAACCCCAAAACCAGCCCAGCATGAGGTCCACAAAGGTCACCAATAGCCATCAGCTCTGCAGGGAAGGCTTGCGAGGCTGCCTGCATGCAGTGGACATCCTGGGCAGGCGCAAGGGCAGTGACCGTGTAGCTCAGCTTCCCATGTGCTTCATCAGCTATTGTTATACAAACACAATTAGCTGACAAAATGATTTCTCCAGTAAAACAAGTAGGACATGCTGAGTGATTGGAGAGATATAAAAGGCGAAAAAATGCCTTTTCTTACTTTTCTGCTGCTAATAGTAATTTCAGGTGCAAGATGGGGTTTTTTTTACTCCTTTCCCTTATCTGACAAAAGGAAAGTTGCAGGTTTTTTTCTTTTCTTTTCTTTTTTCTTTTCTTTTCTTTTCTTTTCTTTTCTTTTCTTTTCTTTTCTTTTCTTTTCTTTTC
>JAVJGJ010000059.1:59917301-59927559 GCA_035590215.1 Microhierax caerulescens | reverse complement strand
GAATTATGTTTTAAAATATTCACTTTTCAATTACAATTTGTAATATCATCCTATTTCATAGACCTATAAAAGTGAGTGATGAGATTTATACAAAGCACTAGTAATAACTGGCAAGATAGTATGGGGAAGGTATATGCAGAGATATAGGAAATCAATTGTCATTCACGGTCTGGTTATATATTTCTATGGTCATAATCATCAGGCAGATAATATGGCTCACACACCATCCAAATCTCATTACACCTCTGGGGATCAAACAAGACTGACTCAAAGATCTGCCCATCTCATAGTATGATTTTCTTCCTAGGGACAAAATTTTCACAGTCTATTTTTAAAGCATTTTTCTCTCGGTGCATCTCTTCAGGACCCTAAAGCAAACTTAGTTCAAAGTAAATGGTAAAACAGCAATAAGTAGAAGGAAACACACCACCAGCATGATTCTGGTCACTGCTGTGTGTATACAGTGACAACTAAGGTTACCCATGCACCAGCCTTGTGCTACAGCTTGCTGCCTGTGAAGATGCCCAATGCTTTAATGAACCTGACCGAGACCACCTTTATCACAGTTTCCTCTGTCCTCAAATGCTCTGCCTCTCTTTGTTCTTGTTCATTTTCCTGCCTCCCTCACCACAGCGAGATGTTTGAGATTTGAGTTCCATGGCTGCTGTTTCATGGTATTTGTGGTAAAAACTAAGTCTGGCAGCTGTCTTGATGTTCAATCATCTTGTTTTCTTTTTCTTCAGAGAGCTGGGGTGATGGTGGTGTGGGGGGTGGGAACCCCAACAAAACCTAAATGTCTGAAATGAAATCTTTTGGCAGGCTAACTTTATTCAGCATTTGTTTGTTCAGTTCTGATGTTCAACCAGGCATAATAATCACTAGGGTGACTTTGGAGGATTAAAGTCTTAAGGCCCACTGGATTAGTATATTCAAACCTATATCTTTCAGCTGTCAGATAGAAGAAGGGTCGCTTCAGGAGCAGGATTTTTTTGTAAGTGCTTGCATGCAGAGAGCCCAATTTGTCAAAGTACTGAGCAGCACCCAAGAATTAACAAATTTATCTTCCAAGCTGCCTGGAGAAGTGCAGAAGGATTATCTCCAGTTTACAGATGTGGAAGCAAAGTGCAGATGGATTAAATGACTTGTTTCAGGTCATGTACAGGGCACTCCAGGCTGCAGGGGCACTTGCTGTTTTGAGGCAAGAACAAAAGCAAGTGGTCCTATGAGCTTCTCTGCTGCTGTTTCCCAGGTGGGGAAAACACCTTCTTTGTGCCTTTGCCTACTGAAAGTTTTGGGAAAGTCTTGGTGAACTCAGAGCCCCTGAGCTCTCCAGCGAAGTCTCTCTTGTTGATGTTACTATTAAAAACAGCAAAGACATTGGCTTGATGCCCTGGATGTAAAGGAGTACATCCTGGCTGAGTGAGGTGAACTGGGCAGTCCACCAAATGGTTTTGATTACTATTCTGGCCCATGAGTTTTCTTCAGCTAGACCTAAGAGAAGGAATGCTATGTAAATGGTATAGACCAAAGCCTCAGGGAAAATTCAGTCAGAGGGGTCTGTCTCAGCTCTTTTTTGTGTGATAAATGCATCACACCAATTATTTTAATGTTGGGAATAAGGGAGCTGTGCTGAAGTGCTGATTTAAAATGCCTTTTGTTCCTCCAACTGTTTTTATTATCGATGACTGTCAAAATTATCTCCTTCCCACTTTTGAGATAACTGACAGGACTGGTGATCATTCTGAAAGTGCCTTTGGAGTTCAGGCATCTGTTTTTCATGTTGTCATTGGCTTGCTGTTCTTGGAGGTGAAGTTATTCACCAAAATATTTGGAAGATTTGGAATCTTCTTCTAGAGAAGAAGTGTGGGATGTGTACCAAATATACCCGTTGCACATATTTGCAAATAGTTTCTTTCAAATCTAAAATCTGTGAGGGTTTTCAGGGAAACCTTTTAAAAAAAACATGTATTCAAAGTCCACCACAAATAAGATACTACATATCATGAAAAACAAAATAAAGAAAAGAAAAAAAAAAGAAAGAAAGAAAGAGAAAAGACGGAAATCCTCAGTTTGGATATTTCGCGACCTTTTAGTCACCAGAGGCTCCTGCACAGACAGACATATACAGCCCAGCTGACATTGTAGCACTTCCTTTCCCATCTTTCTGTAATACTGCCAAAAAGGAAACAAAATAATCTGAATTATCTGGAAGCCAAAGGCCTTGGAAGTTTTCTCCATATTATTCAGTTAAATTTTGCAAACACACTGGTAACACCTCAATAATGTTTTCCTTTTCCAAGAATGTCCTGGCAGCATCAGAAAAAGTCACAAATATTTCATTTCAGTTCCTATAAGTAATACAAACATAGATAAAAATATTCTTCATCATTTGAATCTGAGCGATGAGTCCAACATCAGTTTTCCCCGCTCCTTCAGTTCCTTTCTTCTAACTTCATCTGGCCTCACAAGCATGAAGTCTTGTATCTGGATGTGTAGTTTTCCTCCTAAAACAAACCCAGGCCTACCTTTTCCTGACTACTACAACAGCAGAGTGAAGCAAAAAGCCATGATCTTTCCCTCTAGGCTTGTCACTCCTCCTTTGGAAACATCACCAGTCTGTCTCACATCAGGTAAGATACACCCAGGAAAAAGTATAATCTTTGGAGGGTAATATTTTGGTCCTGTCTTCTGATATGCTAATCACAGGGAAAGTGCAAAACACAACCCCATCCATACTTGTCTGGGTCAGAACTAACGGTTGCTGAGATTGCTTTTGAGGGTCCCATTGAGAAGTCAGGGCTTAACTGGATGCATGTAGCACTGCTGCACCATTTTTCCTGCACATGTGCAGGTAAAAGGCACTTCGTAAGAATGTGGAAGAAGATGGGCAATGGGAAAAATTTCTTGTAAAGATGTGTCAGCCAACATGGTGGAGATTTCCTGCATGGCTTAAAGAGCTTCCCAGAAATACAGCGCTGGATTGCTTTTAAGGATTTCCCTTTGCTTTGGTTAACGCACCTCTCTGCCTCTTACATGAAACTGCTTTTGGCAAGTGTTTTTAAAGCTTTTCACAGGAGTTGGAGGGACAATGGAGCTGTGCAGCAACTCACATGCCCAGGCTGCCTGCTTTTGGCCTTACAGATGCCCTCAGACTCAAATTTCCCTGCATGCATGCAGACAGTTATCCTGCATGGGGCACTCTGGATACTACACTGACAGTCTTTTGGCTGTCTGTGAAGCAGTTGTGCAATAGGAAGGCAAGCAGGTAACAGAGCCCCATGCCCCAGGTGTAGCCACACTTTTATCCCATAAATTGCTGATGTCTTGAAGCAATGCTAGTGAATAGGGTGTACTTTCAAAACCAACAGCAAATGCAACAGAGTTTCATTTTTCATCTCAATATAAATTTACAAGTATGGAAGGAACAATAGGAAGAAAGCAAGTTTCCTCCTCCCTCATGATGTTCATTCATCACAAAGATGACACCAGGAGGGTAGTCTGTTATATATTATATATTATTTTGTGGTACTTAGACCATTTTTCAAATAGAAAAGCAATTCACATAGCCGTTTATTCACATCTGGATATAACTTTTTGGTCTGACTAAAAATCACCTAAGCATCTTTATGCACTTGGGAATGATTCCAGAGCATATGTAAAAGGATGCTGCTTCACTTCAGTGTTTTTTCAAAAGACTTTGGAATACCGTGCATTGTTTCCATTAGAAGAGTGAAATCAATTTACCTCTGAATGTGCCCCCTTGGTGATACTGTACTTTTGCCAATATTAAAAACACGTCAGCATGTCTGGAACTTACTGGTGTGTTTCCCAGAAAAATAGAAATATGTGTGTAAGAAAAAGAAGTGGCTGAAAACAATTGTATCCTCTTTGTTCTTTTGGAATAGCCTGTCGCTCCAAATAATTATAAGTACATAGTATGCATAAAAAGTGTCCTCCCTCTCTCCAGTTTTTAAATTTGTTTCAAGTTTTCATTGGAAATCACATGTGCAATGATGTTTCCTCAGCCTGCTGCAACAGTATGGCAGGATATGAGGAGTAAGTGCAACGGTCAAGTGAATGACAAAGTGCCGAATTTTAAATAAAATACATTTCCAGGGTGAGATTCCAGGGTGAATTGCACCAGATATCACTTAAGCATAAAATTTAATTCATGAGTTTTTATCAGCCTCTGGCTGTGAGGCAGTGTTGTACTCACAATTCTTTCTGTCAATCCATAGAAATTAGATCAGCATACATAGATCAGAATTTTGTTACTTACATAAGGAAGCAACAATATTTTGGTACTCACTAAAGGACTGTGTGAAAAAAGTGTATTTATAATACTATATTTTGAATTGTATCTCATCACTTCAAAGAGTCTCCAGGCAGATTAAGACCAATGTCTAGGGATGGTAGAAAACAAAAAGGTAGATCTTTGTGCAGAGATTTGGTGGACTGCAGAAGCAGAGGGCTGAAGGGTAAGGTAGCATGAAACTGAAATATGCTTTTTCCCCTCTTCTTTTCTGCAGATCTTGCCTGTCCCAGTACTGTAATTAATTTTTCAGCAGAAGAGAACAGCATGTGGCAATGTAACTGTCCCACTACTAAGAATGATGAGAACAATTCCTTTTTCAAACCACCTGAAAGGAAATACAAACATAAACTGTCAACTATTAATAAAGAGCTCAGACCCTCTGAAGATCTTTTCAGTACTTTAGCAGCTTCCCTCAGGGAAAGGTTTCAGAACAGATCTCAGATCCAAGCTTTTCAGGTTGGACAGGAGTCTGCAGAGGAAGTTTGGTCTGGGCATGCTTCTAGGATGATGAATTATTGAATTAATTTAATCACTTTTGCCTCTTTTCATTTTTCACCAACTACAGATAACTATGTGTCATGAGGGATCCCAGATGGGTGCAAGCACGATTGATTAACATAATTTGCCATGCTATGTAATTAAACAAACATTGTAGTTGTCTGGAATTAATGAAAGTAAGGGGAAATGGAGCCTAGCAAGTAGGCACATAGATTTTCTCTGCTGCTGAGCTGAAGTGTTAAAGAATGATAAAGAGCAACAAAGAATTGAAGGAAAAGAATTAAGAGATGGATCCCATTTCTGTAAAATTGTCTGAAATGTCATAACTTGTGAAGAGCTGGGGGAAAACAAACTCAGCAGTGTAGCATTCAGTGACTGCTACAGTGCAGTATATGTTAACAGATTGCCATATATACATCCATACTATACAACGCTTTATTCCAGTCTATGTTTGATACCTATGGCTAAATTTTGTCTAGGAACAAAAATACATAGCAAACCACAAATTAGTGAATTAGCCATCAGACACTTACAGATCTCTGCTCCAAAGGGTTTACAATATAGCAAGAAAATGTTATGCTCCTCATCCTTATAGGCTGGTGCTTGAGGCCAGAACTGGTTACAGTGTCAAAGAAGTGGAGGAGACAGAGAAAAAGAGGAATGGTTGTACTGAGAAGCAGAGCATCTCTCGGCCACATGACCTGGAGTGCTTTCTGCATCAGGTGATGTTAACAGGGGCACATGGTCTCTGCAGTGTCACATCCGTGTTGTTAATGAGAAATCAAACAAATATCCTCCTCCTATTTATGTAGACTGTGGCCAATCTGTTAATTTTATCCTGAAGCTTTGAGCTCCAACCAGGCACCTGAATGGCAAAATCAGTATTTCTTCATTAATCTCATTGCTTCATCACTTGTGCTTTTTTCCATTTCCTCCTTAGTTTCTGTCTCTCTGCCTGGATTTCTTTGCACTGCCTTTCAGTGCCTACAGCTATAACATAAGATATAGGAACACCTGGGCTGGTTCCCTATTAAGGTCTGTAAGAAGAAGTTGTGTTTGTTATATAGATCTGGCTTTCATGAAGGCATCATCTTTTTACCCATATAACTTGAAAACAGAACTTGTATTAGAAACCAAACAAGATGAGGGCCAAGTAAAAAAAATAATAATAATTTATGCTGGTTTACATGTAGCAGTCTTGCTGCAGTGACTGTGTGGGCAGCAGCGGGATGCACAGTGCAGGGGCTGACCCAGCACATCACATGACATGTATCCTGCTCTGTGTCTGTGATTTGAACAACGATAATGGAGCAAACTCTTAAAATATTCTGTGTGGGTAAATCCATGTGTGGTCAGGCAGTCATACAAGTAAAATGTAAAAGAAGGGGATAAAGAAGTGCAAAAATCAACATAAGAAAGATTACATAATATATAAGGAAAACAGGAATGAAGAGTTGAAACCCTTGAGAGGAGAAGGACTTCTAGTATTTGAGGAAATCTATCATATTAGAAGAATGTCCAGCACTCAGGCAGGACAAGAAGAGAAGAAAAAGAAATGTCATGAATAAGGAGAGGGGTGGAAGACAGAAAACAGAGGCAGAAAAAAAGGACTGGGGAAATTTTATGAATTTGTATGTTGCAGGAGAAAAGAAGGAATTTTTCAGGTATCTGACAAAATGGGATGTAACACGGCAACAATTGTAAGCATGAGCTGAATGTAAAACAAGTTGAACAGGAAATATTGGATGATGTCTAAAAAACATTCTATAAACTTTTTTTATACACATATTGTCACTTACTAATTCAAGACAGAACTAGAGTGAAAGCTCAGCAACACAGAGCAAAAGAGGATTCTCACAATGTTTTCCAGGCACCTACTAGGAAGGAAAGGAAGGTCTCTGGGAAAGCTTGTACTTAGAGGAATTCAGATCAAAGAGATAAGGATATCTAGAGGCCAGTTTTGAACTTCCACATGCATTTCTAAGCCCAATCTGCCAGCTTTTGGAGGGCCAAGCAACACACTTGAGAATAGCGATACAGAAGAAGAAAGAGAATTTCCAGAGGAAAAAGCACACAGATGCTGAACAGAGAACACTGGAGGACAGAGAAGAAAAGAGTAATAAAATACAATTACTCCACTACATTTGGTTCTTTTATGCATGTCTCAGCACTGTGTGTACATACTGAACCCTTGCATTACAGTTCTTTGCTTTCTTGTACCATTGATTTTCTGAAGAAGGTATTAATGAAGTAATAACAGCAATATAAAGGTGGCTTGTAAGAGTTGAGTTATAGATCTGAAATCAGACTGTTTGGTCACTAACACATTTAAAACAACAGAAGACATAATCTGAATGTTGAACTGAACTATTGGAGGATCACAAATGGAAAAAGAAAAGTTTGGGAGATTAAAACTGGATGAAGTGAGTACTTGGGGGAAAAATGTAGGAAAAATATATGATGCATGTGTGAGAATATTCAGAATATTCTTTGTTACACTGCTGTCAAATTTTGCATTTAAAAAACAAAGATTTCTTTGTTGAATACTCAAAAAATGTGACTATGTATTGCACACTTAGTATCTGGTAGGATGCTGATTAACTGCTATGACAGTGCCTTCCTTCCAAAGATAACCTGAGCCAAAGAAGTGTAACTTTTTCTCTAAAAGCCAAGGAGAAAGTTAACGAGTCTTTCACAGCCTTGGAAACATACATCTTAAGATGCCAGGATCAAATGAAGTGACTCCTAACTGAGCAAATCGCCCATGTATATGCCTTGTGATCAGTCATGAAACCAACACATGAGCAATCAACACAATGATGCAAAATCTGTCTCTAGACAAGTTTGAACTCTGGGGAGGAATGGTATGGATACATCAACATCCCTCCCAAGAAGATGTTTTGGACAGACTCCAGCTTGGCAAGTTTTATACAACACTTGCTATCTGATAAATATAGTAATTGTAAAATGACCACTCTTTACATAATAACTTTAATGGTCCATGTGTAAGAATAGCCTTGATGGATAAGGAAAAGTTTATCTACAAAGATAGTTACAGAACCAGACATAGAATAAGGCTTTTCATATAAACAGTCAACTAAAGAATTGTTGCAGTTAGTCTTTTCTTCTAGTCCAACTGCCTATTGAGTGCAAGCCTTACAAAAATAAGTAAATTGTTAACTCTAGTACTTACTAATTTTGCTATTCTGCATAATAGCTGCAGAATTTTGCATAACCCTGTACTTCATTCAGATATAAAACTTTGCAGAGTCATCTTATTGATCTATGATTTGCAGTAAGCTATTCTGTGATAAGGTAGGTTGAAATATACAAATCTACAGGTGGAAATGAAAGAATTTAAAAATAAGGATACCTTTTTCATCTTTAGAATTGTCTTTTTTCTGGACTTTTTTCTCTTCATGAATAACTATGCAACTACATGATGATTCACAGCCTGATTCTCACTTGTAAGTGGTTCTGGAACCTGTTAGTCATCTGCATGATGCATTTCCTGCAAAAATGAAGGTGTCCCCTGGCAAGGGCTGCACACTGACACAAACTGGTGAAACACCAAAGAGAAAAGCAGTATGCTGTTTCCAATAACACTTGATTAAAATGTTTGATGAAAAGATTATGCGTATAACAGTCTATCCATCCCAGTCCTATATCCATCCATGATTAAACTTTTTGTGAGAAGTTATGCCTCTGGCTCACATCCTGTACTCTCAGTAGTGAGTAGTTTCCTTTTGGCGTTTTACCAAAAATAATAACTAACAAACAGACTAAATGAAAACTTTTCTTAGTCAATTGCCCCAAACTGACGATGGTAATTAATACCATTTCTCATACAGGTTTCAGGAACTTCACATCCCATCTTTGAACTCTCAGGAAGGCAGAAGCATTTTCCACTAAGTATTTTCCCATAATTGTTCAGAAAACAGTACATTGAAAATCCAGACACATTTTCTTGCTGAAGTCAACAACATTTCATTTGTCTTGCAAGTCTTGCTGGAAATCAAATAGAGAGATCCTGGTTGCTATGGTCAGAGGTTAGCACACTACGTGAGATGTTATAAGAGAAAAACTTCCTTCTCCAGTGTCACGAGTCTGGTTTGTAGAAGATGAGATGTGACATTATTTTAGAAGTGGGACAAAGTGAGGACCTTTTCTCCTTTTGCCAAATAAGCTCATTCTGAGTTCTGCAAGTGCTGTTGAGTTGTAGTTCTTTCCTTGATATTTAGTCAGAGAATGAGAAAATTCACTGGTGCTTTATATACTGGGAACACTTTAACTTCAGATGATTTTATGGTGTTTGCTGAAGACAGAGACCCAAAGAATCCAGCTGATATTATGTCAGAGGGCCTTTGATCACTTCCAACTATGGTTTCAAAAGAGTGGGCATAAGACCCACAGCAAGCACCAGATTCTTCTGTAGATGGCATGCCATAGATATACATCAAGAAGCACACTCCTGCTGTAATTTAGAGCACAACTCTGCTGGCTAGTAATGAAAAGATTCATCTTCTGATTAGTCTGCAACACAGGCCAGTCTCAAAGCCTGATTTTTGCATAGGGAGAATAGTCTAGGCAGTCTATGTCAATGGAGAAAGACTGGCTCCACTGGACTGTAATCTAGGTATTTACACAAAGAAGCGATGCCTCCTGCTTTACCCTACCGTTACCTTATGTTTGGTTGATGAGGGCATGGCAGAGTAATATCTATGCACCTGCTTATTTCCGTTCTGTAGTTATTTCTATTCCGCAAATACATGCCCCTAACAATTACTCAGAGGCCATAAATGTTCTTGCTTAGGCCAATAGGAAATTCTGATGGGTCCTTGAAGAAACAGATCTGAGCTACTGTCTTAGAAGATCTCAGAGCCTTCTAACACCTCTGACCCCAGAGCCTTTCTTTCTTTCTTACTTGAAGCTGGCACAATTTATGTCCCTAATAAGGGCTATGCAAAATGTATCTAATATCTGTCACTAAGATATCTATGTTCAACATGGTAGTCTCACCTCCAAAACTTTTTGAATTTACTGCAACATAAATCTTTGAAAACAACATTAAACATACCTGGTTGTTTATAAGTTCTCCATTAATATAGCTTCCTATCACCATTTTCCATATCTCACTTGCTCTCCATCATGACTTTTCTTACATTTGAAACAACAGAAATGCGTTTCTAGTTGATAGGAGATTTCCATCTCTTGGTATTATGTTGTCAGGATACAACAGACGAACCATCCCATTTTCTTACTGTGCATAACCAAAATACCACAGACACCTGAAGGGACCTTTGCTTTCAGATCATTAAATTAATGTCAGTCTAGACAGTATAGACCAGCTGTCCGGCGCACGGATGAAGTGGCAGGCATGCATCAGCAGCGGCGTGGTTTCCGCCCCCCCCCCCCCAACCGCTGGGCGGGGGGGGGCAGGGGGGT
>JAVJGJ010000059.1:59836417-59917201 GCA_035590215.1 Microhierax caerulescens | reverse complement strand
GCGGACCGTGGGGGGCTGTATCCAGCCCACGGGCCATAGTTTGAGGACCCCTGGTATAGACAGTATAGTCAGAACCTAGAAGTCTGAGCTAGTATTTTGGGGAGCATCTGGCAATGGCTTAAATAAATACAAATAAATAGGAACCTTCCTGCAAATAAAGAGTAATGACTCTAATTTCTGTAGGTTTCATTGTAATGCTACAATATAAAATACTATTCCAATAAGTCCTACAGCAGGATTTCAACTGCATCAAAACTGGTTTTCAGTTTTTCTTATGAAACAAGTGTTTTAAGTCAGTGTTGCTTCCCAGAATGAATGGACTTTTGACCAATAGACATTTTTGGTGAAAAAAATGTTGTCCTGGAAATGATGCAAACAATTTTACACATAGTCAAGTAACATGCTTCCTAAGTCCTGGTCCTCTCCTATATGGGTCAGCAATTTTTTATCACCATGGCAGAACTGGTAGAGTTGCACTTTGTGCACAAATAAAAGCCTTTTGAAAACTGCCTAAAGCACATGAGCCCTGTTTTTCTGATCTCAAGATGAAAGGCAGCCCCTCATTTCATAGGTAGTGTTATTTCTACTGTTGGCATCCCATCAACCACAGGAATGTGTGGCACACAAAGCAAATAAGTTACAAGCATATCTAAACACCACCTTCTGCCTCCCCTCATTGTTATGAGAATGGATTGTATTATACGCTCTCCTTTGATGAGACAGATTTTGCTCTTCATGCCAAAAAGCTTGTTTTGAACAGAAAATAGAAATAAAAGCACATTTTTCACAAAAGCAAGATTCTGCATGTTAGTGTTGGAAGTTACAGTAAAACAAAACATTCACATATAGCAAGTTAGTGCTAGATGCGTAGAGATGGAGAAGAGGAGCTGAACTGCAGGGGCCTGGGACTGGAACTAGCCTGTGAAGCAGCACCGAGAGCACCAGCATGAACCTCTGCTGGGACAGCCCAGGCCTGGCCCTTCATTTTCGCAGAACTCTCAGCCTCTCCTAAAAAAGGCTGTTATCGTTGGGCACTTGGCCTTGAAAGATAACTTGCGTTCTGGTTTCCCTCAGAGCAAGTGCATAAGGGAAGTGATAGAGGCAAGACCACAGCCCTAGTTTAGCACGTCTGTGTGAAGCTGACTGTATCCAACCAGATGATGTGTTTAACTTGAAGCATCCTTTTGACATGTGTTACACAATCTGCAGTTCAGCCAGCTTGAACACTTGGCTTAAGACAAGCACCCCACATAGAAATACTGCTTTCTTATACTCCTACTGGGAGGAAAGAGAAATGGAAATATGACCATACCCTTTTGTATATTTACTTTTAAAGGGAGGGATGAAAAACCTCCAACATCCAAGCACCATGTGTATAATATCTTCAGGCAGTAACATCCTCTTTCCAGGAAAGCCTGACACATCAAGACTTTAAATCCCATTGAGAGATACTTTATTTAGCAGATGTTAGCTGGTGGTTAAGGTTAGCAAAAGAAGAGATGTGAAGATGAAAAAAAAAAAAGGTTTGCAACACTTGCGTACATGAGCAAAGCTGTGTCAGCTACTGTAACTGTTGTTTTATAAGCTATGCAGTTTTGAAAGGTATAATGATATAAAAAAGAAAAGGAAAACCTGTCCCTAGAATGAGCTTTTCTATGTATAGGGCCTGACTCCTCTATCAAGAGATACAAGTCAGGGATATCTAACATCTGATCAATACTTAAGCTAACACAATGTTGACTAATTCTGTCCTGATGTTCACCCACTAAGACTGGCCTGCTGGAGTTTCAGAGACCTATCTGAAAGACAAATCAATCTGACTAGTATCATGTATAGGAACTCCTAGTAGCAAAGCCATGACATCTGGCAGAGCTTTCCTTAGCAGTCAGAATGCAAAGATTGTTGACATGCATGGTGACAACAGAACAGAATTTTCCATGTAAGAAAAATTCTTCTTCTTTTATTTATTAAACCCAAGCAGAAACAAGGAAGATGCATCTGTGTTTAAACAGCTGAAGCTTATACGGGTAAGGTATATTTGGAGTAGAAGTTCTTTCCCAACGCAGTTCTGAAGGACCAAACGTATTTGGAAATGTCCAGCAATGATTCTTCTCAACTAAATCATTTATCTGCTCTTATTCATAGCACCCATTGGATGATACTATCACCCCACTCTGTGCCATTAATGTGAGACCTTATTGCCTCTTGCCAGGAAGGTTAAAGAGAGAGGAAAAAGTAAAAGTGTAAGGAAGAGTGTACTTCTTTCCTGCAATCAGACACTAGGAACTACTTTTGGAGCTACTTTTTCATAGCCTGGCTTTCAGTTCCACTTGATTGTGAAGTGGTACCTAGTGCCAAATACTTTTTTGCACTAAACATCTGCTAAAATATGACAAAATTAATTCAACAGCTGAGTTCACATGCTTCTGGGAGAAGACAAAATATTCTGCTAACCCACCCTCCCCCATGTAGCTATGACATATAGAATGACATATATAATGACAATAGAAGAGCTCCTTGTCAGCTCTTGGTTTCAATGATGCCCGTATCATGGCTGTCATACTTGGTCCTTCCCTATTGGAAAAATGAGAGGGAATTATCTTTTTGGCATAAAAGGTTATATTCAGTCTGGAAGAAAGGCTTGAATACAGGGGAAGCCAATAAAATATCTTACCCAGCCAAATAGCTTTCTCTTCAAGGTGAAAAAAAGGCTGATAGGTATCACTTTAAGCAACTTACCATTGTTGATTGGGTTAGTGGTTTGTCTTTCACTGTTAGTCTAACCAGACAAAGGAAGTGATTTCATACAAAAAAGTCCAAATATGTGAGACTGCCAGCTTTTTTTCACAGACTTCTTTATTTCAAGTGAGTTTTTAAGAAATGCTTGAGAAACCTTTTTCAACTAGGATATCAACCTTCTGATATGTTTTTTAGAAACATGTTTAAGAATAGATTTTCAGAGTAGAACCCACTGGAGTTTTGAGTGCACGTGCCTGTTACTATGTGCACAGATGCCTGCTTTGTTTAAGCATACGGCAAATGCCAAAGTATTCTTTACAGAGCATTTTTTGCATCCTTTGTTTTTAACTGACTCTTACATATGCTCATGCAGTTCAACTATTTGAATGCACAGATCAAACTGTGGGATTGAATGGACTTGAGCAAAGAACTAGTTTGGCTGTCCTATGGAAATTCTCAAGACTTAAAAAACCCCTGTACATTCTTTCTCAGGACAAAACCAAGTTTTTCTTATTTTTCTGTTCATTAAATAATCCCCAACTGTCCTTAGGGCATCTAGATGGAATACTGGGGACCAATACTTTATTCAGCCTAGTTCAGTAAAGGAACTGGAGCATCACATCTCAGGTAGGTATTTCAGAGAAAGGGAGAGGACATGACTGTAATGTCTCTGTTTTCTTCCAGTCTGTATATACAATTGATTATTCATCATTGGAGGGAATAAAAAAATTGCATTAGCAAGTAACAGAGTCAAAGTTATTTGCTCACTCATAGGGTAGATATTTACTTGATCATAGTGCAAAAGCCGCAGCAGCAGATGTTAGCCCTCCTTGGGGTGTGAAAGACTGAGGCTCAAGCCCCTGTTCCAGTCTGAAAAGCAGAACAGTCGCAGCAGGGGGTTAATGAAAGACTCAACACACCACAGCCGCCTAGGAACATTCAGTAAGAGCAGCTGAGAGTCAAATCCTTGCTCCAAATCCACCACAGCAAAAACCTTGACTGCTGTTCGCTATATCTAGTGAACATCTTAATAAGTGTGCATTAGAACTTCTCAGGCATCTCTCTCTGAATAGAAACCCATCCTTGTCAAAACGGAATGTATGCCTCCACAGAAAATTACATTCATCTTGAGAAGATATTTTGTTAGACAATTACTGGCCATCTTTAGCTCAATGGATGCAAGTCCAGCTCTTTATTATGTCTTTTTTTTCAGTCCCACTTTCCTGGCCTTAGCAATTCCTTTCTGACACCAGGATCCTCCATTTCATTTTGTCTTTCTACTGTTACCTAATTCTGCAAGTTTCGTTCATCATCCTCCCTTTTACTTCATAAGCAGCAGAACAGTAGTTTCTCCATTATTAACTGATTTTGCATCAGGTTATTTCTAACACTGCTTTTTCTAAAACAAAGCAACTAAATTAAAAATAAAGTATAAAAATAAATGTTCCCTCTTCTATTCACAAGTCTTGGATAATTAATCACTTGCAGATTCCAAGTCTGACAGGAATCTTAGTCTCTTGTCCCCAAGCTTTCTTAAAATTTCAAGCCCTCCTAGTGACACTTACCTGCTTCTAGGAACTTACTCAAGGATTTTCAATAGATTTGAGATTTTACCCATGCTAAATCCTATCATGTGGTCCTGAGATTGTTTCCACTACCAGATTATGGCATGAGAGGGATCAGATGACTTAGGACCCACATTCTCAACACAGTCCTAATTCTTCAAGAAAGACCTCCAAGAAAATCTCCCCTCCCATCTCCTCGATTAGATTGTACTTTGTAGAGTGTTATACTTTCCATGGGATGTTTCTGGAAGCTGTTGATTTTCAATTTAACTCATTGCTGGATTTGCCTAAGGCTCAGTTTTCTTCATATATAAATACCTGTAATGAAAATAAAATTCAAGAATCTAATAACATGAGAGCAGGGAATGAAGAGATATGGGTTCACATTACTGCCTTTGTTCACTTTAAGCAGATGTTCACATTAATTAGATGTGCCAGTCCTCTGATTCCTCAGGAGGCCTTATATAAATCTTTCAGCCCTGTATACTTTATTCCCTTAGACAACTGCCCAAATTTAGTAGCACAAATAATTGGTTGCAAAAAATGTACACTGTGTCCTGCCCACTTTGCTTTATTTCCTGCGTGTTCTTAGGCTTCTCCTGTGGACGTCCAAGCTCACAACTTGCAAAAGCCAGTGTTCTGCCTTCTGCAAATCAATTGCTGCCCTACTGAACAGCAGAATTTAGCTTTCTCCTATCTACTTAGCAGAAACACTTTTCAGTGAAACAACACCCTCTTGAACAAACCAAAAAATAAACTGTGAGCAAAATCCAGCTTCTGGTGATGCCAAGGTGAAAAAATTTATTTGTCTTAAAATATACCTTTCTACTCATCTCCCTAATGTCTTATTGTGACCATTTAGAAAGCCACACCTCTTAGAAGTTTGAAAACAATTCTTCGCCTATACAACCAGCAGGAGAAATTCTAATCCCCATGCATATGTGTGCACACACACAGAAATTGATATTACATATAAAGGTAACATGGGAAAACTTTGGGACATTGGAAGATTTAGCAGGATCCAGAACTTCACCTGACCTACCATTTGAAAACTGAGTTTCTAAATATAAGTAGATACTGTAAGCAGGTCCAACATGGACAAAAAATATTTATTATGTCTTAGGCACAATTTATGTTGTTCTAGATCATCCTTTCCTCCTGTGTTAAAACAACAATCCAGTTTCTGCCCTTGCAGATATGCATGCAGTTTCATGAAAAACCAATACAAATCCTGGTTTGTGTATTTCAAAACATATTCTGAGCCTTAAATTGGGCTTTGGAGGGGTTTTGGGTGGGGACACATTTTTATGGTGATACAACTGGTTTGGATTCTTGTTTGTGTGTTCCTGCTATTAAAAATTAAGGAGTATTTGACTTTAGACTCCTGAAAACAATAAATACAAAAAAGATTTTTAAGTATCATCTTTATTTGAGCATGTAGGAAATATGAAGCACCAGAAACACACACAATAATTCAAATTCCTGTCAGGCTTTTGCAAACATAAGGATGTAACGGTCCATTCCAGCTCTCTGATAGCTTATCATAATTATTTGGACACATAGTGCAGAACTGGTGCCTGGAAAATTATATAAGGTCTATAGAGTTTGGAATTAGGCATGTGATCTACCCAGCATTCATGTCACAGAAAAAATTCCTACAGGGTTTAGCAGCATTTAGGTCATGTCCCCACTCACTCTAAGAGGGCATGGAAGTTTTAATTAGTCTTTCTGAGGCTCTTATGTTAGATTTTGTTTTCTCAGTCAGGTTCATGACCTTGATCCCATCACTTTTGAGCTCCCCAGGAGGAAAGTCTTAATGAACTTTTTTTTTTAAAAAAATAGAATGCAGGTAAAGTTTTTGCCAGACAAAGATGCAGTATTATTCTATATAGGTTTTCTTTTGGTTAAGGAGTTGTACTAGATGTAATCTGATTTCAATAAATATTCCTTTATGGAGCAACCATATTCCACAGTGCCAGTTAACTGGGGTTAAACAAGGTAGAAAGGGAAGAATTTGCCAGCTGTGTTTAAGGTAAACAGGATGCCTCAATTTTTATTATTTTTTAAAAATAAAGTATACTTGAAAGTTTAAGTTAGAATAATGCAGCCAGCAATTGGTATATGAGAGTTTTCAAAGTTCTAAAAGATCTGGGGTTTGGGGGTACTTTTTTTGCCAAGAAAAATCAAGGACTAGGAGGGAGGAGAGATCTCTCATAGTTCAAAGATAAGACCAGATAATTATATTTTGAAATGTAAAGTAATAAACATAATTATTAGGTTGCCATTGGCAATGTTAACTTTTCAGACACAGCAATAACATTTAAAATTTCATCAGGCTGAAAATGATAATCTGAAAGAGTTTCCTTTAATTTTTGCAGAGCCAATTAAGACTTGTTAGAGAAAAAAACTAATAACAAGCACAAACTGTGGTAATAACCTTGTATACACCTCAAAGTCGTTACGAAATCTTAATGTCAAGAACTAAGGACATAGGCTGTCATCCAACAATTCCATGTTCATGGACAATTCTTTATCATGATGCAAAAATCCTTGTTGAACTCCAGTTTTAATGATTTGCAGAGCTGAACACAGGGGTTTTTTTTCCATGAACAGCACACTTTCCTCTGTGTACTGTATTCAGGATACCATCTGGTCCTACCATGAAATCACGGTCACAGATGTGAAAAATTATTTAAAAGACTGAGACTTGGGAACTTACATGAAAATTTAGAGGTGTATAATCCCTTTGGTAAAGGAATCTAATACATGGAAAAAAGTTCTTCTTCAGAGTTTCTGAATAATCAATAAACTTATATCCATTGCATTTCATATTACACCCACGATCCTCAAACTTGTTCAGCTCCGTGTTTTCCCTGCTTGTTTTGATGTAAAGCTGAGACTGTGATCTGACCCTCTCATTCTTGCTGCACTTAAGCTATTTCTGACCCCCAAAGTTATTCCTGAGATCGGTATTTGACATAATTCTGAATATGTAAATAGATACATTTTTGTGGCACAAACTTGGTAAATACCAATTTGACTGCTTTTAATTATTGCAGAGTGGAAATATGGTGCTAAGACATGTTCTAAACACTTTGTAAGGTACTCAAATTACTTGGAAACTGCTTCATTTCAGAAATGGTAAGTGCTTAGCCCTGAATAGGAATGAATGCATTTCCAGCCACTGCAGATATTTAGATTTTAAATAAAGTGTTTGGATATCTTATGACATATAGAATGATTATTGATACATGCAATCAAGCACCATAGTTTGCTTTGTTCTGTATTTTTGGAGTTTGGCAAGTGGATGGATCTTGTTCGTTGCAACACTGTGACTATGTTGTATTTAAACACATAAAAATTAAACCATGGTTTGTGTATCTACATGTGTTGTAGATTGTTCCTCCTATACATAGATACGGATACAATTAAGTCATATAAATCATTACATATGTACATTGGCTCCATGGATTTAAAATTAACATTTTGCTCTAACATTCTCAGTCACATTAGAGTGATGTAGTAGTGTTACAGATGGACTCTTCAATTTGCTTTCCATTAACTATTAAACATTCATATATAAGTTTGCTATCGATCCTTTCATGATGAGTTCCATTTAAATAAAGATGGAAAAAACATTTCTTTGTTTTATTATATACCTGATGAAAGTGACCTTATTTTCAAGAAAGGAAAATCAGAACTTGTTAATTTCCATTAATTCAAATGTGGACAACCAGTATCCTGAAACATAAATACAATGGAGTAACATGAACTTCATTACAAAAACACTTCCTGGGGCATCTGTTTAATCCACAGCCAAATGATAAACATTCCTCTCAAGAAGACCTGTCCCCTTGCCCAGTGGAGTCCATTAGCCCCTCAGTTTTCACATCTTTCAAAACTCCTCCTTTTTTGTTCTTAAGTAGGTACGCAAGTGTATGTTCATTTGATAATTGGGAGCAACAAGAAAACTGTCAGATGCTTAGTTCAAGAGGTATTCTCAAAGATAAATTCCATTAGAACAATCAAAAGGGAGTTTTCTAGACTTCAAAATGGTTAATTTAGCCTGCTTTCAAGTGAAATAGTCTGAACCTTTAAAAACATGCAAATCTGCAATTCTATAAATAAGTATATGAAAATCAATGTTTTAGTATTAACAGCCATTTATTTTTCTGCTGCCTTGCTGTGATGATAGCAGAACATGAAGAACTGTTCCCAATGCTGGGCAGTTTCACTCCTGCAAAGGTTATTGCAAACATTTTCCTTGGTTTCATTCTTTGTGGATTTACACCCTTCCCTCTAAATTTTTTGTTTTTGTGATGTTCAATTTGACAGGAATGTTAAACTGACCTTGATTTAATCTAAAGACCATGAAGAGATTATTCATGACCAGGGATGACCTCAAAACTCAAGATCAAGGCGTAACTGCTGAGTCTCACTGTTTTTCCATTGAAAACACAAATGTTTAATGCTTTCAGCACTAAAATTTCCATTGACTATAATCTCTTAGAGTGTTTTCTCATAACTAAGTTATGATCTCTGAAGACTCATGTAGAAAATTGAACTGTAGGAAGGATATCATTATCAATTTATCATTATAGGAAGATTATTTTTTACTGCTAGATAGTGGACTTGAACATGTGAAATGAAGGACACTGATAACAATTCAGCAGAGAATTTAAGTGGATGCTTAAAATCAAGCTTAATTATCAGTCTGTAAGCTTGAGACATACAGGTTTGTGACTTTCTGTGTTTATGATTATAGATGTACTTAAGTGCTCTTCCAGAGTGGGGACTGAATGTCCTTGCAGTGCCAAACCTACAGCCAAGAGCAGATTTACACTGTAATGAGGTGTGGTGTCATTGATATCTACTCCAGATGACATTTAGTATAAGAACAGTGATACTAACCCATTTAACCCAATAATGTGCCTCTGACAGGGAAAGAAATGCACAACTATCTAAATGTAGGTGACAAACGACCTTTTAGTGCCCAAGGCTCTGTGAGAGTGAGAAAGTGAGGGAACTGTTTTGTGGCTAAGAAAGCACATGGCCCCAGCTGTTGCAAGGCTGCAAGCAGAAGGTGAGGGGCAGCAGCAGCTTTCCTTCCTGGCACCTTCTGCATGGGAGCAGTGGATAGAGTTTTTCTGTTTGGGAGCTGGGCTCCATGAGAGTGAGAAAGTGGAGGGACCAACAGCTGTTCCAAAAAGATACAGGTCTCCCATAAGATCATGTATTATACATGCACCAAATAACATAAAGCCTAAAAAAAAGTCATTAGATCCATGTGTTTAGGCACCTGATTTTCTTCCTATTTGCCAGAGTGCAGTGGCTTGTGATGCACTGCTAGCAGTTATTTTGTCACATGTCCCCTGGACGTGTGTCTGATCAGTCTCATTCAGAAGAGCAGCATGGAGTTTTCTGGTATTTCTTGGTTGGAAATTATTATTCTAAAGCATTCTTGAAAGTGGTAGGTCAAATAGTCAACGCCATTGCAGTTGAAGATGAAAAATGTTCTCCTTCAGACTGACTGACAGGGTAAGCAATATTTCTTCTTGTACTCCTGTATACCAGACTTGCCTACTTACTAGATTTCTAAAGCAGCTGTTCTCAGGGGAAGAAGAGTCAACTGGAAGGATCACTGATCCCATCTGCTCTGGCAGTTCCTGTGTTTTTGCATCCTCTTGCTGAAGAGATGTAATGTGAGCTTAAATTGCAATAATAAGATTACACAAGTAACAAACTTGTCCTATAATAGTTCCTCATTAAGCTCCTTTTTATGCAAAAAGGGAGTGAAATTCTTATTGCCCAAATTAGTGGAAAATTCATCTATCCTTGACTGTATCACCTCCCACTGAGGTTGAACGGTCTTTTTTTATGCAACTAATGACCTTCTTTCTACCAAATAGCTGACCCTGGTTTCCAAAATAGAATGTAAATTGTGCAGAACTAGCATGCCTCCCTGGCAGAGAGCTTTAAGTGACTTGGTAGACCCAAGGACAAAGGAATGAAGTTAGGCAAAAGAAGCACGAAAACTTAATCTCCTAACTCCTGATGCCAAAAAGCGTATCAAGAACAATCCTGGAATCAGATTGAAGGACAGTGAACAAAGGGTATTAGCTATAAATATTTTTTTGTTGTTATTTACTGGCAAAAGCTGCTGTTATTAGGAAAACAGAGTATGTCATCTTTTCTCTCAGAAAATAAAACATTAATGAAGAATGTCCTGTCTGTATCATCTTTAGAAACTGACATCTTACCTTGGACTGAGATGCATGTGTCAAATGGTGGTACTGGTCAAGACAAACAAGTTCAGCCCCCAGGCAAACATTTAGAAGACCTGGAGGCCCACGCCACCAGTCTCACATGTGGCTATGAAAAAAGCGGTGGTAATTTAGGGGAGAATGTAAGGCAATGTCTGCTGACTTCAAACTCATAGTCTACATGAAGCTGCAAAGAAATTAATTTGTTTGCTTTCCATAATTCATGCTTTCTTTAGCCTTTTCTTTCTGTCATAGCTAACGGCTTAATTCATCAAGAATGTGCTGATAGGCCAGACCAAGTAATAAAACGTACAAGCACACAGATTCTTCCCACCCAATGATCAAGAGGAAATGTAATTAGCACACACCAGAGAAGCCAGAGTTGCTGTCATGAGGATGGTGCTTGCTCTCACTGTGAACGAGGCAAAGCCCACAGACAGTGTGATCTCAGGTCTGTGGCTTCACAAAGCCTCATGGAGGGTGCTAGATGAAGTGTTAAATAACAGACTTGTGCACAGGGACATGATAATGAACTTACCCCACAGGAAATTAAAAGCGCCAAATCAAGGCATGGTCCACTTGTTCACAGCTTTAACCAACAATTTTCAAGCTCATCTTTTAGTAATGATAAGATAAAAAGATTTCATTGTGCCAAGCACAGCTATTTGCTGAGTGACTCCTTACAGCTGATAAAATGCAAAAATACGCCAATCATCTTTCGTACTCATGCCATTCTGATGCCTTTTACTGTCAGAGAAAGCTTACCTGAAGAAGTACACCTGGAATTACCTTATATGCGCACAGCCCTGGATAAATGACAGTATTTCACAGCAGACATTTGAGGAAATCCTGATGCTTATTCTCACAATTCCCTGAGTATCTGTTGATGGCAAAAGTATTTTTCACACCTTAAGTCCTCTTTTGCTGTCCTAGACAGGCTTCCTCACCAGACTTTCCCACCAGTTTAGTTTACAGTCATACTGATGATATGGGAATAGTCTTGGTAATTTAAGTACTTGAGGCAATTTCAGGTGAAAGGGCTGGTGTGCTTGACCATTTTCTGGCTGCACCATTTTAGAGCATAGATTGCTTTTTTTACTGTAATACTTTAGGATTACAGGGTACAAAGGTTGCTTAGTGCCATTCTCAGCAGGCTTTGCCTCTTGGTGTCAGAGCACAAAAACTGGGACTATAGAGTGGGAGCTGTGACTTGCATTGAGCTCTCAGTGCAAATTTTCAGTGCAAAAAAAAATTTTCCTATTTTCAGTAACTGCAGGATGAGTTCAGACCCAGAGATTTCAACTCAATTTGCATTTACCTTCCTACGTTTACCTCCAAAAGTAAAATCCATGGTTATAAAATATGATATTTTGTGAGAAACTTTTACTGAGCCCACTTCATATTTGCTAGCTCATTTAATTTATGCCTTCTGCTCACATCTTAGATCCTTCCTGTCAGCTTTGTGGCTTTTACATGGTTCTGACTATTGCTGCAGAAATGTAAAAAAACCAAAACCTCCTAACAACATTAGCTGAGCAAATGGTTAGCTTAGAGGATTTTTTAGTTATTGTTATTTGAAGAAGAGGTGAGGAAAGTATAGAGAAATAAAAAAGAACTATTTGAGGGTGATTTACAGTATAAAGCCTAACAGTGTGTAAAGGACAATTTCTATTAATGTTTCTGAAATTAGAAACAAACCTTTCCCTTAATTCTTCTGTCATTAGTGTTGAAATCACAATCCACGTATATGGGTTATCAGTCAATCAAGGGGAGAGAACTGTCCCACTAGGGTACATAAGAACATATTTCATTCAGGGTTTGGGTGCAAGGAGCCCACTATTGCATCTCTGACAAGGATCAGTGCTAAATGCTGGAAGAAAGTGCTCAAGAAGAAGGAGAAGCATTGTGTGGTACATGTCCCAGCTTCAGAGAAACTGAGGTGCAGGGACTTCCTGAGCTTGTCGTAGCATTTTTCTATAAAAGCATTTTTCTTGATGGGCACTGCGTGATGATTTAATTTCTAGTTACTTTTTGAGTTTAGTTATGCTTTTTGGCATCTTCAGCAACCTGTTGTTATGGACTATGCAAAAAACTATTTCTTTTTTTGATCTCTCTTAGTGCTTCCACTGTAAGAAGCAATGAATAATGATCACCTACTCATGTTCTCTATGCAACTCATAATTCAAAGATTGCTTTTGAAATCCCTCCTCTCCTTTTGCTGAACTGCAAAGCCCTAGTTTATGTAGCCTACTTCTGTAATAACTGTTCTTTGCCATTGTTATTCCCGTTGATCTCGATTGTATCTTTTCTGCTACAGTTTTTAAGATAAGGAGGCAGAAACTTCATGTCCACTTAGTAAGTAGATACACAAGATTTATGCCATAACATAGTGTAGTTTCTTATTTTGTTACATATCTTACTAGTTTCTAATGATCCATTTTTCTTTGTTGTCAGTCTTGGGCATTGATTTTTATCCTTTTTCCCCCCAGAAAATTACAGAAAAAATTGTCCTCAGGTTCTTTTTTGGGGGAGTGGTAATATCTAATTGTGAGCCTGTTACAGTGCATGTACAATACAGGTTGTACTTTGTCTACATTCATTGAAATTTGTCTGCCTTTTTAGCTGCAGTTTTACCTCTTTCAGTTGGGAGAATCTGCCTGCTTACTCCCTCTTCTTTGCTTCCCATCTTTTAAATACCATCTTATTTCTGCTCATCTTTAAAATTCATAACTGGATGTACTTTTCCCTTATTCTGTGACAGCCTAATTTCTCTAATGGTCTTTGATGAGCATTCATCTGGGAGCCCTCTGGAAACCCAAGTCCACTATTAACCTGATCTCATGTATAAGCCTCTCTGCTTTCTCAAAGAACACAAACAGCTTTTGATGCAACAAATTACAAGTAATGTGTTGACTCTTTGCTGGTGTGTTAATTTATCTACATGCCTACTAAGCCTACTTTTATGGCAGATTTTTCCAGTTTTGCAAGTATAGAAAATAGGGTTACTGGGCTATAACCTAAATGAGTCCCTGTTTTAAGAAAAAAACATTTTCTGTTTTATATGGTTGGTGATTGAATTGATAAACTATATACAACATTTAATAGCTTAGCAATGTTATATTTCAGTCCTTTTGAAGATCTTGGATTACTTCTAGCTTGGCCTGAACATTTTTCTAAGCTGTTGCTTCTGCTCAAGATGACTCCTCTGACACATTCCCCAGAAATAACAGTTCCAGAACGGGAGCTTCCTCATGTTCCTCGTAGTCAGCAGGAATGTAATGAATTAATTTAGCTCTGCTCTTAAGGTCTTACCTTTTCTGAGTAAACTTTTCATATCTTGACCATCTATTAATGCTGCAGACTCTGTCAGGTTTCTAGTTTCTGGTATGTTTGCTTTCTAATTAATCCCTTTTGATTAATCATTTCATGACTTTAACAAGTTGATTCTAAGAATCTGTTTTGGCCTGTGTTATAATTCTTTTACTTTTAATTAATCGAAGTTTATATTTTCTATTTTCCTTTTAGTTTTAATATAACATTGATTTTTTGAAGAATAAAATTTTCATAGCCACCCCTTCTCTGCTGTTTACAGTTTGTTTTCTTTTTTGTCATTCTTTTAAAGTCTTTATTGATATGCATTACACATTCAGTTTGAGCTCCCAATAGAATGTCTTCAAAAGATATTTCCTTGCTTCTGTAAATGTTTGGCTGCCTTCCCTATTTGCTTACTTTTTTAAAAAAGACTGTGTGGTTCCTCACCTTTGTGCTGTTTCCATTTTTTAAATTAAGAGCTACTCTACTGTATTTCTGTGGGTAATAAAGTTGAAGGAAATTTGCTTTCAAATAGAAGCTACTGGTAAAATGTCTCATTTCAACTGTATTCATGTATCCTTATCATTACTAATCATCATCACATAAATTACTTGTAAGGGTGATATCTGAGAAAAGTCTTTTGCAGAAAACATGTCTTTTGGCTGAAAAATCTGTTTATATGCCACTTGCAAAACATCTGCTACCAAGACATCATCCCTGTGAGCAAGTTATTACATTTTATGCAAATACTAACCCCAAAGAGTTTCACAGGGTAGCCTCGTTACAAATATATTGCAATAACCTAGTCTTGACGTGACAAGGTTTCAAAGACCAGTGACAACCTCTGTACCTAATAAGAAAAAGTCAGCTTGCCCACCAACAGCATCGATAATGCCTGGTTCAGCGGCTACTGTGAATTGTCATCAGACAGCACCAGTTCCAAGTTGTGAACAATTTTAGCTATGAAAGGTTTTGCTCTATCAGTAGAGGGGCTGAGGCTACTTCTGCCATCTCTGTCAGCAATTTCTTCCAGCTTGCCCTCCTGCTCTCACCTTAGCTGAGCAGAATCACAGCGAGGTTCATGTGTATCGTGTGTCCCTGAGCGACATACTTGCTGTGGTGAAATTTTGGGTCGAACATCTTACTATCATATTACTGTTGTCAGCCTTTGAGTATGCATATGTTGGACACCTGGCTAAATTGTTTTTAGGATTAAATTGGGTAACAAATTCAATAAAATAAAGGCAGAAACTAGCTTAAGTTCATTGCCCATAAGTTTTTTTGCCTGTGGCTTTTTGTCCACCTCCTACAAGGATCAGTTTTGTGAGACCTTCAGGGTCTAGCATCTGTGTCAAATTCAATAAATCACATCCAAAAAAAGGAAAACTGCTTAAGAAGCACAGTAGATTAGTTCACTCTGCAACTTCTATGTTTTGGGAGTAGGGTTACAGATCTTTCTTGGAGTAGAAATTTTAAATCTTTGAGTAGAACAGGATTGAAATAGGATACTGCAAATTGTGCACATATGACTTCCTAGATTATTCATGAAATATCTGTATCACTTTCTCTTATACAATTCCCCCATGAAACGCTCAACTGAAGCCATATAGGCCTTTTCACCTTCTTTTCCAGTATCATCAAATACTCCTTTTCTACCCTGGATACAAGTGTACCTCCCTTTGTTTCTAGCTGTTTCTCATTCAGAACTGTCCCCCAACAAAAGAGTCCTTCTAGTGATCCCTATCCATGGCAGTTTTCAGGACCAGTACGTGTTCACAACGTCATTGAGCTTCCTGTTGTCTCTGATGTACCTAGAGTCCTGCCATCCATTAACTGGGTTTTCCATTCTCTTTCTTTCTAACCTTTTGATGCACTGTCTGTGTCTCACATAGAAGCATCTTACCTTTCTTGTTACTGCTGCTGATGGTGGTCCTAATTTGTAGTCCTTGGTTCACCTTCCATCCATTTTCTCTGTATTACTGTCTAATAAGATTGGTTGAATTTTAAGAGGTCCTTGTAGAGGTCTACAGATTCACAGCAACTAAGAAAATCTATGAAGTTGAAATGTCAGGAATCCCTTTTAAGATTTATGCTGACTGCCCAACCACGTACAGCATTATACACATACAAGAAGTTTCTGAGCTTCTGCACTGTCACTGGATAAATACTGAGAATATGCAGCTCTCTGTGTCCTTTCCTCTTGTCTTCAGATTTCCTCTTTTTACCTACATATAAACTATACTGGGTAACCAAAAGCATTTCTGGTTCAGCTTGTCCACTGAGGACCCTCTTCATGTGTTTTCAATATAACACATAAAAGATTACACTGTTCCCAAAAAGGATAAAAGGTTTTATAAAGTACTATATAATTGTATTTATAGAAACAACTAAAATCACTCACAATATACATTATTTTTTGCCCTAAAATGAGGTAAAATATTGTAGGAAAAGAAATATTTGTTCCCCTGAATCCTTCATAACCCCTATGGGACACTCAGAAATTTATTTGCAAGTGGAAAACACACGCATTGTCAAGTAATGCCAGACAAGTTTGCTTACAGAGACTTTGTAGCATTTCCAGTCTTCATGTTTATAGCAAACACAGTGCTCTTCCGGTAGGGAATCTATCTAGGCATGCAACTGCCATTTACTTTTAAAGCCCACAAGATCTGAAATATGACAGCCCTAAAACTTCAGGACTTTTTAGATAGCAGGCCTGATAAAAGACAGGGTCTTTGAAGCTGGTGCTGCCTGTACAGCTAGAAGACCATGGCCAGCCTTACCAGTGAAGGTCTGGAAAGTAGCGTGGACCAAGGATCATTCCCTAAGGGGCCTTTTGTACATGTCCATCCTGCTTCCGAGGTCTGACAGAGTTTAATAGTATGGAAGTGGTCAGACTCTGCCTGGTGGCCTCTGAGGTACTTAGTTGACTGCAGAGATGTAGTCAGTGCCCCTGCGCTGATGGACTGATGGTCAGGGTGCTGCATACCAGTGGCTCCCTCGGGGACAAGAGATGGGGCTTGGGTAACCCAGGGCTGGCAGGGTCTGGTGCCACCTACTCAGCCAGGAGCAGGGCAGCTGGGGGACACTGGGGCAGGCCAGGGTGGGACGTGGGACATGGGCTGTGTCCATGGCTGGGCAGCACAGGGCTGTGGGGAGCTGGAGAATGACCCTGCTGCAGCATCACTGGGCACAGGCTGACGGCACCAGGGGGCTGACATGGGGTCCTGGACTGTGGGCAGCATGGGAGAGTTCTGCAGAGCTGAAATGGAGTCCTGGGCCATGGGCAGGTGGGGGAGACCCCGAAGGGGTGGGTGGGCAGGGACAACCAGGGCTGTGGGTGCCCTCATGATAGTGATACTGAGGCTTTGCTGCCCTTCTTTCAACAATTTAATTTCTTTATGCTTTCCTTTGTAAAATAGTGAGCTTTTTTAGTATAGATGAGTGGTTACTTAAAGAAATCAGTGCATGTCATTAAATGCCAAAAATACAGCTGGGAAAAATGCCCTCAGGTTACAACACCCAGCTCTTTTCCCCTTCTCCTGCCTGGCAGCAGGTGTCTGCCACCCTGCCCATCCTACCTCCTCCCACGGACACCACAAGGCTATGGGGACAGCTGGGTACAGTACTAATGCAAAGCAGAGTTTTGCTTTTTTTTGAACAGTTACTGAACAGAGGATAAATATAATTGGAGTGTACAATACAGACAGCCTCAATCCCCAGAAAACTGCTTCTGCCTATAGGGAAGTATTGTATTAGGTGAATGCTCTATTCCGTCCCCCCCGTCCCCCCCAGATGTCTGCAATCTGAACCTGAGGACACTCTGTACCTGTTTTCATAGCCCTGAGTGCCTCACAGGGAAGCATTTCATAAGCGTGAGCTCTATTCTTTTGAACTCCAAACATCTGCCTTAAGCATCTGCTTTTAATCAAAGTGAAACCAATGCCCTCCTTCACTGGACAATGTGGTACAGATAAAAAAGGCCAGTGGTGTATTGACTGCAAAGCCCTCAGCTTTCTTATTCCCCACTTCAGATCCCTTGCCAAAGAACCTTTGTTGTCATTTCAGTTTTTCAGCTATAACCCAAATTTAATGGTTAAAATGTCAACAAAAGTTTACATATAAATATATTCTTTGGGGTTAATTTTCATTTTAGTAATCTGCACATGCTTCTTTGAAAGGAAAAACTTTTGTTTGAAAAAAAATTTTTGTTCATGTAAGATTAAAATATAGTTTGTCATGTCTGAAGGGACTGAAGATGATTATTTAGTGTGATATGTACTGAGGGGAGTTAACCACATAATTCCTGTTAACAATGAAAAATGAGTAAGCAGTTCAAAGTACACCAGCTGAAAAACACTCTGAATATCCCAAATATATAATATATACATGGTACTTTCAAAGGCCATATCACCTGGGGATATAAATAATTTTGTAAACATATGTGACAGCTTTTAAAAGGTTCATTTCTGCTTCAAGCAGCACTTTTTGCAGTAAAAGTAAGTTTCTTCCAACTCTATTTAGCATAAATTGCATGTGCTCTTTGCATCACATGATAAGCTATTTGAAAACATCAGATTTAGCTCAATGAAAATGAGAGCATGGCCTGAATAATTGCAGAGCCATTTTTACAGCATTGTCCATTGAAGATTATAAACTTCAGGTTTTATTTATCAGCAATCATAGACAGTCTAGATGCAAAACTATTCTCCCTACCCTTTGAAATGATATATGAAATGCCAGCCAGTCTCCATAGTTGTCCATGGTTTCTGATTTCTACATATATCTACAGTTTCTTGGAAAAAAAAAATCCTCTGTGAAGAATTAGTGTATCAGAGAAGGTAGAAATTTTTTAAGAATTTTTTTTCATGCATCAGGCATTTTAATATTCCTAAAAACTCTGGCCTACCTGGAATAATATATTTAGTCCTGTGCAAGAATCTCATCAAGCACACTTTAGTGTTTAGACGAAGTTGAGCTTTCATGCAGTTAGAACGGGCAGCATGAGACTGGATAACCAGTCTCTGCCTCTGCTAGTAAATTTAACTGCTCCAAGACATAGATCTGATTACTGTCCCGTGGTCAATGTATTGCTGTCTCCAGCGTGTCCCATGGCATGCTTTGGCCAGCTTGCATCCTCCCAGACAACGCCTGGGCACAACTGAAGGTTTAGCACAGTTCCGTGAGCGCTCTTAACAGGCAATGTGAATACAGCTGTTCCGTAGGATATAAAAGCAGAGATTGTACTTGAGCCATGCCAGCTGGCCTCAGCACTGGAGAGGGGTCCTTAGGACTTTTTATTTACTACTGGAAATATAGCCCTAGAGTCTATTCCAGGCTCTGCTGCTGAACTGCTGTCTAACCCTCCGTCCCTCAGCTTCCCCTGCTCTGCATAAGGGTCAGCTTAGTGACAAATGCTTCCTGCTGTGAGATATAAAAAACACTAAGAGTTCTAGGCAGAATTAGATCCACTTTATTTTAAAAAACAGTCTGTCAAACTCATGTTATGTCAGCAATATGACCCTGGAGAAAGTTATAAAAATATTATCTTTATAGTATAGGAAACCTGGATAACAATCAAATTATATTGAAGACAGACTGGGTAGTTTTCTGAGACTTGTGTACCTAAAAGAGTCTAGTTTTTTAAAACCTTAATAATTAATATCAGATACTGCTAATTCATAGCAGACCAAAAAAAATGTAAGGTAAAGCAGGACATGATTGTTCAGTATCAGTGTTTCTCACTGTTGCTGGCTGAAGATAAAGTCATTGCCTGCCTGGCTAAAACACTGGTACATCTTTCGACTTTTAACTCAACTTGCAAGTAGTTGTGCAGTATGACCACACACTGAGATGTGCTTCATATCCCCTTTTCTGCCACATGGAAGGATATGTGGGATCAGAACTCATTGGAAGTCAACACGTATAACTTCCAAACCTGCTCTGGGAATTTTTACGGAGAGCACTAGTTGGTCGAGGCAAAAAGCAGGCCAAGAACTGTTCAACAGCTTAATAGTATAGGTGATTGGCTTTTAGCTCCTGTTTCAGTGTCCTGGCACTTTTTAATTTACTAGTATAGATAAGTCCATCATGTGGAACGGATCATAAAAATGTTTTATTTCTTTCTTAGCATCAGAAGCCATACTGATGTATCATAAACATAATTTCATGCTCTTTAAATACTAGTGTTTCTGAAAACAAGACTTGCCTCCTAGACAGACATAACTAATTTGCTGCATTATCAATAATTTCCAAATCTTTATCATGTTTGGTGTCTCTGCAATAGAGAAACTCTGTGTTAGTGAAAGCTTCTGATGTTTTACTTTTCTGAATTCAAATAGACTTTCTTCAGCTCAGTTCATAGTTTTAAAATTGTAGTTAGCTGGCTTGTGGTTGGTAAATAGAAAAAGAAAAAAACAGAAAGAAATGTGGATCCTGTTATATTGAAATGTCTTTATCATCTCTTATTTATCAGTGATTAGCTGGAAATAAAATTATTTCTGCTTCCTAGATGGTGGGAAAGACTATCAATAGATAACCAGTTTTATGCACTCAGGTTTGCCCACAGGACTTGATTCTTTCAAAATAAAATGCTGAGGTGGTGTCTGAAGCTGGATGGAATCAGTGGAAAAACTCCGATTAACATTAATAAACTTTAGTCCATCAGATCAAACACTGGCCTCGCTGTTCACTTTTACCGTTGTTGCCAGCTGAACCAAGAGCTCACGCTCATGCACTGCTTGCTCCCGCGGGGTTACTGCTGTCTTGCTAGGATCTGGTGGAAACAGCTTGCTTTCCACCAGGCCAGTCCGCCCTTGGTTACACCCAGATACATTGCTAATGGAACCGTGGCACGTCTGTGAACTGGGGCTGCCGGGGTGTGGTAGAATCCATTCTCGTTTAAAGGACTAGGCACTTCTGGTAGTTTTAAGGAAGCTGTCTGCTTCTCCCACTACTCCAGCATTATTTTTAGATACTTGCCCTTCTGTTCTTTAATCTTCTATCTAGTTGGTTGACTGTTACCGTACTTATTTATTTATTTATGACAAATAAAGTTGGATAAATGGAGTATTATAAATAAGGTATTTATTTATTTATTATACTTTATTATATACCACTGCTGAGTTGTGAAGGCTGGCTGGAGAAGTAGTGCTGGTTCAACTGTGGCTCGGGATGTGATCCACTATTAACTTGCAAATGGGTCCGCAATGTTGACTATGGAGCATTGGGCAAAACCACATTGTTTTCTTTTTTCCCTTTCTCTTGTTGCTACACACAGAAAGAAAACGGGGAGCTGATTCAGTCACTCTGATTCGAAAATCTGACAATGACAGTGGACAATGCAGATTGCCTTTTATGTTTTACTCTGTCCTAGAGAGTGATTGCCATTATGGAAAAGTCCTACAAAAGGCTATAATCATTAATTTGTACATTGTTTTCAGAATTGCTTTTGCAGAAACCCATTTCAATTCTGTAGACCCCTATTGCTTTATTGTCTTAAAATTCTGTCCCTGTCCCATTGCCATAATAAGGTTATAATCTTTGGAATATCAGCTGGAATGTTTGCAGATTTTTTCTTCTGCCTGTTGCACAGATCAGTTCATTATGCAAAGATCAGTCCAAAATATGAAGAACCTGCAATATCAGGTGACAATGGAAACTGACAAGTGAAGTTTATATTTCTCAGTTCCTTTTGTAAGTATCTGCTCTGAATTCACTCAGTATCTTTACTGACTTCATTACTGCAACAATTTGATGCTTGACTATATATATATTTAAAGTTACACTAAGAAGAAAGTGAGCCATAGGAAAAAGAGAATTAAGGAGAGTTTCCTGGAGGCTGTTCATACTTCTCTTGAACTTCAAGAGTTCCTTTGTCATTTCTTCAGCTGAAAAAAAAAAATAAAAAAAATGCAAGGAGCACAGAGATGCGAAACATCACCTTCCCCCCTTATCCCCTTCAACTGAATTCGTGTACCGAGTACATTCCTATCCCCTTTGGTCAAGGGGAAGTCTCAGAGATAATTATATTGTCTCAGATTAATTCCCAAAAGGGATATTTTTTTGAAACAACAATAGCTCAAAGGACAATGAGTGGGCTTGATTCTGATCTCACTGATTTCCATGTATACCCGGAACAATTCCCTTAAAGTTAACAGAGTTGCAGTGATGAAAACTATTAGATAATTTGGGTTCTACTGGGTAAGATTTCTAAAAGCTCAAGGCAATCTATTTTAAAAGGAAGCAAAAAGATGTTATTTGTCCTCAATTTGTAAAATCAGAATGAGGTTTCCTCATTTTCTCCCTGCTGCACAGTACTGAAACTTTGTGACACAAATAAACCAGCTTTGTAATCCAGGCACAATATTTGATAATAATGTTTTATGCAGAAGACAGACCAGATAAAATCTCCCATTAGAGGACTGCACATGAAGGCAGATGCAACCTTCTTTGCCAGTTATAACTTTTCTTAAATTTTGAAGAAAAACCTAGTACAAATGTCTTAATAACAATAATAGCATAGTAGGGTAAATACCTTCTTGGCAATAACCTAGAAGTTACATGCTTGTTGTTCATCTTTCCAGTATCTTGTGTCACATCACATTGGCATTCTATCACAATCAGCCAGTTTGCAACAGGCTTCACTGCCATGTTTCCGATAGCAACAAACTCTGAAGTGTACAACAGAACCATTAGCACTCATCGATCCCCTCCTCTTTTTCCATCTTGTACTTCTAAACCCACTTCAGAGAGCATCAAATGATCCCAAGGAACTGCTTAATGTCTTATCCTTCAAACTAGTCTATAGCCTCTTGATAGTTAACCCTATTTGGTGGTTAAGAGACTGCATTTTGGGGACTGGAGACACTTTCCACTTCCATCAATAGGGTGTTGGGTTTTGATAGCCTTCTTCACACCGATTTTCCATGTTGCTTGTCCTGAACCTAGATTATTTTCTTTCTATCCTTTTAAAATTAGGAGTGGATAAAAGTAACAAGTAAAGTTGTGATGGGCAAAGTCAGGGAAGCTCTTTCTCTTTAGATAAAATATTTCACTTCATTTGGATAAAAGCTGTGCAATGTGCTTGCTTTTTTTCAGGCAAAACAGATGTATTCAAGCTATTTGTGTGTTTGGAAGAAAGAAAGCAGAGCTATTTCATTGTATTCATTCAGAGAAGTGAAACCTTGGCTGAAGAATTGCAAATTACATCATCATGCTGAAGATTCCTGTCATGGGCAAGCACTTTTGATATTCCCCCTCATATCAGGAAAAAAAATATATCATTTTTCTTGGTTATTATTGTAATAAAATCTAACTAAAAAACTGCGAGGCATTTCCCAGGGAATTTTCAGAAAAGTGGTTACTTTTGTTGAAAAAATTTCCAGTAAGAATGACAGACAAGAATAGACTTGATCTAAAATGTTTTGAGTTTAAACTGGAAATTCAAAGCTCTTAACTTTAGAGCCCTACTTCTCATCTCATTTTCATGTCTGACTACACAAGGTGGTAGAGGGGGGATGGAGCAAATAAAAAAATTGCATAAAACAATTTTATTTACATCTCTAGTATTTTCACAGAGAACAGACAGCTTTTTGTTTAATTTAACCCAAGCAGGTACAAGATGCATTAGGAACACGGTAGTTAAGGACTATGTTACAGATGATACTTTTGGCCTTAGGTAATACTTTACACAGAGCTGGAGAAACGAAGTCAATTAACTTAAATGAGGAATTAAATTTTTACTCCTGCTTTTAATTTATTATTCTCCATGTTCAATTTATACGGATGTCTTCCTCTAGGTAGCATTTATCTATAGGCAGATGCCAGCAAAATTTTGGTAAAGCATTCAACTCTTACTGTAATGCTTTAGAATGCAAGCACCATCAATTTTCAATGGAGTGAACCAGATTTGATAAAGAGAGGGAAAGTGAAGTTGCAGGGCTACCCTCCTGATGTGTGACCAGGAACAAGGCATGTAATAAGAACAGCTACGGTACCTTTTGTTCACGTAAATCCATAGCAGTCAGCCCTAGCAACTATACCAGGCTTGAAATTTAAGTTTTCAACCATTCCACATCATCATTAACCTGAAAGAATTATTTACCCAAACTACAAAATATTGTTGCTGATCTTTCACTACATAGGGTTGTTTGTTTTTTTTTAAAAAAAAAATATTTTCTAATGGAGAAAGTACTCAAAGAAATTTCCAGATAGTGAGATGGAAATGTCCTTTTTAGAACACGTATGTGTATAAACACATTTTGTATCTTCACACCATGTAAATAAACAACCATCTTTACCACTGTTTGCAAAAAACCAAAAACTGTCCAGTTACAACTAAAGGGGCAAATATCATTATTTCTAAGTAATGAAAATACTTCTTCTTTTCAGAATTTGGTTTTGTTCCAGCAAGAGAGTTTGTCACTAAAACATGAAAAAATTAAAAGAACTAATATTATGCAGAAAAATTGATTCTTGAATACTTGTTAAAACAATAAAGATCTCTTTAGCATTGTTTTTAAAATCAAAAAACACTGTTTTTTTCTAAATCGTGCACCCCATGGATCTTTGAAGAAAAAAACTCCATGTTTTTAAGCTGCAGTGACTCAGAATTATTGCAACTGCAGTTTTCCTTCAGATGTACTGGTTTCTGAGTCAAGTCTTGTGGGAATATATTGTTTCAAAGTAGTTCATGGGATATAATTTTCAAAGGGTTGTATGAAAACCATACACTTCCGATTAACGTTAATGGGGAGTTGTGTAGCTAAACAGCTTTGAACATTCTGGTTAGAAGTTTATATCTTCGTGAGCTGCACATGGTTCCCCCACTCTAAGCAGATGGTGTTTTTATAGATTGCAGAAGAGTTCTGCTGTGGATCAGCAGACACCATGTTGAATGTTTCTTTCTACTATGTATTTCATAGGTAACTCCAGCAGGAGAGAGACCTTTTCTCTATTGGCTATCTTATTTCATAGGTTTCGCTTATTAATTATTCAGTATAGCCATATATTTTTATACAAGAAACTTCTTCATGCAAAATCAAACTAGTGCCTTGCTCACAGTAACTCTATCATGCACTGCCAAGTAGCCTAAATTGCTGTTGTGGGGCAATCAGACCTGCAAAGCACGGTGGAAAGTGCCCAGTTAGCTTTACTCACTAATTGCATTCTCAGTGAAAGATTTTGCTGTTTGTTGTGCCTCAGGTGATAAATGATGATACAGCACTACATAATTACAGCACGCATCACTTGAAAATGGCCATGGAATAATGGGAAGCCATGCAATGCCGAGTGCAAAGAGACATTGAATAAGTGAATTGAACAAGTGTACACAGCGTATTGACATTCTCATTTGCTAGCTGGGAGCTGCAAGCTGTTACGAGTAAGCCCTCAGCTATGTCACGTAACATGGTATATCGGATTTAATAGCTTTAATTATCTCTTCTTGCTGGCTAGATATCTAAACAAAAAATCTTTTTGAAATATGAATAGATCAATCTTCCTTTTTCGGTTTGAGGATCACTAAAATGCGATATGCAACTACAGAAAGGCAACTCATCTCCTGATTAGGCTACTATTTGCATGATTAGGATAACAATCTGCACTAGAAAGATTCCACGGGGCTTTTCAACAAAAAAAATATCAAGAGATCTCCTTTCTCCTCATATCTCTGCAGGTGTTCAAAGAATCCAGCTTATTTTATTCCAGATAGCAGTCTTGCCAACTAATTGTTTTTATAACAATAGCTTATGCAGAGCGTGGGAAACTGGGCTTTTACGTTTTCACTGCCTGTGTCCTGATGCAGGACTCAGCACAGAGATCCGAGGGGTGTAACAGCACTCTAGTATCATAACGACTAAACTACCAGCTCAGTAATACATGATAATGCACAGCATAGGCCTGAGTTTAATACCTCATATTCTTACCACACCATTGCTGTGCAAGGGGACAACAGTGGTACAGCCTTACAAGAAGAAAAAAAGTTTAAAGAATACAGTTTTCTTCTCTGACCATATTTGGTTATTGGTCCACATGAATAAAGTTGGTTGTCATTTGAAAGTGTTTATAACCTCTCCAAAAGTAATAGAGCCGCATGCAGTTTACCTCTGATGGACAGAATAGCTCCACCAGTCTGGTGTTCTCTCTGTTGGAAAACAATGAGAATCATTGAATTAGAATCAGTGATCTCTCACTCAGTCTCCAAAGGTGTTTTTTACAAAACACCCCATATAAATTAGATTGTTACTTTGGACCAGAACATCACTAAGGACAGGTGGATTTAAACTTTGGCTTTGTAGTGGAATCTTTGCTTCTGTCTAATCATATATCCCATCATAACAGTGTTACCTTCATCGGTAAAACATTTGTATTAGTTACTTCTGGAAAAACAAAATTTTAATCTACCGAGTAGTACTGGTCTTATAATTCTATGCATTATATCAAATTGAGAAAGTGTTATTGTTTCAAGAACCTTTTGTTCTCCTAAAATTGTAATCCTTTATTTTAAGCATCAATGAAAAGTATCACAGATGAAATATGCTTTTCAGAATGTTCTAATTTTTTAAAGGTTAGAAGATGCTATTGGAAATGTAGCTTTACCAAAACATAAATTTGATCACATATTTACTCAAAAATATTACTGAGAATTATCTTGATCAGGTACAAGTGCCTTTTTTGTGCACTAGTGCTTTTTATTACGCAGCTTCTCTAGAAATCAGATCACTTGAAAGACCACCGTGAAATGGAACCCTAAACTTTTAAAGAGCAGAAACAATATAACACTGCAAAATAAAATGTTTAATTTACTGGAAAAAATTTAATCTACATTTTTAATTCTTAGATCTAGCCTAATCTACTAGAAAAATAACCAACAGTAATTTTGCCTTTTAAAATTTTTGCAAATTGAAGAGCTTAAAATATTTTATTAGCTTAAATTGATATTCCTATTCACAGTCGAAAGAAGAATAGCCTCTAATACAGAAAGAAAAACATAATCATAAAATGTTCAGCTTTTGTCCATATTCATTCAATCACAGTTTATTTTAGGTGTCGCTATTAAGCAAAGATAAGTGAGCTGGTACAAAATCTTTCCTAGCCATTAATATGACACTTATGTTCATGACACCCTTTCAAAATAATACTAAGTTAATATATATTTATAAAGGTAGTTAATGATACAGACCAACATAATATTTCTTTTTCTAAAGGCCACAAAAGCCTCAGAAATCAGACAATACGATTCTGATATAACAAGATACTCAGTTACAATCTTATTTAGTCATTTGTTCAGTTCAGTTCAGTTTATATGGATAAATCTCCTAAAGTAAGGGAGCACATATTTTTTGAAACTCATTCCTGAGAAAATGGACCTCACACCTCTTTCATGTTCATTCATATAAGCTAGCTTTCCAAATTAGTTTTTAGCTTTGGCACCTGAGAAAGAACAGATTATTTTGTGGTAGAAAGTATTTCTAATAAACAATGACAAAAATGGACGAGATGCTACTACCAAATTCCGAATATGAAATAGCAACTAGAGATCTAGAGTCTGGAGAGGTTTAGCCAATTATGTTGATTAAAAGGCCTCTAACAAAACCAGTGTCACTGATGTACATTGATCTTTGCTCCTTTGGGAGCATCTGTCTTTCAGAAGAAAAGCATAGCAGGTTAAAACTCCCAATTATTTCTCTTCCTTATAGTCATGTTATAAGCTCTCCTAAAACTCTGATAGAACTTTCCTAATTATTTCCCACAGTTACCCTATTGTCCCTTATTCAGCCAAACATCTTTCTTTTATTGTTTGCTAATGGGGCATTTCCTGCAAGCACATTATGAAAGATCAGACCCAACTATGTATCCTGCACAGAATACTCATCTGATTTGTTAGGCTGAGCACGAATAAAGTTCAGTGCAAACAAAGATTTTAAAATTGAAATAGCTAAGATGCCATTGGGAAACACTTGGCCATCAGTGGAAAAAAATTTAAATGCCAAAAGTGTATCTATTCATCTTGCAACACACAGACAACATGCAGTTGGAGCAGTAGGGGAGATTTTCTTTCTAATCTTTAAAATCAGATCAGACAGTTCAATGGTTGAATGGTTTGTTCTCCGATTGGACAACAGAAATTTTGATTATTCACTGGACTTCTTTCCTCAATTCACCCTGACAACTCAGTGATGCAAAAATATACCTCTCATGTGGGATCAGACAATTTACAGGTAAATTATGCAGAACAGATGAAGTAGACTCTACGGTCAGTACCTTACTTTGTATTTATTACTCTGTGTAGATAAAAGCTGAACTGAAACAATTGTTTGGAATTATAGTAAATCTTCTTCTTAGTATGACAATATGCAATAGCTGGTTTTATTACTTCCATATGATTTGGAGGCAAATATCAGCTTCAGTTATTATATTTATAAATTACTTTAACATACAAGAAGGAGTGTTCTTCCACTTCTAACAGTGGAAGAATTTGACTGACTCATTTGAGACCCAAACTCCAGCCCATCAGTACGCTGGTCAGTACACTTTGTAGTCATACCCAAAAAGTAAATTATAGAGTGACTCTATAAATATCACATCTATAAAAATAATTTCAACAATTGGTGCCATCTTAGGGTTTTACCTGGAAATGTTGTAGCATGATGACTTAAAAAAACACTTAGGGAAGAAGGCATTTTATTACTGGTTTTATAAAAACTTTCAGTAAAAATATTGTGGCTTTCTATTTCAACATCTCATGCAGAGCAGTGAAACCAAAGATAACAGCATTGAGTTCCTGGTGAGAGGCAGGAAGTGAAAAAGCAACACTACATAGAATTGGGAGAAAAATGGTTTTATTTTCCAGACAGACACAAAATGTAAACAAATAGTTTAAGTAGTGCAAAGCATATTGGATAGTAGAACATGGTTTTAATTGATACTTTTCTGCACTAATTAACACAATGACCTTTTAACATACTTTTTTTTTCCCCTAGTGTTTATTTTTACAACCATTAACATCTCGGGGTTAAGAAATCTCTTTTTTAAATGTCAGTTTGGTGTTGTGGAAGGTGATGGAGCTGATGCAGTCTCATAAAGATTTTACCTCCTGATCTTTAGAACAATAATGATATTGTTTTGGCAAACCTTGAAGTTAAGCCTTGGCATTAGAAAGTAGTGCAGATCTATCCCATCCCAGAAAACTGGTGCCTGGAGGTACACATTCCTTTCTAACTAGTTGAAAGTTATGTGAAATTAGTCACCTTTGCTAAAGAACATTCACAAAACGAAGCACCCTATTTTCCCAAATGCTCCTGCCATACTGTTTAGAAAAGAATACAATCTCAGGGGTTCTTCATGACTTAGCGGTGAGAAGACAAACTGGCACAGAAAATTTGTCCTCTTTCCTAACAAATATTTCCAGTTTCTATAGGACACAAACTTACTTTTGGTGGATTTTCGTTGAGGTTTAACCAGTGAGTATGGCAGTTCTGACAGAATGTTTCTTGACAGGAAAAGCCAGTTAACTGGGACTGAAGTTTGTTAGAGACACTCATCACTAGATTTAGATGTGTGGTCTAATCTAACCTATTTGTCTGTGCATATTCTGACCCTGTGATCAGGTGAGTTGGGTTTTGGAGCCTGTCTCCCTCTGATGTAGTTGATTTTTATACAGTGAAACAGCTTAATCAGAAGGGAGTGGAAAAGTTACACTGTGGTATAACCAAGTGCTTATCACCTTGCCCTAACCGCCAGGGAGGCAAAGAATGGCTCAGTCCCTATTTGAAAAAGACAAAGTAGAAGAGCTGCCTTTCTCTTTTGAGGTTGGTGCTTTCAAGTAGTTTGAAAACTTCAACTCTACGGTTTTAATGAAAGACTTCAGGATGTCTAAGGTTCTTCTTCATATAGAAATTGCACCTTCTCCACTCCTCAGCAGAGGCTGATACCTCCTTACTTGCCCATATCTGTTTCTGTGCTTTATTGCTCTGTCACCAGACTGATAAACAAGCAAACTCCTACTACACCAACCTTCCCCTTCCCACCTGCTCCCAAAAAAACTCATTTAATATGCTTATTTTTATAAGCTTTTATTTTTATTTCATTCTGAAGCTATGTGGCATCACTCCAGAACAATTAAGCTCTCCTGGAATCAGGAGCACTGGGGACTGCTATGCATTGTCATCTCACCTGCTTGATATCTCTACAAAAGAGTTGTGCTATGAAAGCAGAACTAGTAAATTCCTGTCTGCCCCAGGGGCTACTCTGCAGCCTCAGTGCTATCTTAATGTATTTTAACCCAGACAATCCTGACTCAGTTTCAGGAGATACCAGGTCAGTTCTTGGCTCTGCTCAAACTTCTGGCATTTTCTTCAGAAGTTACTCCACATGTGACTACATTTTTATTCTAAAAATGAAGATAATAAATAATTCTTTATATAACCAAATTTTTGGTGCTTTTCACTATGTACAGGCTATGTGAAGCATACACTGAGCTCATCTGGGCTCTTTATTTCAAATAAGAAAGTCAAGCAGAAAGTACTGAAATGCTGTTCTTTCTAGTGTCTGCTACTGCAAGAAAATGGATGGTTAGCAGGGTGTTCCTGATGTTAATGAAAAGAAGTCAGGAACAATGTACAGTAATAAGTTTGAGTGTGCCTGAGAATACTTCCCTGCATTTAAAATGATATGACTCATGCACATCAACTGCTAAAATCTTCAGTGACACAAATCTGTCCTCCTCCTGCTAGCATTTTCTCTGTACAATTTCCTTTGAAGTGAGAAAATACCAGGGACTGGCCCCAGTAGGAAATGTGCACAATGTCACCCTGTTTTGGAAGCTAAGACAACCTCCCATAGCAGAAATACAGGTGATTCCATACCTGTTGGCCTCACTGCTGTGCAACACTCCTGGTCTTTATTAGAACACATGTACCTACATTTATTAACAGGGGTGATAGTGCTTTAAATATATACATATTCAGTCATCTGTGGCTTCTTTATGAAATCTTGGTACCACCTTTATGTTCCTAGTGAATACAATAGGGGTATAATCTGTGGTGTTTTAGTAACCCTTTGAATCACAAAAAATGTGTATTCTGGTTACCAAAACAAGTGTTTGTTGTGTTCTAAATGACAGACATTACTTTCCCTGGCCAAAGACAGAACAAATTAACTTTTTCACATGAATCTTCCATCTTTTGCATGCTTAAACAAGTCAGCTTCAGTCCTTCTGGTATACAATACTGACACGTTCTACTTGACAAAAGCCAAGAAAATAAATAGAAAACAAACCGACCAGAAACTCCATCTTACTACGTAAAAAACCTAATTAACAAGGGACGATTAATTCTAAAATGAAGCTGTCTCAAACTACATCACTGTGAACTGTGAAAGTAAAAAAAATATGCAAAAATCAGAGACACAGCTACACTCAGTCTTATCTTGTGTGTTGACTGAGATATGGGAAGACAGAATACAAAGGAATAAGCTCAAGCTTTAAGGCCTCCCAGTAAATCTTGTTTCCCACCTTTATAAATTCTGAGCAAAGAGCAATGCACATTGCATTATCTACTGTCATAAAAACACAGACTTATAAAATAATTTTGATTGGAAAGAACTTGTGAAATCACCTGATCAAATCCCTCAATGAAAGCAGGGGAAACTTAGATGAGGTTGCTCAAGGTTTTATCCAGTCAACTTTTGAAATATTTGCAATGATGGAGATTCCAGAACTTCACTGGACAATGGTTCAAATATATATCTGACCACCCTTAGAGTGATTTTTTTTCTTCCCAGTATCTAACTGTAATTTCCCTTGCTGCAACTTGTGTCCACTGCCTCTCATCCTTTCACTGTGTGCCTCTGAGAATACTTTGGCTCCAACATGTCTCACACTCTCCCAGGTGAAGACAGCAAGAAGATCTACCTTGAGCCTCTTCTTCCTAACATTGAACAAAACCTCTCAGAATCACGTAATCAGAGAATGGCTAAGGTTGTAAGCCACCTCTGGAGGTGGTCTAGTCAAACCCCCTGCTCAGGGCAAGGTCACCTAAACAATGTTTCTTAGGCCATGTCCAGTCAAGGTTTGAATAAATCCAAGCATGGAGATGTCACAACCCTTCTTGGCCAGCTGTTTTAGTGTTTGATCATCCATATAGTGAAGAAGATTTTTCTTATGTTTAAATGGCATTTTTTGTATTTTAATTTGTGCCAATTGCCTCTTTACCTTTCATTGGACATTACTGAGAAGAATGTCTCTCCATTTTCTTTAACACCCCACATGGGGCACTCATACACATTGATCAGATCCATTGGAGCCTTCTCTTCCACAGTCTAAACAATCCCATCTCTCTCAATGTCTCTTCATATATCAGATGTTCCTTCCAGTCCCTTAAACATCTTTAAAGCCTTTCTCCAGACTCTTTCCTCTATGCCCATGTCACTTTTGAACTGGGGAGCCCAAACTGGACCCATAACTCCGGACATGTTTTATCAGTGCTTAGTAGAAGGGAAGGAGCCCTTTCCTTTCCTTGTTGGTGATGCTCTTCCTAACGCAAGCCCAAGATGCTGTTGGCTGCCTTTGCCACAAGAGCACATTGCTGGCTTATGATTAACTTGTCCACTGGGACTCCAGGCCTTTTCTGCAAAGCTGTTTTCCAGTCTGCCTGCCCCTAGACTGCTTTCCTATGAGGTTGTTCCTCTGCAGCTTTGGACTTTGCATTTCCCATTGTTGAATTTCATGAGATACCTGTCAGCCCATTTCTGCAGCCTGTTTGAGGTTCCTCTGAAGTGCAGACCTGCCCTTCTGTGCACTGACCATTTCCCCCAATTGGATATAATCTGTGAATGTTCTGAGGGTACATATCAAGCAATCTGCAAATACTATAAGCAACCACTCCCTTTCTTGGAAGTCTGTAGTTTGATATTGTCTTTAGCTACCAAGGGCCAGAGGCAACACAGGTGGGTCATAACTCAACATTAAGTGGGTCATAAAGAAGTGTAGGTAGGTAGCTCTTAATAACTCTGTCACTTCCCTATTTAACTCTGATGTTCCTCAAGAGATTAGTATTAGAGATTTTACCCCTGCACATGCCAATAATGTTCCAGTGCTGACAAGCAGAGATTACAGACTTAGAACCCAAGCTCGATCAGTATCTACAAACTACGTGTTCCTCTGCCACGTCCCTTGTAGGACTTGATCCAACACCATCTTCCGGAGAAGGCTCCCAACAGATACCATTGTTACTATCACTTTACATGATCATGTCAGAAGAAGACGATGATGTTACCTGCCTTGCCTATGTAACAATCCCATGGACAGGCCAGTCACCTCTGAGAAGGTCTGGGGGTCTGTGTCCACATTACATAACCATAAGGGCTCAAGTCCATCTTAAACTGATGTCAATCACCTATTAAGCAGAAGCAAGCATTCAAGAGTTATTAAGCTGGACTACAGAGAATGCGTGTTGAATTCCTTAGCTCGGGATTCTCTATGGATGGAAAAAAATGGTATTTGTGTGTCAGCAGACATTAAAAGAACAAGCACATGAAAAACATTATTCTTTACACTGCTCATATCTAATTGTGATGGAGGAATGCGTTTTTTAAAGTCAGAAGGAAGAGTCATCAAAGAAGAATCCCTGGTTATGAAACTAGAAGGGCAAGGAAAAAAAAATCTAAAATAATCAGCTGAGTTTTGTCTGTATTGCACTTGATTTTCTTAGTGCTTTCTAATACCCTTGCAATAGAATCTCTGTACAGTACATATGGTATCACAGCACAACAAGTAGGAAGAAGCAAATACTGAAAAGTATTATTGGCAGATGTATGGGAAGACTAAAGAAACAATGATTGAAGACAGTGGAATGTAGATCTGCACATATGAGTTGTATATGCATATTAGGTTTATTTTTATATCCTAAAGTCATACCTAAGACCCAGAAAAGAAAAAAAGTGATAATATATCTTAGGGGTTTTAAGTCTGGAGCACCTGCTATGCCTACATGAAGGCAACAAGTAAGCCTAGAAATCCACTGAAATTGTTAAAGAAATTATTTAATTGCCATTTACAGGTCAGTCAGTCATCTGTGGGGAAAAAAAAAAAAAGAAACAGTACATGGCAAAAGGCAAGAAAATACAAAATCACAGAATTCAAGTGTCACTCTCCCATTCTACAGAGACCAAGTAATTCTTTTTACTTTCAGAAAAAGAGGAGTTCAAAGGTCAGCTGGTATTAAATCAGAACACTAATGATCTTACTGCTTACTCCAAGGGGTCCGATGACTGGGCAAGAGGCCAGGGCATCTAAGCCAGTAAAACATCTCAATTAGCTGCAAACTCTTTGCCAAGTTACTCAGACACATAATATGGCACCCCCTAATTTCTTCTTGATCTCATTCAGTCAAATACTTTTGGAATTTAACAAATGGGACTAGACAGAGGCAACTAGAGGCAAGAAATGATGGTAGACAATTTTTCTTTTCTAAGGAGGAAAGGGCTTTTCGTCTACATAGATGTATAGACTTCCTTTCCAAAGGATGTACACTTGCTATCATGAAGCTTACCTTCTGACTGCTATGTCCCCGGAGAAGATGGTGCAGCATAATATTTTCACACCACTGCATTTACTGTCAAGGAAGCTAAAGACTAAGCAGGGATACAAGACTAGAGAAGAGGATCTCAAGATGACATCAGAGTCATGCTTTCACTTAAAGGCAGAATGACACAGAGAGACCATCCACATTCACTCTTTTCTAATTGATCTGTCTGAAAACACCAGTTACATTTTTAGCTGTCTTGTTCCAGTGCTTTGCTCTCTGTATCATTACAAAGGCCTGTTTACTATTTAATCCAACACTCGCTCACTAAAAGTTAAGCTGATTATTTCTTCTATTTTTCTTGGAATATGGAATCAATTGATCTCCAATTAATCCTTTCCAATTTATTCATGTTTAAAACTATTGGGGAAAATATGTTTTTTTGGACGACAGAAATGCAACATGCCTTGATTTGCTTTGTTTTAGATTCTTTAAAGGTTGACAATCTTTTCAGACATATTTAATTTTTCAAGTGTGAAAGTGATTTTAGAAAATTATAATGGAACTATTTCATCATTTCCTAAGCAGAATATGTAAAATAGAAATTGATGAAACAAAATGCTTCAGCATTTTCCCCATTGTCAAAATTTTTTTTTGAATTATAATAAAAGTTTCATATCACATTGGTCTCCACAAAACTATGTACTGTTCATTCTCCTGGGTATCTTCCTAGCTTGTGTTGAATACCTGATGATTATCTTTAAGTACTTTCTTAGATCAGTTTTACATATATCTTATAGTAACTTATTATAAGCCATATGTTTCAAATTTTCTCATAGGAAATCAAAAGGGAATGTCAAAAGCCTCACTAAAGTCAAGATATGTCTCTAACTTATTTATCTGGTGAGGCACTCCCTTTCAAAGAAGGAAATTAAACTAATTAACATGACATGGTCTTGACAAATTTAAGTCTGCTGTTTCCCCTCATCTTCAAGCATTTACAAATTGATTGTTTAATTGCATGTTTCAGTATCTTGCTAGTCACTAACATTAGGCTGACTGTGTTATAAATCTCAGGTCTTTATTCTTCCTTTTTACGTATAAGACCTAAACTTGCTTTCTTCAGTCCTCTTGAATGTTACCTGCATTGTAATTCAGTCCTCATTCACAGACCTTGCTGAAGGATTTCAGATCATTTAAACTGAGTCTTTGTAATTAGATTTGTTACGTGGAAAGCTGTACTGGATAGTCATAGTCCTGTGTGTTGAGAAAGTGGCTTGTCTCGCCTTTGGGTAGATGGTACAAAAGAGATGTTTTTGATGTAGGTTTACTTATTTATTTGAAGGGAACCCTTGGACCAATTATATTTGCTCTTTTTGAAACAGAGGCCCATCTGTAGATTAGCCTTAATCTCAGCACCAGCCTCTTTGTATGAATGACCTCACAGGTGCTTTTTTTGTTCTTTTTGTTTATGGGCAAAGAGGTTTTTAAATTGATTTTTTGGTTCTATATAACAACTAATTGTTTTTGTTGTTGCACTTCCTCTGTGCCAAGTCTTCTCTTTTCCCCAGATAATAATTTAATTTTTTTTATTCACTTTTGAGGATGTGGAGCCTTCTTTTAAAATTTTTCTCAATTTGGAGGCAAGTTACAAATTTTTTTCTTCATCTGTGTCTATTTCGTTTAAAGGAATCTCTACTGAATTTGTCCTCTGCATTTGTCCTTAAATTCTTCTCTCTCTTTAATTATTCCTTTAACTTTTCCATTTGAAGTAAGGATGTACCGTTTAAAGTAATAAAAAGATTGTTTATTGTAGACCTACTTTTGTTTATATATTAATTTAATTTAATTGCACTAATCTTTATATCTGAGGATATTTCTCAAGATTTCCTTTTTTATAAAGGACTTGCTGCTTGATTAAAATTAACTTTAAGACAGTACCTTCTTGTCACCAATCCTTGACTACTGAGAAAAGTAGGATTTTTTCCTTACCCTGTATCTAGTGATAGAAGTCCTCTGTAGTAATAAAAGTATGTTCATTTAAAAGTTTTTATCTATAATCAGCAGTCATATAGACTCTTCCTGACATCTAGGTTTCTTATTCTTTCCTTTCTTACTAATTACAAGCTGTACATTACTTAGAAATCAACCAACAGCTTGCCAGTCCCCCGTCCTCTCTTTTCTTTCCCAAACAGTCAATTCTTGCATTTCTCTGTGCATGTGTGGCCAGCAATGGGTCTCTCTGGGAGCATCTGGCATTGGCTCTGTTGGACATAGTAGAAGCTTCTAGCAGCTTCCTACAGAAACACATGCATGTGCATGTGAAATGCATACAGATCACATATACATGTTCACACACACCTTTCTTTCCAAATACACACCTAAGTGAGTGAGGTGATCACTTCCTAATGGGATTGTCCCCTTTCCAGTAGGAAAGCTTCTCCTCAGAATCATTGGAGTACACTGAAGTTGAACATGCAGCAGGAGAATAGAGCCGAGAACTTTTTGGGTCATTTGATTTAGCAGGAGTACTCCTTCCATGTGGGCTAGTACCCAATGACTGGCTACATAAATGCAGGGAAAACTTTTTGAAGTAGAGATAAATGAAAACTATTATATTGATATCAAGACCATAATTCAGTTTTTATCTGGACCCTCACCTCCATTTGCTAAAGAAATGCAGGCTATTTAAGCTGTAGAGTTTGGGTTTGGTGGTGCAGGTATTTACAATAAGGTGGAGGTGTGACTGGAACTGCAATTCCCTTTGAAAACTAACTTCTACTCAGAGCTCATATACAGTGCTGAAAAACATTATTTCCTTTCAAGAAGGTTCTTCTGTCAACCAAAAATGTTATTACTATAAACAGTATTGCTTGTTATAAGTAGAGTGAAGAAAACATATGCAGTAACCAGTATTCATAAAGTAGTCCATACTAGGTAAATCTGTAAGAGATGAGCAGTGTCTTGACTTGTTTCAGCTTCAGAGTGATTTTGTTCACTGTTTTAAGTGGGCTGTTATAAGTACATCTAATGGACTTATGAGTTTATTTAGTCCCAAAATGTATAGAGAGACAAAAAAAGGCATACTGCTTTGTAATACAAAATGCACATTACTGTTTCTAGCTAGCATGTATTATAAGACCTTTTAAAATATTTTGCAATTGTTTTATGTCTTTCCATTCCCAGTCTATGCCGTCAATAAGTCTGTGTAAGTAAATGAAATTATGTTAGTGTGAAGTAGTAAGGACTGTATCTAAAGCCAAGTCTTTTCTTGGCCTTTGAAGCTGTGTGTGTACAAAACTGTTCCTTCATGTGCATATGGCTACAGATTTGACCGACTCCAACACCTGAGCAAACATATGGTATTGTGTGTGTGTGTGGATTACCTTGGCAAATGTTTGAATGCCAGATCTCCCACTTGAGTACTGGTGGCGTTGAATAGCAGGTCAAGTGTGGCTGCAAGTGTTTGCGCTGCTGGATATGGGGTGTATTTGTTAGTGCAACTTTGCAAGAACAGAAAGAAACTGTCAAGTTGAAAATGGGGTCCACGGGGCTAAATGGCAATGGTTACGTTGCTGTGGACATTTGAATTCCCTGTGGAACTCTCCAACACACCTTGAGTCATTGTGTATCTGCACCTAGATTTATCTTGTTGACATCAAATTTGAGTTCTGGGAAGTTACAGCCTAGGTCCCTGGAAAACTAGGCAGTGAGCAAGGAGCAGTTTCCTACATTTAGCCTTCAGATGCTTTCTGCATGAACAAGATTCATGCTGGAAATTCCATGTAGAATAAAAAACCAACCCAAAACCAGCCAACCAACCAACAAAAGAACCCACCACCACATGCCTTTCCTTAGCTCTTCACCTGCTTCACACACCATCATGAATTCCCAAACTTGCTTCCAGAAATTTTCCAGAGCTTATCTTTGTCTGTCTTTTCCTCTCTCTTCAGTGTTTTGTGATTTTCTCTCCTCATTTAGTTGTTCAAAACCATTTTTAACAGTGTAGAGAGCAACTGTAAAAAAGGGAAAAGTTTTTCCAAAGGAAAAAAAAAACCAAAACAGATTAGAGTTGGCTACTGGCCAGAGTTTTATGTAAAAACTGTATTTAATAATAAGGCTTGAGCTAGCAATAATTTGTGATTTCAATGGAGGAAACTTTAAAATGGATGCGTTGATGAGATGTGTAAGTCAGGACACACTGAAGTGCTGCCAGACTCAGTATGTGGTGCCTGGAGAAAGTTAACAAAAGAAACTCAATTACTGTAAGTCTAAGTGAATAATATACATGATTTCCTTACAAATAAGGGAACTGAGGAAAGAGAGAATATTACAGAAACTTGCCCTGTGTGAGTACGGTGACCTTAGGAGGTGTAGGTCACATCCTTGTAGACACAGGCAGTGACAGTACTAAGAAAAGTTTGTGTCTTTGGAAAGAAATCTAGAAACAAATTTACTGAATGGAAAACACTGTGCTCTAAGACAGAATTATACACTTGTGTCGGACCTACTCAGGCTTCTGGAAATGCCTAACACATTAAGACTCTGCTAGGAAAAACATCATCTACCACAATACTGTGAGTCTGCACTGCTGCCTTATCTCGCTTGCACTGACAGCTTTTTGCTGTCCTGTCCTGACTGGGGTCACTGTGATCCCATCATTTTGTATGGGAGGAGGTGTCTCTGCCCAGTGTTGATGGGGTAGCTTTGGTCCTTTTAGGTCTGCCGTATTGTCATTGATAAAACCTCTTTTTCTAAACCCACTTAGTTCTTTCTCCCCCTCCCGCCCCTTTGTGTGTGTGCCCTCTGCACTTTCTGTACAAATTCCTATCTTCCCTGTTGAAGGGCTAATATGCCATGAGGTACAATATCAAATGCTAGGGAAGCCCAGCCTACAGCAATTCTTCACCTGTGGAAGGGAAAGCAGATGTCTAAAAAGATCCAAGAATGGAGCAGTGTGCATAGGAGTAAACAGCTCTTTGACGGGATATTTTTGTGATATTTAATGTGACATAATTACATTTTATGCAGCTTAAAATACATGTAAAATAGAATGCTGTAATAACTTCTTCCAGACAGAAGACTAAGGGTCTGTAAATAATTAACTCAAAAGTGATCTAACATACTTAGTATTAAGCCAGTAGGAAAGAGAATATATTTATATGGATTTATTAAAAAATAAAAATAAAAATAAAGCACTTTTTTGACCGAATAATAGTCAAACACATACAATTTGGACACAAGTTTTCTGAACTTGTATCTAAATGAATTTTCACCAACTGCATTTTAAACCCTTGATGCTGAAGAAAATCTATCACATCTACCTGAAAAGTGTTGATTTTGTAAGACTTACATCTTCCTGTTGAATTAACTTTAAATCTGGTACTTATTGGACACAAAGGGCTTTCTGCCAAACCTCAGCCAATTTGGTGTCATCAGTAGACGTGACAAAACCCATAACTATATCATCTCTATCCCTCTTCTGTATTTTTATAAGAATCTGTTAGAAGTAATGACAAAATGCTTTTTGTTTGAGCCAATTTTAACACTTGAACTTTAAATAACTAAGATAGCAGGAATTTTTGTTTGGTTTCAAATTCATGATCGCCTTACTATTCCTTTGCCTACTAACTTGTAAAGAATGAAGCAGATGTGTATTTATGAGACTATTTCTTCTCAGAACAAGTTAAGGACTCGCTTCCAAAAGTTACAATCTGCTTTGATTTCTTGTCTAGACGCATTTTTAAATGGGAAAAGAGAAAAGGAATGTCTATTGTTTTTTATAGTATGTCAATGTTTTGATTAATGCTGTATTAAATTAAAAATAATAATAATTAAAAAGAAAAAACAAAAACAAACCACCAACAGAAACCCACCTACCTGAGGTAAGCAAAGTTGTGTTCTGCAATACAAGGATTTTATCTCTCATTGCAACAATCTGATCTTCATGTGAGGTTCACACGCTGCTGACTGACTCTGATCCTGTCAGATTTGTCCTGGTGAAACTAATCAGAAGGGAGTGGCTGATGTTTTTGTCAAAGTATATACAAAAAGGCAACAATCTCCCTTCCATGGAAGAAGAATTTTACTGGAGAAAATTTGATATCCAGATTTCTCTTGAAAATGTTTTCTATGTGCAGTGCTGCTCAAATAATTTCCATTGTCTTTCTTCACATATAGAAAGGAGTTCAGTTCAGGCTGTTTTCCTGGACATGGTGTTTTGTTTCAACAGATACTTGAAAAATCAAACAAGAAAAATGCAGTGAAGCATGATGAGAAAATCTCCAAAGACTTAGAACATGGGTTCCAAAAGTATGGTCCAGATGTAAATTGTCACAGACATCTAGACCTTAACAGAATTACACTGATACATGCCAGCTTAAGGTCTAACCCAGAGTGTTCATAGGAATACTTGAATGTGTGAAACTGGGTGTCCAGTCGAGTATAATTTAACTTTCTTGGACAAACCAGATTACATTGATTTGGAAAGGAGCCCCCACCAGTTGGCACTGATTTTAAAAGCATTTTTTAAGCACCTTTTATAGGGCCCGATTCAAACCCAATGAAGTCAGTGGAACAGCTTCCCTTAATGGGTTTGGAATCAGGGGCATCATGAAAACTATTTCACCATATGTTTCAATGTCGTTTAAACTCACTTGTCCCGTTTGAAGAATTTTTTACTCAGCTACCCACAGCTTGAGATTCTCAGTTCCTTGGACATTTTTGGTTAATTCCATTCATGTTTAGAAGAAGCCAGAATGGGAAGAATTCAGAGAACTTTTTAGGCTAGGAAAACCAATAAGCATTCTGGGGTTGGCTTGAGTTATGAAGGAATGACCTTTTTTTGTAATGCTAATCTAATTATGATTCCCCAGACTTTAATATGAAGTATAGTACTATGGATGTGCCAGAAAAAAAGAAAAAATTGAAAATCTTTTTTTTTCAAATGTATTTAATTTTGAAAGAGGAAATAAAAAAGAACACAGACCCTACATTCTGCAAGATCATGCAAAATCATGTAAGATCATTTTTGGTCTTCAGGGTAGCTGATAAGTCACAGGACTGTTATCCTTCAAAATCATAATAATGCACACTAGAAATATAGTTGTCATTATTCTTAATGCTCTTACTGTAATAGTGACAGCCATTTGGGGGGACTATTCCAACAAGGTCAGTATGATCCTGTGGGGAAGCAGACATGCTTGTATATAAACTTTCTAAGCATCATCCTGTCTTTAACAGTTTTAAATCTGTGAACTGATGAACCTCTAAAAAGAAAAACTGGTTATTACTAGAAAGAGCAAACATGAATAGAAAATAAGAAAAACATGTGTGTACAAAATTCATGTCTGGAATTTGTTTTTCTGTGTTACAAGGCATTAGTTAGTCTAAAACTAAAAATAAAGACAAGCTGAAAAGAATCCTAATAGTGTGGTTTCTTTTGAACTGCAAATTGACACAGACATTTTATGGGGGAAAAAAAATGAGGCTAGCCATCAACCAGCATGAAACAGTGAATGTATGCTGCAAGTGATATATGAAGCCCTTTACATTGGCAATAACTTCCATATTCAGTAGAGGTAGATTTTAAATGCAGTTGATTCATGTTAGTTTTTGCTGTCAGATCATTGCAATTGTAAAGGCATGTCCATGGAGTTATGCACAAGGAAAATCATATTGTGAAATGGGGAACAAGGTCTGTGGTGATAAAAATATTTATACACACACACACACACAAACAGTTTCCTAAAAAACACAGACAAGCGTCCCCCATCCTCTACTTCAACAGCCAGTTGAATAATAACAAAAAAAAAAAAGAAAAAAACAAGTGGTTAAGGGAAGTATTGTACCTATTGGCTAGTCTCCTAGGGTTTAAGGGTTTTATCTTCCTTTATTAAAAAAAAAAAAGTTTTAAGACAATTTTTAAACCAAATAATGTTTGTACTGTGTTGTCACATATGTTGGACTGTGGAAAACAGCATGGACTTCTGGATAATGGTACTTTCTTCAATTTATTTCGTCTGTCAAGGAAGCTTCATGGTTCTTCACAAAAATATTTCAACATCTAACCATATTCCCGTTGAAGAAAGTATTTGCATCACATTGTGCATCATTGCACAAATGTTTAATTGTGTTAATTTGTGCAAACGTGCACGTGGTAAGATTTCTGAAGCACTTCTGTACCTAATGGGCATTTACAATCTCTTAGATACCTTCATCCTTTGTAGCCTACAGCTGCATTAGCACACTACCTTCCCAAGGCAGCTGTGTCCCTTTTTCCCTTTAGGAAATCACTGTTCTCAGCTGCACCACATTTTTGAAAGCCCTATAAGGTGTTTCAGGAAAATTAAACTAACTAGTTTAAGCAACAGGTCTTTGCTAATCCAACTCATTTGGTTAAAATGGCTTAGGAAGCAACCTGCATGTGGAAATGAGGGGGTGATAACTTCCAGCAGAGCATGTTCATGGGCACTGGAGGTAGGTACCTGTCTCAGCCCTTACAGTAAAGCCAACAGAAGCTGTCTGAGCATAGCCTCTCTTAACAAATTTGCCCAAAGGTGTCCTCCCAACACAGATGAAACTGAATTAACGCTTACATCTACTGGGAAAACACGTAACTATAGGGAGAACTTGGTAGACGTTAGCCTATTGTCTTGCTCTGGTTTATGTTGCAGCTAGAAGTCAACTTGATATGATACAGCCCAGCATAAGCACATATGGAATGAAATGTGACATGTAATAAACAAAGTATTTTAAATGAGACTTTTTATATCCCTTAAGAAATAGAAGAAACAGTCACACACGGCTAGTTAGCTTGTAAAAGTAGACACAATGGCTTGTTTTGTAGGAAATTTCAATTCACGCTCATAAATCAAATAACAACGTAAGCTGTTCTGATTCTAGTTTGTGGGAAAATGTTTAATTGCTTATTTATTTGATTTGTTATACTAAAATGTATTTTTATAACTTGTATTCTTACATCTCATATCCACAGAGAATGGATAGATGTTTCTTAAAGGCATTTTTTAGAATGACTTGGGATCAGTCCAGTGTTCTGATGTCACTGGAACAAAAACAGGACTCTCTGTCTGGATTTATTAGAAGGGGAGAAGGCTCTCTATTTAGTTTTCTCTGTTTTATTGCATCTTGCTTGACATTAAAATCCAGTACTGAGTACAGACCATGCCAGATGTAAAGTTCTTTCTTTAAAATAGCATGCCAATTACTGACACATAATGTCATATAAATTGTTGTAAACTATTAGATAAAACGCTCTGATAAAAGCAGGCTCATTAAATACTTACTCCTCAATTTCATTTCTCCTTTTAAACCACCACATTAAAATTATGAAAGGTAATATATTTACTACATATAACATATGTTTGCATAGTAAAATAGCAAGTTATAAACTTAACTTTCCTTATTACTGGTTGTCAAATAAATTTTCTGATAAAGACAGACTTTTAGCAGCTCCTGTAGGCTTCATTGCAAGATTGCACACTTGCTTTTTAGTATGCTTGCAAGATAAAGTAGGACAGATGTCACAGATCTATTCCCAAAACAACATTTTTTTTCATTTCCCTAAACATCTTACTTTTATCTGTAAGCTGTAAATCTCCAGCACAAACTTGTAAACTACATCTCTGGCTTCAGCACTTCACATCTTATCTCATTCTGTTAGGCAACGTTAACTTGCTTTGTATTATCCCCCACCATAGTGCTGCTAGAGATTGCTTTTGCACATACTGGAGAACAAGAGCCTTATTTCCTGTCTTCAGTACTTAAGGCTAGAATGTCTGTATTACTTAGTTTCAAAAAATTTAGACTCAGTGCTCAAATATGGTATGAGAATAATTATGCTTATTCATCTGCAGTAGCAATCATAAAACCTTATTCTCAAGTAAACTTTTATATACTTATTTAATTCTTCTGTTCAAGGTCAATCTTCTTTTATGTTTGTTAAATAAACAGAACAAACCAAAAATTATTTGAAGTAGGATTCTCTAAAGCATAGTTTGTTTCTATTTGTAAATCCATTATTTCAAGAATCCTCAGTATAAGCAACAGAAATTTTCATATAGTTAACATCAGGCAAAAGATTGGTTGGAATCTCAGACATTAGAGAGAGAAATATACTTTAGGCAGTCAAATTATATATAGAAACTTTTGGCTTAATTACACAAGGACTTGGGGGCTTTTTTGAGATTTCTGAAACAGTCTTTCTGAATTAGAATGCACAAAATATGGATATGCCTTTTAGTAAATAGCTGTGATATGTTCTTTTAACTTCTAAGCACTTCTGCACAAACAGGAATCAGATCAAGGTGAATGTCCGGCAATTTTATTTTTTTTTTAAAAAAAAAAAAAAAGCAAGTAAATCATCACAATAAAAACCATCTTGATAATAAATCATCTAATTTTTAGCTTTTTGGAACTTTCGAATTTTTTTGAAATGTTGGCAAGCCATATGACACAGTTTCTGAACCACGTGTGATTGCATTGGCAGATCTAATTTTGTGCAATATGTCATACTCAGGGCACTGTAATCTCTGTGGTTCTCTCAAGCCTACAGTTAAGAGCATGAATTTTTAGTTTACCTGTGCTCAGACATTTTGCTTTAGAACTCTCTGAGAAGTGTGGAGAGAATTAGTATCTCTGGTGAATTCTTTGCTACTGTTTAGACAGTAAATATGAGCACATACCATAGGTAATGTTCTGACAGCTACAGGGGTGAAAGACATTGCATGTAAATGGAGGGCAACGAAATCTGGGAAGAAATGTGATAACCTTTAGTTTATTCAGATTAGAAATACCTGGGAGCAGCTGTATGAATCACTGTTCAACATTAGTTTCCTGAATTCTTACACAACAAATACAACATTAGCATATAAGATCATTTAGGAGGAAAACAATTACTCCATTCCTAGTGTACCGTAAACTTGAAAAAACTATAAATCCCAGGGTTTATCAGAAAAAATTTTTACAATACATATAATGAAGAAATTTGTAGCTTAGGTTAAATAAGGAAAGAGTAAAACCATGGTATGAGAAAAGTTGGCTTATTTAATATAGTAAAACAAAGGCTAAAAAGGGATGTGACTCTTCTTCATAAAATATGAACAGCTCAATAGAAGAGAGGCAAAAACAATGCTGGCATAGGAATAAATACAAGAAAACTGACCATTAGTAATTAAAGCTGAAAACTAGAAGTCTGTTTCTTGCTTTCTCTGTAAAAACAACAAAAAAAAATGTACAATAGGGGTAAATGTAACTGATTTTGAGGGCAAGAAAAGGATAAATTTAATTTCAATTTAAGATTTGCATTATTGTGCTGAGGATTGACCCAAGATACTGAGCATTGTGGAAAAAAATATGTGGGATTTCAATCAGGAAAGTATATTTTGACCCCCTTCCCATTTGAAATGAAATTACTCCATATAAAAGTCATTGTTTCATGTTCAAGTGTTTCATAGACATACTAGATAATTGCATTTAGTTTTGCAGTAGATAGTTTGCTTCATACAGTTAGAATAGAATTATGTTATTACAAAAATTTCCTGCCTAAAATGGTCTTAAAACTCCTCTCCACCATTGAGCTTACTGAGGCTGAGCAATTTTAACCAAAAGAGAAGAAGGTTTGGGGCTGGATTTTTTATTTAAGTTCTTGTATTTGCCTGGAGCTACGTAAACACATTCGATTCTATCATTTCAGAAGCACACACACCCCCCATAAAAGGGGAGAAATTATTTCAGCTATCACTACTTAATGAATAGTAGCTTGTTACTACTGTGAACTGCAGAATTACTGTGAACCAGTAATTCTGACATTAAGCATTTGGATTTGAAGTAACCAGAGACCTTCCTTCCACAGAATCCAATAGAAACCTTTTAGTTAGGCGTATGCTAACAAGTCAAAAGTATGCTAACAAGTTGTTTTAAAAACAAGCAATTAAGAGAATAATATAGTTTATTTATATCCATTCCCCCTTCTCCCTCTCAACTAGGAGACAGACAAATGTATATTTGTTTCCCAGTGCTGCAACACAATTTTTTTCCCTTAAAAAACCCCAAGTGGGACTGGAGGTCCACATTGGTTAGAGCAGAGGACTCAGTATCAGATTTCCCTTTTTACCATTTCATGTTTAATTACACCCCCTACTTCTTTTAGCTCTCTTTGGGATAGAAAAGAAAAAAGATTGCAGCATCTTAATAATCAAAACTGAGGAATGGCACTACCCTGTCTCCCTGCCAAGATGTGGTTGTCCCACAGGGACTAGTCAGATTTTCTGAGGATAAGATGAAAGCCTCCAAGGAGCAGGGTGTGGGGTGCATTCACCCAGGAACATTATTGCAGGACTGAATCGTTCTTTTCCCATACTCTGTACAACTTCTCACATTTGAGAGTGCACTATGTCCTCAGACTTGTCATTTAAATTTGACTGCAGTATCCTTTAGAAAGGGCTATGTTTTATGTTTTAGAGACTGCTATGAGGCTTGATTAACAAACAGTCTAGGAGGCTCCTGGAGTGTGTGGAAGATAACTTATTCCTGACACAGCTGGTGAGTGAGCCAGCTAGGGAAGGCGCCCTGCTGAATGTGTTGTTTGTGAAAAGAACTCGTGAGTGATGTGATGGCTGGAGGCCATCTTGGGCACAATGATCATGAAATTCTTGGGGAAGTAAGAAGAGGGGTCAGCAGAGCTGCTGCTTTGGATTCCTGAAGGGTGGGCTTTGGCCTGTTTAGGAGCCTGTTTGACAGTCCCTTGGGAGGCAGTCCTGAAGGGCAAAGGGGACCAGGAAGCTTGGACACTCTTCAAGAAGGAAATCTTAAAGGAGCAGGGCTGTCCCCATGTTCCAAAAGACAAACAAACAGAGAAGACTGGCCTGGCTGAACAGAGAGGTTTGGCTGGAACTGAGGAAAAAAAGGATAGTTTATGACCTTTGGAAGAAGGGGTAGGCAACTCAGGAGGACTACAAGGATGTCTTGAGGTTATGCAGGGAGAAAATTAGAATGTCCAAAGCCCAACTAGAACTCAGTCTGGCTATTGTTGTAAAAGGTAACTAAAATGCTTCTAGAAATACATTAGCAACAAAAAGAGGGCTAAGGAGAATCTCCATCCTTTATTGGATACGGGGGGAACACAGCAACAAAGGATGAGGAAAAGGCTGAGGTACTTAATGCCTTCGTACTTAATGCCAGCCTTTAATAGTAAGACCGGTTGTTTTCTGGGTACCCAGCCCCCTGAGCTGGAAGACAGGGACAGGGAGCAGAATGAAACCTCCGTAATCCCAGGGGAAATGGTCAGTGACCTGCTACCCCATTTAGACACACACGAGTTTATAGATCTGGATGGGATCTTCCCAAGGGTACTGAGGGAGATGGTGGAAGTGCTCGGTGAGCCACTTTTCATCATTAACCAGCAGTCCCGACTAACCTGGGGCATTCCAGTTAACTGGAAGTTAGCAAGTGTGATGCCCATCTACAAGGAGGACCAGAAGGAGGATCTGGGGAACTACAGGCCTGCCAGCCTGACCTTGGTGCTGGGAAAGGTTATGGAGCAGATCACCTTGAGTGCCATCATGTGGCACATGCAGTAGAACCAGGGGATCAGGCCCAGCCACCATGGGTTTACAAAAGGCAGGTCCTGCTTGACAAACCTGATCTTCTATGACAAGGTGACCCACTTAGTGGATGAAGGAAAGGCTGTACATGCTGTTCATGTAGACTTTAGTAAAGCCTTTGACACTGTTTCCCACAGCATTCTCCTGGAGAAACTGGCTGCTCAAAGTTTGGATGGGTGTACTCCATACTGTGTAAAAAAGCTGGCTGAATGGCTGAGCCTGAAGAGTGGTGGTGAATGGATTTCAATCCAGTTGGTGACCCATCACAAGTGGTGTTCCCCAGGGCTCAGTATTGGGGTCAGTCCTGTTTAAACAGGATCCTGTTTAAATTTATTTAAACTGTTTAATCTGCCTTTGCTAATGACCTGGATGAGGGGATTGAGTGCACCCTCAGTAAGTTTGCAGATGACGCCAAGTTGTAGGCAGAGTGTTGATCTGCCTGAGGGCAGGAAGGCTCTGCAGAGGGCTCTGGGAAGGCTGGACTGATGGGCCAAGGCCGGTTGTATGAGGTTCAACAAGGCTGAGTGCTGGGCCCTGCACTTGGATAACAACAACCCCATGCAAATTACAGGCTTGGGGAAGGGTGACTGCAAAGCTGCCCAGAAGAAAAGGACCTGGGGGTGTTGTTTGACAGCCAGCTGAACGTGAGTCCACAGTGTGCCCAGGTGGCCAAGAAGGTCAACAGCGTCCTGGCTTGTATACAAAACATTGTGGTCAGCAGGACTGGGGCAGTGATCATCCCCCTGTACTTGGCACTGAGTGAGGCCACACCTCAGATAACGTGTTCAGTTTCAGGCCCCTCACTGCAAGACGGACACTGAGATGCTGGAGCGTGTCCAGAGAAGGGCAATGAAGCTGTTGAAGGGTCTAGAGAACAAGTCTTATGAGGAGCATCTGAGGGAACTGGGACTGTTTAGTCTAGAGAAAGAGAGGCTGAGAGGAGACCTCATTGCTCTCCATAACTACCTGAAAGGAGGTTTTAGACAGGTGAGTGTTAGTCTCTTTTCCCAAGTAACAAGTGATAGGACAGGAAGAGATGGCCACAGGTTGCACCAGGGGAGATTTAGATTGATTAGGAAAAAATTCTTCACTGAAATGGTTGCCAAGCACTGGAACAGGGTGTCTGGAGAAGTGGTGGAGTCAACATTCCTGGAGGTATTTGAAAAATACACAGATGTGGCACTTAGGGACATGGGTTAGTGGTGGAGAAGACAGTGTCAGGTTAACAGTTGGACTTGATGATCTTAAAGATCTTTCCCAATCTAAACAAATCTATGATTGTATGAGCATCATCTATTCCCAATATTGTATGAAAATGATTTAAACATTGATCCTAGAGTGGCATATTGCCTGAGTTATTCATGTCAGCTAGGCAAGTATCAGACCCCATGGATTTTCATAGCTTCTGCTGCATATTACTGGTCTTACAAAAAACAGTGTACTAAAGGCCTCACACTTCTTAATGCATGTGAAAAGATTAACTTGATAAGATGCTGAATAGAAAACAAAACATCTGAAGATGATAAAAGGAAACCATACTCTCTTCATCTGAATAGAAGACACATTAAAAGCATGTGGGCTGCTCAACGTTACAAAACAAACTTTCAGGTGATAGGATTTAATTACAACAGGCAGTCAATTCCCACGTAATTTGGATCTGTATGTCATGATTTCTCTTTATTTTCTAAGTTTTGAACTGAGTATGTATCCAGGGCAATGAGACTAATAGTTAAATCCTTTTCATTTTCTTGTTGTTCTTTAGGGGGGTTTTCTGGAGTTCACCACAAGAATAGTTGAAAATTGCCAGTAAGAAAAAACAGGACAGACAGCAGAAAGGGAGGGAACATCTACTGATTCTCCAAAGTTTCTGTTGGGTCCTTGAGAAAGACATGGGAAGCAGCTTGGTAAAACGAGGCAGCAAGTCTCATCCTAACTACCCAGCTTTTTCTTTGATCCAGCTGCATAGATCCATAGCACCGATACTCCAGGATATTATATCTGCTTAGCTGGTATTCCTGAAAAAATATTTTTTTGAATTTCAGGCTTACAGAATGCTGTACAATTTTTGCTCTACCCTCTTTTTTCCTTCACCCTTCAGAAGTAAGAAAGCTCCACTTGGAAAAATGTATTCACACTTGTCTTCTTTATTGGAACTACTTAAAAGAGAAAAAAAAAATTCAATTAGTCCATGAAGTAACAAAAGCATTTTTGTTGTACTGGCCCTTTAAGAAGTTTGGGAATCTGAACTTCTCAAAAGGACTATACCTTCAGGAAACAGAAATAAACTTTCTTTAAAATTCATTCTCTTAAGGCAGTTATTTGTCACCCTCTTAAATGTAGTTAGAACATTTTCCAAAACTGTTTAATAACAAGCATTGATTTTTATTAAGCATCAAGAGTATATACTCTTAGCATATTCTCTGAAGCCAATAAATACCAGCTGATCAGCCTTGAATCCTTTCAGGAAGTTTAAAACAGCTGTACTCCAGAATGAAGTGAGAAAAGCAGAAATAGGCTTTGGCAAGCCTGGATTTGTTCATAATGAAACAAAGTAAAGGTTCTAAATTATTTCAGTGCTGGTAACCTGCAAACTGTAACTCCGCTATTCACCCCTGCGAGGGAATAGCACACAAGAATGACCCAGCAGACTAATTCAGCTGCAATTGGGACACAAAAAAATGATGCCTTCATCAAGTTATTTGTAAAATAAGGGTTCAAATACCTTGCAGACTTAAAATATGTCAGTTAGATCCTCTTGAACCATTTTCAAACTCAGAAAACTAGTAAAAAATTAATCCCCAACAGAAATTAAAGTGTGCTTATTTAATTAGCCTAATAGGAGAGAGAAAGGTATTAATAGCACTTGGAGACATTGTACAGCAAGAAGTATTTCATCCTAGGTATTGTTTTTTGAATCAGCAATACTCATGGTGTGATCTTTCAATGAGCAGGCTGTAAATGCCTGGTGCGCTGTCGGGTTTGCCTTCGTCAGCAGCCAGCCATAATCTTCAGTGTCCTCCTTCCATTGCTAGGCATATTCAGTAGCCAACCTTATTTGATGGTTTATTTCTTTTGACAGTGACAATTGATAATTATTTGTCATTTAAGAGCAGCTTACAGATTTAGTAAAATGTTGTACTGTTGACTTGAATATTAGCTGTGGCTTTGGCACCTTCTTTTTGTCTCAATTGATTTCTGTCAGCATACGTGGACAGCCTTATTGCAGAAAAGTTATGGAAAGAGAATGGCTTTTATTTTGTTAAATCTCAGTTTCAGATCCAACTTCTGCAATAGCTCTTTGAGAGAAAAAGAGGACATAACCTTATTTGATGTTCAGAGGAATAAAAGCACCAGATTCTTACAATTGTGGAAAGAAATAGACAAGTGTTTGTCATAACTCCAGCTTGTTTCTTTGATCTTATTGAATAAAGTTCAAGACTCATTTCTCACACAGCTAGTGTGTATAAGAAATTTAGTACCAAGCATTGGCCAAAATGGCAAATAAACAAATTATTTTTTTTTTAATCTCCTGGGTTAACTAACTGATTTTCTTATAGACTAGATTCCAAATGTGGATTGCATAGCCTTTCCACCAAAGAAAATTGTGATTGTTCATGATTTCATGCCAATCTGAAAGTGTTATGTCATGCCAAAATGCCAATAATATCTCATGGTTTATTTCAAGAAAGAAGTAGATGAAAAATACTACTGACCAGCACTTAACACTACTATTCTGATATACACGGCATCCAGTTTCTTCAGGTCATGTATTACACCACCTACCCCCCCAGTGCAAATTTACTTTTCTATTTAGGTTGTTTGCACATGAAAGAACTTTGAAATTTTTTTTATTCTCTCTTTTTACAAAACTAATGCTCCAGAAAGTATCAAGTGAATTGGTGCCAAGTGTATATTATCATTCAAGCAAACCTGGGCAGATTCTCATAGATATGTTTCTTGGCACTTTCTGATCTCCTCCCAAAAACATTCCTGCTCCAATTGAGGCTTTTGGTGAAATGCCCTTAGAAAATGATGGGATGCAGGATAATACCTCAACCTTTGCCCAGAACTCTCCCTAGAAACATCATCATAAGAATCAAGAAGCTTGGCTTCTCAAATCTTAAACTCTGTTTGCCCTTCTCTCTTCACACTTGCTGTTATCAACAACTTTAGGCAGGATGAGATTTCTGGAGACCAGAAGTTCTTAAGTATTGTTTCCTTGTGCTCCCTTACATACACGCTGTAAGAATTAGAGACTTCTATCCCCAGTAGGGATTGGTTCCCCATGGACCAGTTCAGGGGGGCACATGGTTAGAAGCCACTTGGAGAAGAGTCAGAGGAGGCAGGTCACAACATGTGAGGGTAGAAGAAGTGATCCCAGAGATGGAACAGGGTGAGAAATATTCACCAAACAATGCTGAAGTTAAGATCAGAAAAAGCTTGTGATTACTGGGAGCCTTTTAAGATCTCAGTGTTTCAGGACTTGTTCACAACAGCATATTTTGAACAGGATAGTTTCCTCATATGCAGGAGCTTCTTATCTGCGCCACAGCTAGAGCCATCTAGCCATGACTTTGTGCTTTGGCCCTGACTCAGACACCTCTTTCTAGTTATAACTCTTCATTTCACACCCAGGACCCCTGCATCAACACTTTTTCCCAAGCTTTGTATCTCACTCATCTATTCCACAGGGGGAAAATCCCCCGTGTAATTCCCCCTATGTAAGAATGGTTGACATGCATTTGGTTTCTTGACAAAGCAAGAGAATTTGAAAATTTCCTATTAGATATAAGAAATTTGCCTTAGCACAGTTACTGACTTCTATTTGGATGAAAAGAAATGAATAAAAAATCCTAGCTGTTTGAAGACAATATGGCCTGCCAACACTTCTACTAAGTCAGCTATATATACAGCTGATTTTTATTATTAGCAAGGTAAGTCCTATATGATACCAGATGGGTATTAATCTGTTAATTTTTTTTTTTTTAAATTAAAAAATAGTCAGCACCTATAGGCATTTAGCTGGATGAGAATATCTCTTCAAAAGGTTATACCTTGGCATGCAGGAGATACAGATTTTGACCCTGTGTTTCTAGTGCACAGCCCAGGGAATCCAGACAGTTAGCTACAGATATAATGACTTGTAGCTAGCAGATCTAGGTTATACTAAATTCCTCACAATCTCTGATCTAGGAAACATGGTGGGGTGGGTAGAAGCAGAGATAAGAGTTTGCCAATATGCATCGGTTGCATTTCCAAACTGATGCCTGTTGCCTGGGAGACACTCTCACATATTCCTAAGGTTATGCAGAGATTTTGACAGCTGTAAAGGACTGTAGCACTAATCTTTGTTGCAAAAATCTTCAGGAAGGAAGCCACTCAAGCCACTGAGTCCTTAAATCAATATAATTGCCAGTAGGAATCAAAAGTAATAGAAATATGCAAGGAGATTAGAAAAAAAATCTCTAAAATAAACTTTTTAAAATCCTCTCTGGGTGGGACAGTAATGTCATTGCCAGCTTTAGCCCAATAAAAATAAAAGTTAGTAAAGTTCAGAGGTTTCTGATTTTTATTTTTTTAAAAATAAATTCAGTTAGTATATAGTAGTTTGGTTAGTATGTATGGTCAGTCATTTCCAGTGATGAATCTGCCAGGACAATTTGATAGTTTCTGAAGGACCCATCACAATTTTTTGTGATCTGCCTTTGCAAATCACTACCAGAGTAGCTAATGTAGATGACAACAACCTGACTTACAATAGGCCTTCACACAAAATAATCAGTGAAATGCATGCTCAGTTAGCTATATTTCTGCCTCTTAGGTAGTTCTTTTCAATATACAAGTTATCTAATATGACTGATTCAAACTGTAAAAAATTCAGAACATATATTTCTCTCTGCCAGATGGTTTCCTGCAGCAAAATTCCCAGCCATCAGTCTTCAAGTGATCACCATCAACTGCTCTGGAAAAAAAAAAGCACTAAAAAAATGAGAATTGTTAATCATTTCATAGTATCATCTTGAAAAGAAAGGAAGTCAAAGCTTACAGTCTTAATAACTCTGAGACATAGATAGCTTATCAGTAACATATCCAGAAACTTGTGGCATCAAGTATTAGATCCAAGAATATTTTACAACATTTTAAGTTGTATCACATCTTTCCTTGGTTACATGTTTGGGTTGTCTTTCTCTCTTTTTATTTTCTTTGCCCTTTCACGGAACTTAATAAGTTCAGTATCATTTATAATAGATGATTACTAGTGTCTAAATGTTAACAGGTAGTAAACTTGCATCTTTGTGATACCTATATTGTACAGTATGAGGTTGATATTGGGGGCCCTTATCATAACACAAAAAAAAAAACATGAAAAAGAAGAATGTACTGTACAATCTCCCTCTCCTCCCAACATACTTCTGCTTTAAATAAAAAAGTAACATTTACACAGGGATATTTTGTAAAAAATAGGAAAGACCTCTTGTCTGGTAGTACTGATATAGTCAATAGTTAAAAGTTTCTGAATGCATAGGACTGAGACATCTGAATCCTGTGATGTTTACTGGACTAGTTTTCCTTCGCAAAGTCATTATGGAATGCAGTGTGGTAATGCTTCATTCTGGGGAATGCAAAATTCATGAACATTGTCCACACAAGCAGAGCCATGGTGGGCTCTAGTGCACAGAGCTCAAGAGGTCAGCTTGGGCCTTGTTCACCTCAGGAGTAAGACCCAGCAGAACCATCTTCCCTTCTCCTCCTCTATTCTGTACATAAGGTCCTCCCCTTTTCTAGGCAAGGAGATCAGCAGGAGTTCTCTGAGCAGCAGTAGCAGGAGGAACCAGGACATGACACAGTATTGCCTTGTTGCCATTTGTTTGCATCATGTTCAGACTAGAGCCAGATGGTGCACAGCCAGACCATACTGTTGCCATCAGTGCTTTCTGACAGCTGGGCCTCCAGGCCCCATCCCAGTGGTGCTCTGGGTGGGTCCTTTCCTGCACCCTTGTCATGGGGCTGAATTAGACCTTGGAATTACTGAAAGAAGTGGCAAAACCCAGTCAGCTTCAGATGACGTGCCCCAGTTTTAGTGTGAATGTGAAATTGAGTATACCTCAGGTTAGCCCCCTAAGAACCAGGTGTCTTCTGAGCTAGCTGTCAGTGTAAAAGAAAGCACCAGAAGGTGATTTACTGCACGTGAAGAACATTTCGAAAATGCATGGAATGGGTCACCCTCTGATGATGCTCTTTTCTCTCTTTGTCACTCTCCTTGGACTACAGAAAAAGCTGAGCCAATAGAGTGAGCATTTAACACATACAGGGCCATTGATAGGCACAATATAACCCACCCTAACAACATCCTTGCATTCACAAGATGACTGATGGACATAGGGTTCATCCATTAACCAAAGCTATGTCTGAGGGGGCAGGTTTCTATTGAGCTGCTTTTGTGCTCCATTTTATTTTATTTTATATGAAGTAGCAGTTCAAGTGAATATCTTGTACTATTTCTGCTCTCATTCCCTATAGCAAGACATGTCTAAATTGTAAAGAATTGAATATGCAATTAACTTATTACATTTTCCCTGAGAATAAGAAAGAAATTACTTTGATAGGAATTAAATATATTTTCAGTAGGCTCATGTATTTTGGCCATTCGTTATGTGTGCATGTCGTTTTTTGCTGCCTCGTGACCTTTCTGACATCAAAGACTCTTTTGTTGTTCAGCCACGTTAGCAATTCTGAAACTTATGTCTTGAGCGCAGGTTCCTATTGTTCATCAGGGCTCTGTATTATACATTCCTCCGTAGAAAAAAAGCCCGCAGTCAAATCTCTTGTGGGAACAAAATGTATGTCTTAATTTTAACTGAGACAATGCATAGGCAACTGTTCTTTAAACTGTAATTATTAGCCCTGAACAAGCATCCATTGAAGACATCTACATTGTTGGTACCCTGGTGAGATCACTTGGAAAGCCAGTGGTTAGTGGTGTACAACAATATGCTAAAATGCCCGGAGGAATTAGGACGCTTCCTTAGCGTTGCCTGTAAACTTTTCTTATTGGCTTGCCTTTTCTTGTATATGCCACTCATAATTAACTACAGCAAAAGAGAGCTCAGCAAGAAAAGGCAATCTGAAAGCCCCTATTCTTTTCTCAAAGTGTATGAAGGCTTATTTTGTACTTCCAGTTGGCCAACATTTCCTTTTTGTTTGCAGAATAATGATATGATTGTCTCAAATAATAGAAGGGCTTCTAGGGAAGCCCAAAGATGGTACAAATTTGCACTCATCTTTGCTGTAGCAGCTTCCAAACTGGTAAGGATTCACTGCCCTTTCTGCCTAAAAGTGAGAACAGTGTATCATCACAGCATTAATTATTGGATATTTCAGTGGCTGTCCACTGTGATGAAAAAAACTTAATTAGGAGCTTTGTATCTTTTTGGCAACAAAATAGCCAGTAAGTGGTATCATACTTGTAATGCCATCTATGTTAGTATCCTGCATTCCTTTGTCTATAGGAAAGCAATTTCTTCCTTCATCTGTTGGAGACAACTTGTTGCTTCCAGTTTTCTTGAGAACTGTATTGGGAAAGTTTCTGTCCAACTTCTGCACCAGGTAGAGTGTTTTTCATGGTAGATATTATCTAGAAGAATCATGTATGCAACAAGTAAAATATATTAAAAGAAACAAAAGACTATGCAAGTGACAAGTGTGCAGTTCAAAAGCTCTTCCACAGGATTTATGAGCCCTAAGAGTAAGGTTAAGTAAAAGGCCTACACATGGCTGATCTTCCATGTGAACCTTCAGAAACTGGTTAAACACAAATGTCTTTCACTGGCCTGAGAAGGAATCCACTGTCCATAAACAAATGTTAGACTTATGACTGAGACTTAGACTTGCAGGAAACTGTATTTTCCCAGCTGTGTCTTGCTTTTTAAATGTTGATGTCAAGTTGCCTTTAAAAAAAGGACAAGCACTCCCATAGGCACAAGCATAAAAAGACTACATCGCTTTCCTCTTAACCACAACTTCACTGGAGTGTCTACTTGTTTGGTCTGGACTGTTACATCAGTGCCTTGTCCTCAATGCCAAATGTCAAATATGCATCAAGGCTGAACAAAAGTCCACTGAAGTCAGTAGAAATCCCTCCAGTAACTTTAGTGAGTGCTGGATGCAGCTGTTAACTTACAGGTCATTGCCAAGATGAACTGAAGAGGTGCCTGCTACCAGTAATATACTGACTTCCTAAAGGCTTGTACGTTTATTAAAAACAAAATAAAAATATATGAATCGTTCTGTTTCTGAAGTGGTACACAAAGAAACAGGGACAATTTTTCTGACTGAAAGGAAAACCCCTAAATACCAATTATTGTAAATGAAAAGTTATTGTTTGAAGGATAGCACTTCTGTGATTAGACTGACGCCTTGCCTTGCCTTCCTGTCCTCCTAGAATGTATATGCTTGCCAAATGTGTAAAGTGTTTATTCAAAGCTATTTTTGAAGTTAAACAAACCAAAGGTGTTTGTAAATCTGCAAGCAGTTCCACCTCTTGTGACCCAAAGTCAGCCTAACCAAAGTTATTCAAACTGAATTTCAAATGACTGTTTCTGGGTTAAGACCTCTTTCTGCTAATTTTTAGCAGTTCAGGATAATTATTTTGGCAGAAGTTATAAAACAATGGAAACAGACTTTTCGTAGTGGGAAAAATGACAAACATTTCTGAACTCTCACAAGACTGACAGTAAGCAATGCTTAAATGCTGTCTGTTCCAGGGATGAAAAAGCTTCTTCTTATCTTTGGGTTTACAAAATGAGCTTGCATTATCTTGATTTTCTCCTCAATGAATCAGTCATGTGTTTTACAACAGGTCATTGAAGGTAAAGGGAAACTGTTTAGTGAATTGTTAACATGTACAAAATCTTTGTTTTGCTTAAATAATGTTCCCACATAAAGGATGTTTGGAGTCACTGTTTAGCAAAAGGAAAACAGCATTAGACTTAAAAACCTCCAAGACCCACAACACAAGAGAAGATTGCACTGATTAAATGTATATTGAATTCAGTAACTCTATTTGGCAAAGACAGAACTCCCAGCATCTAAATAATGTTCAAGAGCAAGAAAACTTTTTTTCCAGGTCAAAGACTGAAAAGATTTTTCCTTGCACAACTTAAACAGCACTTGTTAAATTGTATTTGCCATCTATTTCTCACCAGCTATCACCAATGAGCAATCATATCATCTTGGTTTATTTGCTGGCCTAGACTGCCAGGTAATAATTCCTTTCAATTAAACCTCTTGGAGAAATGAAGAGAATGGATGAATTATTTTAAACAAGTTCCCAAACATGTTTCTATCCTTTCTCCACATAGGCCAAAGGTGTTGTCTTCCTTGTCCTCTCAAATAAATCATGTAAGGGATGGTTATAAATCAGAACACTAAATCTGAGGATGCAGCACTATGGACATCTGCCTCTCACCTCTTTCCTCTGCACTAGTGATGCTGTAGGAGAAAAGACACTGACAGAAGGAAGTTTCCTTCCTATCCATCGCTGCAGGTGAACCTCATGCCTGCACATGCTGCCTAGCTGCCTGCTGGACTCTGCTATTGCCCTGAATTGTATTCCGTTCTTAAACGGCCAAACCTTCCTGTCTGCTTTAGTTGCACGTTTCCCCTCCAAGCATTTTGTTAGACTTGTTCTCTGCTGCCTGAGATGTCAAAGCTTTATTGACTAGTAGTTATTCAGCATTCATCAGCGTTTCTCACCTTCCCAGACCCACGCTGGGGTCAGGACACTCCTTAGACATAATGCCTTGGCACCAGAACTGCATATTCATCACTCAGAGAAACATTATAAAGCAGCATATCTATGGGCACTCCAAAGGTGTCAAAAGTTCCCTGGCTAGTCAGTGAAAATAAGATAGGGCTGTCACGCAGTGCAGATGAGACCCTATGCATGTGCTCTGTATTTAAGACGAAGTTGCTTTTAGTTGGCAGTGCTCCAGTCTGAATGCAGACACTGGAAAGGGCACAACTGGAGAAAAGATCATCAGGGGCATCAGCGTACCAGCTTCCATGAAACTAGGGAGGTGGATGAGTGGATAATGAGCTTCAACTTCCCACTTAGCCTTGCAGACACTCAAGGCATAACGTAGTCCCTCAGCCATCACATTTAGTGGTCCAGCACCATGGTAAATGCAGCTGTGAGTGTAGGTGCATGTGGTTCTGTACCTCTGTGGATGGTGTACATACTCATTTCTGCCTTCTGAAAGCCTTCAGCGTCTACTTCTGAATCTGAGATCATACAAACCTTCCATAATTGTGGACATAGTTGTATTGCAGCCATTTTTTTCAGAATTCATGTCTGGACAAAGTTTCTCATAATTTCTTCTGCACTCAATGGTGATGTCAGGGAAAATATTTGGGCCTACACCAGTCCTTGAAAGACAGCTGCAATCTTCAGTCTGGGTATACAAGGAACTCTAACACTCAGGTGTTTCATTCTTCATTATTTTAGCATTGTTCCTAAAATGAGAATAATTAAAAAAATTAATTGTATCTTGAATGTATTTAAGAACATCATGGAGAAATAGAGATCTGCTCACCAGTGAAGTTACCATTTACTGTTCATTCTTCCACACTGCTTCACCCTTCAATACCAGTGCTTGATCTGCACTTGTGTGAGGCTTTTGGGTTATACGCTCATCAGCATGAATGAAAGTCACGGAGCAACATGAGCACATCTTGCTGGTCTTAACACTGGAAAGATATTTTTGGAAATATTTGTTGCTGATTAAGTCAGAGTAAGCTGAAACATACAAATCCTAAAAGCATGTATCCCAATCAAAACACCAAGTTGCTCAAAGCTGAGATATCATAGGTATCTTCTAAAATCAGTCAAACCTGTGGTCAGCTGCTGATGCCTTCAGATGTCCTCTAATGCTCTGATCAGGACTGTGGAGAACATAAAATGAAGGGTCACTGCAGAAATCCTTTTTCTCTACCTTTGAATCTAACTTCAGTGTTCAGAAGCTGAAATGCACTTTCATCCTCTGCCTGGTATGGTCATGCCACCTCCCTTAAAATTTATAGGAAGGTGATTGTGTTCACAAACACCTGAACCCGTTCCTCCTTGCCTTTGTAGCTATGCATGTTCATAGTTCTAAAAAGTCAGGGGGACCATATGGTTGCTGTAGTCTGACCTCTTACATAATACCATAGAATCATTTACCTTGGCATTTTACATAGGTCCGGTAAGCTGTGGCAGAACTACAGCATATATTTTAGATATCTGTCTCAATTTAAAGATGTCAAGTGGCTAAATGATCCTCTCTGTCTTTTGATAAGTAGTTCTGAAATTTAATTTTGTTCAGCTTTCAAAAACTGTGCCTTATTTCTAGCTTGAATTGCTTCAGTTGCAGCTCCTAGTCACAGACCTTCCTGCATGCTTATCTGAGAAGGAGCCCTTTATTACCATAGACAGGCTTCCCAGCAGGTGTTTCTAGATCCTACTCAGCTGAAGTCTCAACTTTCTATACTCTGGTCTTCAAGCATCAGTTGCAGTTATTTGAAAATAAACTGATTTAAGTCAGTTAGTGCGATAGTCACGCTCACAACTGATTAAGACACAAACTAATAAATGTTTGTTAACTCCACAGAGGACAATGAAAGAGCTCCAGAGCTAATTCAGAAATATCTTTTCTTGCTGTTTGCACTCTGGTCCTGAAATAACACTGTCCCTGTTCTGCTAACTGCTGCCTCTAGAGGTTTCTGGTTATGTCCCATTCAAGATCTGCAGCCATGCATGGCTTAATTTTATTTTTTTTTCATTGCCTTCTTAGAGATAATCCATTTGTAACCATCGTATTTGCGTTACTAGAATATTTAATTTATAAGTGATGAAACTGAGAGGGCCAAAAGATCAGGCTGGGTAAGAAAGCACATCTCCACTAGTACCAGCTTGATTGAACCAGCCCTAAATCTGGACCAAACTGGCTCTCAGCTTGACAACTGTTTAATGCAGTCGCTCCATGAAAGTACAGCCTTCCTGATGATCTTCAGCTATTTGTCTGTGACAGAGAAAAGACAGCTGACAAGCTGAGCATGAGGCTGTTGGCTGCAGGATACATAAATTGTGTCTGTCTCTAAAGCTGTGGATCTGTTTCTCATTGCAAACCATTTCTAGACAAATACCATCACAAATAAGCCCCAGTTTTCACCCAAAACACATACCCACTTTATTATATCTTGTCACTTATCCTGAGATAGAGCATACAGTGCTGATCAAATACATCCGCACAGGAATACATTATCACAACACTGCCCTATTAAACAGATTTTCTTTTCTACACTATCCATGGGTTTAGATGCAAATGTGAATTTCATAAATAAAAGTGCATTTCCTGCACAGAAAGGCAGTATTTCTACATGTCTGGAACACTTCTTCCTCTGAATAGGCACATCTTCATTATTTAAAAAAAAAATAATAATAAAAAGTTTTCTGTATATCAGCTGTAAATAACGTTGTATTGTTAAGGAAAAGATAATAAGACATAATCCCCTCACTTTTTCTGGAAAACACTGTACATTTTGAACGTGGGTACTCATGAACCAGCACAGAGTATTAATGTATATTTCCCTTCCCTGCCTGCTTTGAGGCAGTGCTTGGGAAAAATTACGATAAACCAGATTAGAACTGTGAAATTGCATTGCCACTTTTATATGCTGTCATTGCTTTGGTGGATGAATAACTATGAAGATAAACACAGCTATACCACGTACCTCTGTTCCCTCCTCCACCCTACCACCCACACTCAAGTTCTGATTCAGATGCAGCCTGACTGCTCCAGGGCTGTCCAGGAAATTGCCACCTAGAGATTTCCATAGCATTCACAGTCAACATCACCAAAGCAGGAGATAAAGGTTTCTTTAGAGGGAGTGCCTTGAACTGCTTTTTTTATTTAGTCAGTAATAGATGCTTTAAGCCTGTTTGCGATCTGTCATCTCATCATTATCAAAGTTTTTGGCATTATACCCATTCTTTCTTTGCTTATGTCAACGTATGTGTACATACACACATAGCATTGCTTACAGTGAAAAAACCCTGCAAAAGTGAAGGTTCATTTTAAGACAGACTTGTAGAAGTAGTGCCATGTAACACCCTCATGAGGATTTCTGCAGCTGCCTCACAATATCTGCATCACGTGTTACAGGACCACGTCCATACTGCCTGTTACTGTGTGAGACACTGGACACTGAGGCCCTTCCTCGTCATTCACTTCTCAATAGATATGAAAAACTTATTAGGAAATGACTGTTTGAAAGGCAAGTGGATGAGGGATGACCCTAGAATTCAGCTTAGTAATTAGTTGTTATTCTTTCTATGCTTATGACAAGAAAAGTTTACTTTTCCAGAGACTGTACTGTGCTGTGGCCAAACATTGTAAACACTACAGTCATAACCCTTCTAGATGATCTTCTTTTAGCAAGAGATAGCTATCAGGCTGCTCAGTCATTGTCTGTATTGTACACCCAGGTAGAAAACTTGGCTAGAGACAGAAGTGATCACTTTCGAATGCAAAAAGAAAGAAGACAACAGAAGAACAAACCTGCAAACCCCAGAAATGTCAGCCTGAGGAGAAAGGGAGGAATCAACTGGGTTAAAATGAGGATACCATGCAGGAGCCAAAGTGAATCATACATGCTTTTGGGAGCTGACCTTAAGTTGGCTGAGAGGTGAAGTTTTAGGTAGAAGAGTTTGGAAAGTTGCTATGAAGCACACAAGCTCCATGCACTAACTATGGAGATAACACTAGGTGATAAGGGTGGGAAAGAGGCATCAGGAAACTATAGCAATGCCATAGCTGTGACCTCTGTGCTGAGCAGCTTCCAAGCAGGTAGACTTATACTCCTGATTCCGGTGTTAAATGAGAACCTTGGTACCTCTTATGCTCCTCAGAGAAATGAGACATGCTCATTTAGAAAGACGTTTTGAATCTTTTCACTCTAGACACAAAATGGTTCCCTAGTGCTCCCAGGGGAGTGGAAGGGGTAAGGGAAGAAGCAGCACCTTCCCTGTTCCCTGCCCTTGCAGGCCAGAGGTGGAAGCAATAAGGATGAAGACTGGAATATATCTCATACAGTTAGCTAGTATTAAGCACTTTGATTTTACTGCTGAGATAATGATTTCCTGGCTTACATAAAACAAAGTGGGATTTCCTTCATTTCACTCAAATTTGTTAAAGAACGCTCTCTGACAGTGCTAGGACTGGTTGTTTAGAGACATATGTAAAGCTGCTCTTCTGGAATGCTGCCGAAGTATCACAAGGCACAAACAAAGGAACAAAAGTAGTTCAAGTCCTTGACATTACTGAGAACTTATGTGCTCCTTGCACCGGACTGCTAGGCAGCCAAGACAGGCTGCAGCAGAGAGATGAGCAGAGGCAAGAGCAGACAATGACATTGGCTTGTTCAAGAACATGTATACTTGCCATGAGGCTTTCCCAGGTCTCAGACACGGAGTACTCTGTGCTCACACCAAAGTGAATTCTTTCCTGTCCTACACATGGCAGCAGAGACAATAATCTGTGGAGCATCTTCTACTGGATTTGTGACCTCATGTTAAGAGGGATGTCTGGTACAAATGCAATGGTGGTGGCTGAGGAGCACTGAGAAAGCCAATGGCTTTAAAATTCCATCCCTAGCATTTGCCAAAACCCAGACTGTGGGCCTTCTGGTCCTGTGAGGAGTGCCCCAGCTTCAGTGCCAGAAGAGAGGAGGCAGGCAGCTTCTGCCAGCTCTTCCCCAGGACGCTGTAGGATGACCCCGAGGAGCTGTCACTGTAATGATAAACAGTAATGATAAACTTAATCCCTGCTCTTCTAAATTAACATTTATAAATAACTGACATGCTCCTACTTACATATTAATTTCCTGCATTATTAATTATTTCAAAATCCTTGTCATATTTTGTTTCCTTTGCAGTGTGGTGGGGAGTTGGTCTGGAGAGGTTATGGCAATAGAAATTTCTGGTGTTTCTCTTTTATTCTGAATTCAGCTAGACATTCTTTTCTCCCATATTTCATTTAAAAAAGGAAAACGAACCAACCAAACACCTGGATCCTGCTACTACTGGAGAAAGGGATGTCGTTCACTTCTAGTCTCTGACCCTATTAAGGCTAAGGAATAAGGTGGCCCTGGATTTCTATCATGGTAGTACTTACACTAGGTCTTTTGGTTTCAGTCACAGTTAGAAAGAAGAAAGAAGGAAAATTACATTTGTAATATCAAAATAATTTTCAAATAAATTATTTGACAAGTCTTGAGTATGAATAATACAACTTCTCATCACTGTGAAATTACATAGTATAAATAGGCATTTCTAACTAATCAGTACTCCTTAATGCATTAATTTTAATGTCTTCATTGCCTGCAATTATCTATAAAAAAATCACTTTCCCTTCTTTATGGTGTTCACATCATATATAAACTGTTGGACAGTTCATGGTTTACAGTTTTGCTAAAAACCCTTAACAGAATTTACGCAGAGATCCAATACACCAGCAAATGCACTCTGTTCTCCACGCTTAAATATATAAACCCCACAATTATGCTTCCTAAGTGCCTAAGTGCTTCAATCCAGAATAGCTGCTTTTCTATATTACTTCATTCCACTCTTGAGTGGCAGGACAAAGAAAAAATCTGTCAGTGTATCTGCCCAAAACAACCAAGAGGGGGCAGCACTCCGTGACCCCCAAATTCGACTTGCCCTATGACCTGTGGAACTACAGCACGGCAGGCAGTGCAAGTGGGAAATGCAAGCTGAGCAGAGCAGTCAGCTCTAGAGTAAGCCAGGACGTGCATCATTTCATCAGTCGTTCTCCCTGTTTGTCAGGGGGTGGGCAAAAAACACAGCAGTGGTGGAAAGTCTGTGATCAAATGGGGAGAACAAGGAGGTTCGTGACTATTGGGTTTCTTCCTGACCCGTTGTCTACTGATGGCAGAAACATTTGCTGAGGTCCTAGCACTGTTCCCTTGCATTTGAAATCATTAAGAAAAATATTGCCAACATGAGGAAAGGTATTAAGATAAGGTGCATAATGAACACATTCCAACCTTATTAATCATAATTTATTAAAAAAATTGCCACAGAAATTTTTGCACATGTTGTAGAAGGTCAAATTGCCTACAGTATTCTTTCCTTTCTCTCTTAAATGTTGGAGAAGAAGTTAACTCCCTCTAATTCTCCTCAATCTTCATACACTACTGCCTGTCACTGCAAGCTACAAATTATTAGGTACTTTGTCTTGGTTTGCCAAGGTGTTAATGGCTATGCACAGAGACATTATTGGATGTCAAGTGCTTTGGGTTCTTTGGGAAGAGAGTTACTCTGTGGAGAACAGAGTGCTAATGCATTTGAAATCAATCTTGAAGAAGCCATGACCTGATATATTGGCACATTTTACATATTTTGGTCTCGAGAAATCTTTGGCTTTTAAAGCTTCCTTATAAATGTCCAGTAATTCTCTGATACTGATGATCACTGCTGGAGCTAGGCTGAAATATTTTTGCTTGCACAACTAGCATGGAGGCACTCAAAAAAAATAAACTTTCTTTGCACTTAAATGGCTATGCTTATCTTGCTTGTTCAGTAGGTTGCTTCCACTCTGGTTTTTGCAGTACATATTAGGGCAATTACTCTGCTTAGCTTTATATTTTTTTCCATATGTTCCTTCACTGCCAAAAGGTGGGTGGTTATAAATTAGCATGCAGTAAGTATCACGTTACAAAATCCTAGCAGAGATAAAGCACCTGTCATTTGTACCAGGTCAGCTCTGTAAAATCGCTGTTATAGTCCTTGCTTATGTTTGACTCAGTCAGTCTCCATGACAGCAAAATTACAAAGGCATATCTCCACTAGGATGTTAGAGCAGGGGAGGTTACTCTCCTGTAACAAGAACCATGGTGTGGAAATTAAATCTCGACTGTTAAACACGTGAAGGATCCCATGGATGAAAGTCCTCATCTTTCCTCTCTCACCTTTCCTAGCCCCCTTTCCAGGAGCACACTTGGCAGCTTTCTTTCCCCCAACCCACTCTTCCTGCACCGGGGGTCTTTCCATCGTACTTAGACACAAGCATTAGTGGCTTTAGTGAACAATTTAGGGAACGCTAAAGGAGACAGACGGCTGTTTCAGACAAGGCCAAATTGAATTATTAGGCTTACCTGCATTGAAAAAGATGCAGCTTCTGGGATGTTGTAAAAAATATTCCCTCATTTATGTATATTTGTCATAGATAGTCCTTTGCCATTACAGTAGGATCTGGCTTATACAATCCATTAATTTTACCAGGAAAACGTTCCTTTCACCCCACTTGTGAGCAAAGTTCTCATAGCAGAGACCACTCTTTAAGAGACCGTCCTTCCACTTAGAAATTGCTGTTTAAATGAAGCAGAATACAGCTGGAAACACTTTGTGAGGAACTATTTTGTGTGACTCTAGTATGATCTTTGGTAATCACAGGCTGCTGGGGGTCTGCTGTTAGGTGTCTTCTGCAAGGCTGCATCCTTAATGCCATGTCAGACAAATACCTTCTGGACCTGCCTCAGACTTCACACGCGCATAGGCTCAGGGAAGTCCAGGAAGCCTTGCCAGCTTTACAACTCAGCATATAAGCCAAGGACAAGCCAAATTGTTATAAGAGGAAACTGCCGACCCTCACAGGCTGAGGAAGGGGAAAAAAAGAAAAGAAAAAAAAAAAAAAGACATTTTAGACAGGATGGAGGAGGAGGCACCTTCAGAGGAGTGAAGTTAAGCTTCAGAGCGTAGCTGCTTGGAGAGCAGCAGAGCCATTCCCTGGCAGGCTGCAGCACTCCTTCTCCTGAGGCAGCAGTGGATGCCAATAGGAGCTGGGCTCCCCCGTGCAGTCTCTCCTGATGTTACCACTGGATCTTTTATAGACTGCTCTGGAGTGATGACTACCCCCACACATTCCTCCTCCCCGGCTTTCTCTGTAGTCTTCACCTTCAACCCCTAGACCTGCTGAATTTAAATTGCACGTGACACTGTGACCTGAGGTGATATGATACATTTGATGTGCATTATCTAAAGTCCTGATTTATTTACTTTGGAGTAGGTGGGGGAAGGAGAGGTATTTGAGGGAACCTGAAAAGTTCAAGAAAGTGCTTGAGGATTAATATGCTGCTGGACAGGATAAAAGGACTTTTGCCAACGAAAACACAATCAGGCAAAGTGCAAATGAATGCTGAGATTGGGCTGGGAGAAACTGAATGGGCAGAGGAAGGATTTGGGGAGTTGGATTAGCTCAGGGGTCAGGAAAAAATATGGGAATGACTGGAAGCAGAGCAACGGGAAAGGAGGAGCGTGTTGACCCACGTGTCAATGAATCGGCTGTTGGCAGCACATAAATGTTAAGGAGCAGCTTGCAGCCTATGACTATTTGTAGCCTGATTCCTAACCAAAGAAGAAATCCAGAGGAGCACTGGATACCAGACTACACCTCTGAGCCATAAAAGCCTTTCACTTGCACTAAGGAAAATATATTATTGATGCTGGCAAGGACATGTACTCTAAAAACAGACAGGAAGATTGCAGCCTAATCCAAATCCAAACAGAAGCAAGTTTTCCAAAGCCAAATTCCTTTTATAGTCCCTTAATTTCACTACAAAACTGCTCTCCTCTAAGTTTTAAATTGTGTAGTATCTGAGCCAATCTAGCTAACCCTTTATTACAAGAGAAGTCTGCGCAGGAGTGGACCCATTAAAAACTCAAAAGACTAATGGCTTGCAGGACTCATGGTAAAATCTTGGCCCCACTGAAGGCAGTAGGAGGTTTGCCAAGGACTTCAGTGAGACCAGAATTTTACTTCAGGTCTTTACAAGCAGCAGTGCTGCTCATTTAGAAGCACAAAACCATGACTGTGAATTTCCTGAGGTCCAATCACCAACTCTTGCTGGTGCTTCCGACATCAGATGGCTTCACTTTGAAACCCATAAGGAAAAGGCTGAGAAGTGAAGCCATATCCTCACACCAAAAGCCAATTTCTTTTACGTGATCTATTTGTGATGTTTGATTCCAGTGAGAAGAAGAAAATCAAAACTTGGATGTTTTCTTTTTTCCCCTTCCTTTCATTCCCGGAAACCAACCCCCTTCTCCATGAGGACAGTATAAAAAGCCTTCCCTAGAAATGACGCGGCAGAGGGCTGCTGGCCCAGCTGGGGGTGCGCATGATGTGATGTGGCTGGAGGGGCAGCCAGGAAGCACACTCACCTCGGGCTGTTCAGGGGCCACCACCGAGCAGATGACCAGCCGCTAACACAGCCCCATTGGCCAGACGTGCCGCAGGGGCGGCATGGTAATTGAGAACAGTGGGCCTCCTGCCTGCAGCATGCTGGTGTTAGGGCCTGGGAGTGTGTGATCATGATCAATAATGCTTCATGGGAATCTTTTAAAGTGCTCCCAGCCACCTCACTGCAGTAAAGGATTTGTCAGCCTTTCCATAAACCTCAGTTTTGAAGAGTTTATAGCTCAGCTTGTTTTCATTACCTTGAGGTGAAAGTTGCCATATAAAATTTCAGAGTAGAAACACTTTTTTTCCCTTGCTAATACAAAATATCATTTAAAACAAATTTTTGTCTCCAAATTTAGAGTCTTGGTAAGAGCCATGTTGTTCCCTGACTGTTTTGAGTGTGCTGCTCAGAACTTCAGCGTGAGAATCTGTTCAATTTAAGGATTAACAAAAAAATGGCAAGCTCTTTGCTGAATTTTTAAACCACTGACTAATACGTCTAGAACTGCCGAGTTATTCTGCTCGCTCCCAAGAAATGCTGTAAGTCTGCATCAGGGACTCCTGCAGAAGAAGAACAGATGATGCTCCTCTGCCTCGTCCCCTTCCAGCAGCTGGAACTATGACTTTGTGGTGCTTTGTTGTCTTAAGGAGCAGAATTGTAGTTTATATAAAGTTCTTGTAACTCCATTCACTATGAATTACTTTGCGTCTTCTCTCTGTTAAACAGTTGCTATGCTCCAACCCAGAAATAAATTAACTTTCAGTAACAGACGTGACTTTTCCTGTTACATGCATGAGTCACATGCCAGTTACCTGTACTTGCAGAGCGCAGTGTGAGAAGAAAACTAGGGCTACCTTCCCAAACGCAGCTGACACCAGACGCCTGTGCATCACACAGCAGACGAAACATTTCTCATCACCTGAACAGTAATATCTGACCTCTGCATTGCAGACAGCTTCCCTTGCTGCTGAACTGGAACTGGAAGGTGGGATCCCACTTTCTGACCTCACCAGCAGCCACAGCCTGAAGTCCCTGCCTCTCCTGGGGAGGGGAGAGCTGTGAGGGTGGCATGTCCCAGGCCTACAAGCCCAACACTGCTATTTCCAAATATCTATATCCAAAACAATAATTTAAAAACCCAGAGGGGAATGATATACCTGTGCATACCACCTCCACCTATCTATCATTGCAAGGATTAATAAATTCATTTCCTTGGTTAATTTCACAAAGTTAATTTCACACAATGGTCTTACAAAACAGGAGTTAGAACACTGCATTCTAATATCTTTGGGGACTGACCCAGGGGGACCAGAAGTATTGCCCTGTAGATAAGTTCATCCACCAAAGCCAAGTGGATTTATATTTGCTTGATCTCCAGTATCTGAGAAGTCTGCTTTATCCACATGTCATATGACCATGTTACTCTTGGTGGAATTAATATATTCTAGACGCTTTCTTGATGAGAAGGTATATTTCACTTTTGTTGACATGCTTTATCCCTAGGATAATTTCATCTAAATGAATGGATTTTTGCTGGTGTAAGAAAGCTTGTGAAAATCAGAGGGGAAAAAAACAGGTGTTTTTTTCTAAGAAGTGCCAGCTTTATAAGTGGGTGGTGAACAGGTTACTGGCGGGGGCTTTTTGGGGTGAATGAAAATAATAAGAAAGATTTGGGGAGGGGGAACAGATGGAGGGAGTCTTTAAAAAAATTAATAATAATAGTACTAATTTTTCCATTACGACAGGAGCTGAAAGTGTATTGCCAGCTATAGGATACCAAGTAGAGATACAGCAGTTCTCAGTCTTGTTTCTTAAGGAAATGAGGCTTATGTGATTGTGTGACTGTGTATATATAAATCACATGTCTCTGTGCACCAAAGTGGTTTAGTCTGTCACTTTTCCCTTCGCCTTCCATTATTTTTAATTCTTTTTAATTTAATTGAATCAGGAGAGCAATAGAGGCTTCAAAGTCAAAATATTTCTGTAAGAGTCCTGAAACCTTGAAGTCTGGCAGGAAAAACAAAACGGGAAAAAAAAAAAAGAACCCCCAAAACTGTTAGCACTTCCACTGGGGCAAATGATCCTGTAAAAACTCAGCTGCTTTCAAACACCAGAAAATCCACAAATGGTGACAGACAGTCAGAGCACTTCAACAGCTGGAAAGGTTTTATTCAGAGCTGTTACCTTATTAGACACTAGAAAGACTATTGCAAACTAAAATGCATAGGCTCTCGGACTACATGCATTGACAGGCAAAAGTGATGTGCATGTACTCTGACTCCAAAATTTCCTACAAGTTTTCAGTCTTATATATCTTGTAATCATCACAGGATGCTGGCAAATAGACAGAATTGACAGAAAGCTTAGCCCAATCTAAAAGAAAGATACATAGGCCCTTGCTGAAAGAATTTCCTTGGCATTGATTTCATGCTGTAGCCAATAGACCAGGCTCCCTTTTCATTTCTTTTGAATTGGGGCCATTTGGAAAGCTATAAATTCTCCTTAGGAAGTAGATTTTCCTCTACTATTATCCTATTCAAAGACTGTATTTCTTGGGGCTTTCCTCTAAGTAAATCTCACGGAAAGTGAGTCACCTATTAAAATGATAAAAGACATTTGCAAATGCCTTCCCCAGTCCCAGAGCCACAGGTAGAATGAGAACGTATCTTAAGCAACTCTCCAAAGGAGGCAAGAAGGCAAGCTTCTGTTTGTTTCATACATTGCCAAGCTACAACAGGGTCATGCAGAAAAAGACAACAGTAAACAATCCCCAGATTTCTTCTTCGTGGTAGAACAATTTTAGTTGTCCGACATTGCTAACTGCAAACTTTACATCCATTGGTATGTTATTTATTGCCTCAGTCATCTGCTCTGTGGGGCGCACAGTGGGCAGGAGATTGAGTCTTTTGTTTTGTTTTCTATTCTAATGGGAAAGCATGTGATGCTGCGGAGTTCCCAGCTTGCCTGTGTCAGGAGGAAGGGCGCAGAGTCCATGCTGCCTCTTGCAGGGCCCGTGCCTTTGTACATGGCTGTCTGAGGAGTATCAACCACCTTGACACTCTGCCAGCAAAGGGAGAAGCCAGCTTTGCTGAATGAAAGAGGGAAGCTCATGTATTCCAAATGAACAGCAATTTAGACTTTTTATATACACAACCCCTGCCTTCTTTGTGTTGTCAAGAATAGCAAACAAAGTGCTAATGATAATGAGCAAATCCATCTAGTGTCAGTTCCAGCACACTCAAACGCAGATCCTCGGATTAATCTAGGCCTGCACCAAGTGCTTTGACTGGCATAGATATTAGAAATTTTTTTCTCTGTTGATAAACAGCCAAAGCAGTATTCCTGTCCTTGTGTAGCTGATGGAAATCCCTCTGTAAGCTCTTGCCTCAGTATTTCCACTGAAAATACCACAAGATTCCGACCCAGCTTGAAAAATAGAAGAGTAAGAGGAAACAAAATTATGTCTTAGGTTTATCTCCTTGCAGTTATTTCAGAGATTTTATGAGCACTAATAGCAGGCACACTGAGAACAAGGAAACCACTCACTCTGCAGCATTTCTGCTGCTAATGAAACTAAGACGAAACCTTCGTGGCGCTTATGACCTCACACTGAATCCCAAATGTTAAATGACTGTGTGTTGTTAAGCTTCCACTCATGAAAACTTTTTTTTTTAAAAAAAAAAAAAGCTTTACCGTTTTTTCTGCATGGCAGCAAGCCTGGACATTTTTGTTTCAGATCCACCATAGATATTTGACTCTCAAGTCACCCATATTCATGATTCATTTTGTTAACAGGCCAGTAGGCACACTCTGGCAGAGGACTTGCCATGTGCCAATTATGTGGAAATATGGACACATTGGAAACTTCCCTTTTTGACCATCTACTATTCTTTCTTATCAAATTGTAAAAACACAGGAGATGACTTAGGGACAGATTGTTCCCACCCATAAAAGCTGGAGTAAGAGCAGGAAGTTTTCTGGTTGATCAGTAAATGCAGTTCTTGTAAAAGCCTAAAAGCTCCTGGGGCACCTGGCACCTCGTAAAGTGTATTTGGAGCTGACACTACAACCACTGAGGCCAGGAGGAGACAGGCTGCTCATTTCATCAGGAATATGGTTACTCCCCATACAATTGAAAAAAAGTTCAGAAGGAGATGAACAAAACCAGTGACAGCATTAGTCCTTTACAGGTCACTAATACCCAGGCTTTGAAGTGATGTACTCTGAACTGTTAGGTATGATCAATATGAGCGAATATGGTAGCAGGGCTCCAAAGCCAACAGCAGACCAAGCGTAGTATGCATCTGCCAGTGCTGACTTTGAAGAAAAAAAAGAGAGAAAAGGATGCAAGGCCTTATCCATATTTAAAAGTGAGCACTGGAGCAGCATGAACACCAAGAAGAACATCTGAGAGCAGCTGGAGAACTTAATTTCTCTTGACTACACTTGGTTTTGTACTTCAACGTGCCTTAGTGTGATCTGAGCCCTTTCCTGGAGCACAGTGAAAACAGGAGTGGAAAGGAGAGATGCTGAAGAATGAGAGTTGTGTGTTGTGGGAAGATGTCAAGTGTTAAAAAAAGAAAGTGGGTGAAGGAGGAGAAAAATGACAAGTTACCTTCCATGAGTGTCTGGGATTATCTTCCTGACCAAAAAGAAGAAGCTGAATTCAGAACAAGGGTTTTTTGCTCCACAGAGAGCTGCTAACAAGCTTTAAGCCTGTCCCTCCACAAGATATTTTATATGCCAGCTGTGGGATATCACAAACACTTGTCAAATGTTTAACAATCTGGTCCTGTGATGTTTATCTCTTTCAAACAATACCTTTTCAAGGGCCTGGTTCTGAGAAGAAATTGTGCAGAGAATGTGGACGGTAGGAAAAGCAGCTTGTCAGAAAAGAAACAGCTTTTATGGGAATCCCAAAATTTCTGTGGACTTTATTTTTCCTCCAATATACAGATGTCATTCCCTGGCAGGTGGAGTCAGCAGCAGAGAGTTCTCTCTAAACACTGCTTAAATGAGGAAATGCTTCATTTTCCAAGCTCAGTTGTGGCAGCAAACTGCTGGGGAAGTTAATTGGTGAGTCTGGATACATCTAAGACATGGAGAGCCTGCAATCACCTCCTGGTGTTCAGCTCCTAGCAAACAGCTGTGTTGAGCAGGAAAGGGAAAGGCAACCTACCACAGCCTCATGTTGCAGCTAGTATCTTTCCCAAAAAATACTTTGATGCTTGTTTTTTCTGAGTGGCCAATGGTACTGTATATGGCAAATGTGTAATTTTATTTGGCCTCAGCTGTGCAATGGAAGAGGCATCAGAATTGTTTTCTCCAGGCAGTGAACCACTGGGAAGTCCCTCATTACCTTTAACACTGGAATCATCATTCAGAAAATTTCAGGCCATGCTATACCTCCTCAGAAACTCAGCGTTACTTTTGTTTGCCTTGCTTTGATATGCTTATTTTTTCTTCTGTCGTCTTTTCCTTTGCCAGAACTTCCTTTTTTTTATCCCAATGGTTCCAGTTCAGTTTATGCAGTGGAAGGCAAGAATGTATTAGACCAAAATTTTGGATGACTTAAAGCCCTTTGAACACTTTCCACACACACTTCATGTATGGTCCCACCAGCACATCCCTGTCCCAGGTGGAGCCATGCCACAGCCTAATCTCTGAGTAACAAAGGCATAGACATTTGCAAAGAGTAGTATTCAAAATAAGAATCGTTACCCAGCTGTTGTGTGTTAACCCTGGTAAGTAGCTAAGCTCCCCCACCCGGTGGGATGGAGAAGAGAATCAGAAGAGTGAAAATGAGAAAATCAGGGTCAAGATAAACACAGTTTAATAAGTAAAAAAGACAAAACAAACCAAAGAAAAATAAAAGATGAAAAGCAACTGCTCACCAACAACTGAGTGATGCCCAGACAGTCCCCACTCGCTGGCATCCCTTGGCAACCCCTCCCCAAACACACACCCAATTTTGTTGCTGAGCACAATGTTACATGGCAGAGAATATCCCTTTGGGGTCAGCTGTCTGGGTTGTATCTCCCCCCAGTCTCTTGCCCATCACCAGCTCACGTGCTTGCAGCAGTGTGAGAAACAGAGAAGACCTTGGCGCTGTGAAAGTGCTGTTCAGCAGCAGCTAAAAATCAGTGTGTTATCAATGCTGTTTTGGTCACAAATCCAAAACATAGCATCATACACACTGCTATGAAGAAAATTAATTATCCCAGCTGAGCCCAGTACACCAGCTCATATGGAGCCAGTAGCTAGTTACTCCTATGACCCACATACTCAAAGCAATGTACAATCCCCTTCACTCAAGGGGACTGATACCATCAAAAGACGTTTAATGAATATTTGTCCTTTCTATTTATATTTGTTGCTCTAATAAAGAATATGACTTTTTCCTACAGTTTTAAAATCCTCTCTTATATACTTAGGCCATCAGGGCCTCAGCAACACTGTTCCTTTATTTGCCATCTATGAATTGACAGGCTGGACTAAAGGTCCTTCAAGCATGCCAGCTCTGCACAGCTTCATCTGGATGTATTTGGACTGAATGAAAGCACTGCAATTCCCTGTCTTACCATGCTTATGGTACTCTCTTATCTCTTTCCTAGAAGATAAGGAAGGTGTTACTGGGGCCCTTGGGCATTATCTGCAGCAGTCTGGGATTAGGAAGAAGCTAGAAGACTCTCCTAGAGCAAGTGCTGGAGGTTTCTGCCTTGTGAGTCCCTGCATCTGGGAGAGCAGAAGCTGGGGAGGCCCACATCCAGCTCATTAACTGTAAAGATCTGGTCTTAGAGTGGGGAAGAAAAAGATGTTTACAGCCTGAGAGTAGGAAAAGGAGATGGCATGGCACAGGGGAGCTTTGCTAAAACCCTTTCCTGGCATGGGAGATTGCATGTTTTCAAGATAGATACCAGCAATGCTCCAGCATCCAAACAACTGGTCTGAAGAGAAAGAGGAAGTTTTAAAGAAAAAATGTGTCTAAAATAGGGAAAATAGTATGTCCCTACTGAGCCACAAAAGGCCCTTCACCAGTAACACTGGAGAATAAGTAGGGGTACCCATGGTGCCCCTGCCTAGTGCTGTCACTGGCACATAAATGTTTTCAGGAGCCACCATCACCAGCAGTGGTGGAGGTTTGCTCTGAATAGGCAGCTCCCTGCCTTCTGCGAGGCCAGATGCCATTTGTGAACCTTGAGATACACCATTGCTGTGAGGAAAAACTAATCCTTCATCTCATGGTATGCAATCTCAGCCAGGCCTTGGCATGCATGAGGAAAAGTTGCCAGGGAGGGACACAGGGCCTGGGGGGCTGCATTTCCTGGTAGTGTCCCTTTTTGAACAAAAACAACCCACCTTGCTTGAGAACAGAAAATTTGGTGTGGAAGAGTTAGAAGGGGTAAACTGAAGACCAAAGTGCTACATAGAGTTTCGTGTAAGTTAGTAATGCCAGATGACTCATGGAAAACTTAATAATCACTTCACTTCAGTTTCAAAACAATGTAAAAATGTTTTTGGTCCCCTGTCTGTGCTTGCTTCCTTCCCCCTCACCACTCCAACAACTTCACAAAGATCCTGTCTGAAGGCAGGGTACAGCCTGGCCGAAGCGCACAGTTTCTCTGTGCCCAGAGCTCAGGGCCAGAAGGTTTTAAGCAAACACCAATTTGAAAGTTAATACAACACACCCCACTGAGAATCTCTTCAGACAGATCAGTCTTTGTTTTTTTGTATTAGTCTACAGGTAAGTCTGGAGATGGGATTAACTTTTTTTTTTTTTTAATCCATTTTTTGGGGCACATTTATTTCACAAAGCCAAAATTCACAGAAAAGTAGTCATGAGTTCGCATGCCTATCACTACATACTTGTACCATGTCCAGTACAGAGAGGGATTGGTCCTAATGAGGTTGTCCAAGTGTTACCATGCTGCAGAGAAGAATCAGGAAAGCCAAATCATTCAACAGACCAATTTCAGTGGAGTCATTTCTGATTTATACAGGCAATCAAAATCAGCAGGTACTTAATCTTTGTTTTATCTGGGAAAAGACTAACTCTTAGTTCTACTTCATCAGCTCAGCCTCATCCAGCACCCAGAGTCAGCTTCAAATGTATCAGAGGAAAGTGAACAGCAGCGGAGGGGGAAGTAAATCTTACAAAAACCCCAAGAGCCCCTGCATCCCCCCGCAGGTTCTTTACAGCCTCACATGTGCACATGCCAGAAGATGCATTTGGTCTCAGTTACGTTTTTAAAGTACTTTTTATGTGTAGGCGCCACAAAATTCAGCCCGCTTATCTGGATTCCTGAATTTGTACCAAATCTGCCCAGCTCTTTTAAGTGAAATTTAAAGGAAAATCTTTTATTTTGCCAGTCTCAAAACAAGTGTTCTTATGTTAAGGTTCTAGATAACATTATAGCTGAAACTGTATTTATTTCATTAAAAAATGAAGACCTAAAAATCATTTGAGAACAAATACGTCTTTCTTTGGAAAAGAAAATATTTTGTGAGATCTGACTTTCTTTCATAATTTGTCTTGGTGCAAAACCCATACATAAGCAAAAGTTGGGGTCTGGATCCATGAAAACCAAACTGTTTGTTCTGATCCCTTTGTGTTGTAAAGTTACGATCTCTTAAAATGTCCCAAGTTCAACTCACAGTTCTGCACCACAGGAGGAGACCCTGCTCCCCCTGGTACCCATCTGCTCTGTTCATCCCCACCTTTCCGGCTCCCCTCTTCCAAGCAACCATCTCTAGCACCTGTCTGCCTGCTGAGGTAGCTCATTCATCTCACTAAAATGGCCTAAAAAAAAAAAAAAAAGTAAGAAAAACAGACCCTTCACTTTCCCAAAAGAAAAATATACTTTTTTTTTTTTCTTCCTCTTCTTCTTTTTTTTTTTTTTTTTTTTTTTTCCAAGGATTAAGTTTGCCTCTGTCCTGGGCAGAGGGATGCCAGCGCTGGCTGCAGGGGTGGGTGGCTGGCTGGTGGCTAAGGAAGGAGCCGGGAAGGAGGCGTTCGGAGGGAAGTGCGGAGAGCAAGACTTCCCCCTTTTGGCAGCAACAAGCTGTTGGTTCAGCTCACAGTTGCAACTTTAATCCAAACAAAAGCTGTTTTTCACGCAGTTCTGCCTTACTCTGTCGCACGAAACGTTCTGCCTTTTATCTTTGCATCTGTAGCAAAGGAATTGAAATTATCTGATTAGGTAAGTTAGCATTTCAGTCCTGAAATATAATTTTGTACCCCTATCTTACCTTTTATGTTTCTTTGTGCATCTAAAAAGGGATCATTCTGAACAACAGTAATGATGGCTGTATGTAGTCTGTATTCCTAAGCACAAAATAATGTGGAAGTTCAGCTAAGTACATCTTTAAACCATTTTCTGAAGAGTTCCTGAGAAACATCAAAGGGATATTCACATTTGTTCCCTTCTATAAAGACAAATATACATCTATAGCTAGACATCTATGTATGCAGGCACTCAGGGTGTTGTGAGTAGCTACACACTGGGCGACAATCTCTCTGTTTCTGGCCTGACCTTTTCAATACTGTGTATGTTAAAGCAGAAAGGAGACTAATTGCTGCAAACCATAAGCTGTAGTAATTACTCTAATTCTGAAGTTACCAACCTTTGGAGAAGGGAAGCACAAGAACAGAATCATGTTTAAAGGCAGCCCATTTTGCTTTGTCCTTCAACGCAGCCCCATTCAAAATACCGTGGAATTTATGAGTCTACTAAAAGTGAGGTCTCATAATGTGCACAGCGTGTTGCCAGTTAACTTGAATGAGCTTCTCCTCTGCTTTCTGGCTGATTACTATAATACTGTGCTTGAAAAGGGGCCCTTCCTTCTAAACCGCATGGATAATGATGGCGTATAAAACCAGGCCATAAGCTGCCCAGGTAGGTTTGTGCAGTGTACCTAAATATCAGTCTTCAAAAACGTGAGCCGGTGCCCCTTGAAGTGAGCTGGAGCAATGACTTTCTGCAGCGCTCTGGATCCAGGCCTGCGACGGCATGCCTCTTTGTAAGCCTTCCAGTGCTTCCTGGTTCAGTTCAAGGGAGAAATCTTAGCTCGCTTGTGGGACTGCAGGGCTTTGATGTGCGCTTCCAGATGGAACCAGAAGCGCCGAGGCACGTAGAGAAAACAAAACTGAACTTTTACAATCTGCAGGAAAGATGCCTAAGAAAAATAGAAGCATATTCCTACTTGCCGGCCACTGTTTTGGTGACAACACTGTAACTTTAAACAAAAAAACAATAAAGCGCAGGAGAGAAAATAAGAATTGCGGATTTATTTATTTATTTACTTAATCTTTCTGACTTTAGCTCTCCCAAAGACATACACAAGGCTTCTTCTGATCCCGGCGGTATGGGATTTCACTCTAAAAGTTCAAACCACAAACAATGAAGCTATTACTCCTATGATTCATCTGCCCCTCCAGAAGAAAAAGTACCCTGCTCCTATAGCTGCAACACTTACTGTACTTTATTATGAACGGACAGGCAGTTCTGGAATATCCAACATGTTTTATATGCAGACTAGCTCTGTAGCGCTAACATATTGAAAGCACTCAGCTGTAGAAGTTATTTTAAAAATAATTTATAGTCTTGTACATGTTGGTCTTTATTTCAGCTATGGTGTTTAAAGCTGTAGAGCTCTGTATTCTCTTTTCTATTGATTCCTCAATATTAATTTCAATTACAGTATCTTAAATTAATCTACATTTATAAGTATGCAAAACTCTCATTTGAGAAATGTATTTGTTCTCAATATCCTTTCATTGCACTCAAGCCATAAGTACTGGAATGATTCTTCTGGTAATTAGAGCTATTCAAACCCTTCATGACATAGCAGCACTAGCATTCTACACTTCTTATGCAAGCACTCTGACATTTCCTTTGACACTGCCAGAAAAGTGGAAAAAAATGACATTTATAGGAAAAAGATTGCTTGGTGCTTGGCAGCTATGAAACGGGGTTTTTTTCACGCTCCTTTAGGTCACCGAGAATGAATTCCAGTCCCCACTGTGGTATAAATCCTATGTTTTTTTAATAACCTGTGTGGCATATACTGGTCTCCATTTATAGAGAAGAAATACAAAAAGAGTGTTTCATCTGAGAAGTCCTACCTTTCTTTCACCATGAGCTTAGCCCTGAAAGGGTCAGGACAGAGCTTTGGGACTCAAGACAGATGAGAGCTGCTGGCTTCAGTCTATGAGCGGCATGGCCATCAACTACTGTTGCTTCCCACCATGTGCTGGATGCAGAGCTGCAACCAGGCCGAGTGCTTCCTGTAGTGGAATTCCCTTTGCATACTTAGAGAAGTTCTCCATTTCCCCCTCATTCCTAGCTGCCACAGCTGTAAGAGAAGCAGTCCACTTCAGGACGTCCCGCAGTCAGTGGTTCTGATTCCCAGGAGCTTCCCAGGTTTCCCCAACAGCTGATTTACCACCAGTGTCCCCAGAATATGTCACCAAGGGCTGAAGAGACCCATCTTGCCTTTCCCTGCTACAGTCCTACCAGAAAAATGGGATTTCACCAGAGTCTGACTAGAATCACCCCTTCTCCTATCAACCATATCACCAGCAGAAAGCCAAAGATGAGATGAGGACTGAGCCTGCCCTTCCTCTCCAGGGTGCCTTGTACTCTGCCTCAGTTTTGAGACAGCTGAAGGAGGGCCAGCTGCAATAACGAGGTACCAAACCTCGTGTCCCATAGCTGCATTAGCATGGTGGTATACCTAGGTGATAAACCACACCTGTCCTCACCGTGCAGTTCTCTGCACACCTCTGACTGGACATATCCTACCATATGTAGGGGAAAAGGAGGGTCACTGAAGAGGTGGTGCGGTGGGTTGACTCTGGCTGAGTGCCAGGTGCCCACAAAAGCTGTTCTATCACTCTCTTCCTCACCCAGACAGGGGCGAGAAAATATAACAAAGGGCTCTTGGGTTGAGATAAGGACAGGGACATCACTCAGCAATTATTGTCACAGGCAAAACAGACTCAGCATGGGGAAATTAATTTCATTTATTACTATTCAAATCACAAAAAAACCTCCCATCTTCCCCAGCTTAACTTAATGCCTGATTTCTCTACCTCCTTCCCCTGAGGAGGAGGGACAGGGAATGAGGGGTTATGGTCAGTTCATCACCCGTTATTGCTGTCACTCCTTCCTGTTCACACTCTTCCCCTGATCCAGAATAGGGTCCTTCCCATGGGAGACTTCTCCATGAACTTCTCCAATGCAAATCCTTCCCACAGGCTGCAGTCTTCACTAGCTGATTCAGTGTGGGTCCTTTCCATGGGATGCAGTCCTTCAGGAACACACTGCTCCAGCATAAGTCTCCCGCAGAGTCACAGGTCCTACCAGTAAACCTGCTCCAGCGTGGGCTTCCCACGGGGTCACAGCCTCCTTGGGGCATCCAGCTGCCCTGGCGTGGGGTCCTCCATGCACTGCAGGTG
>JAVJGJ010000059.1:59825508-59836317 GCA_035590215.1 Microhierax caerulescens | reverse complement strand
TAGAGGCATGAAGGCAGTGGGTTGATCAGCACTGACAACATGCAGCTGTGGCCTTGCCGCAGAGGCAGTGGGTTGATAGACATGGATGATGTGCAGGTGTAGCTCGTTCCACTAAGTAGTTAAATATCCCTGAGGATTGTAGGAGAGAGGTCAGATGGAGGAGCAGCAGCAGTGTGGTCTGGCCTCTGGAGGAAGGTGATACAGAATGGACAGTAGAATCTGACTGAGGGTAAAAGCTTTGTTGCAGCTACTAGTTTGTTTGTGCTGCCACACTTATGATCCTGCACAAGCTTTCACTAGTTAGCATCTATTTCTTTTGAAATTATTAATCATTCCTTATAGACTTAGAAGCTCAATCACTTTTCTCTTAGGTGTGTGCCCCGATAAGGGTGTTGCTAGTCTAGGAAAAAGCAGTAAGGGCTTTTTATCGAGTCTACAGTTATCCAGGTTTCAAGACCATCTAGGGAAAAGTACAGTGAAAAACTTAAATAAAAAAAAAACGAAAAAAACCCAACTCCTATAAGAAACTCCTTTTCTTCTTAATTTCAGAAACAGTTTGTAAATAAGATAAAGCCTGTAGCCACCTGTGGGTCAGGCAGTTTTTAAACAAAGCTTCCTATTCTGGTTGGCAGTCTCACTCCTCAGATCTCAGCATGTACCCAGGTAGGCTCCAATCTTTGTCAAGGTCTAGGCTCTCCGCTTTTGTGAGATACTCTTCACTTGAAAAGATGCAGACAATCTCCAGGACTTTAAAAGAAAACCTGTGGATTGTATCTAGGTAAGGGAGAGAACCAGCCTGCATTTTAGGGACACCTTTCAAGTTGTATCTGCACAGGTTTTTCAGGGCTGGAATGATGCAGACCTGGCATACAGACAACCCATAATGCCCATCTGAGCAAATCACATTAACTGGTTACTGTTAATTTAAAAAAAAATAATGCTTCCTTTTACTGGATAGTTCTTAACCTTTGCAAACTAAAAATTGGGACCATAGCAGCTTACTTTCCTGCTGCTGAGTAATTTCTCTGTTTATTGGTATTAGCTTTCAAATGACAGTACTAAAGAGCTATAATGATCTGTACTGAAGACACTTAGCAAAGGGCTCATTAACAGCTGAGATGAGCTGTAAAAGAAACACATAAAATGTCAAGCTAATTTAAAAAATCACACTACACTGTAGAATGGGCAATTAAACAATAACACTTACACAACACAGGAAGGTCTGAAAATGAACATAGCAGAGCGACAGACACTGCTATCATTAGGAACCCAGCTCAGCTCCTGTAGTGCATGACAAGAATCTAAGCTCTGGAAATGTAAGAAGAGAGGCATACAGCAGATCCGGTGTGAAAAGCCACTATCGAAGGCCCATGCTTCAGGTTTACCACATAGAATGTGTAAATCCTGTAACAGTCAATATGGGATGTCAGCCTATATTCCTCAGTGACAGGCCATCTAAACGGACATGTAAGAGCAGGGCAGGGATGGACGTAAGCCATCATATTATACTGCCAGCGCTGTGGGGAAACCTGTGACAGAGTGGAGGAGCCCAGCAAGCACACAGTCTTCACAGTCTTGAGCTGAGCACATGAAATTAATTCTGACTTAGGTACCTTGTATGTGCTCAGATTTTAAATACCTACCAAGGCAGCTCTAATGTAAATACCTATATTCCCTATAGAAACAGTTGGGGTTCTCACCTCCAGATGGGTGACCCTGTTCCTGCTGAAGTTTTGACAAATGGCAAAATGGATGCCACACCACAAGTTTTTCACTTGCACTCCTTGTAAAGCTCTAATTATTTTCCAAAAGAACCAGAAGCATCACAGAGAGGCTGTGAGTTACAGAATCACTGAAAAGGGAAACTTAAAGCTGTTGATACTTGGTCCTTGCAATTTGGCCATTTAGCTCACATTCTTTGCACAAGTGACCTTTCTGTTTCTGTGTTCATAAACCATTGTCATGGGAATTTCTTAATCATCATTAAATCTCTGTACTTCAGAGTGCTTCTGTCTTGTATTTCACTACTGAATTGCTCATAAGAGCGAGCTGCTTCACAGTTGTGCTGAAGAATTATTTGAATAATCATATAATCTTTTGAAAATTCAGTTAAAGTCTGAAAAATGCAGCTCATATTCCTGAAGTTCCACCAAAAGCTGGGATACTGGTGTAATATTTTCATAGATTCCTGTTGTGTTTTCAGCCCTAATTCACTTAAAGAGAAAGATTATGGACTTCTGTAGAGCTACTGAAAAATTAGAATGTCCAGAATCAACCTTTTTGCCAACAAAAGGTCATTAATCTACTGCTGAAATATTAAAAAGTGAACAATTAGGCTTCCCTGGGATTTCATAAGTAATCAAAATGAGAAAAATGCAGTAGTGATATTGAAAAAATGGCAAAAAGAAAACCATCTAGACTTCATTTTGTAAGTTAAGAAGGCAAACATTCCTTATGGCAACACTGGGCACACAGAGATTAGCATCTCAAATAATGTGCGCCTATCTGAGCAGTGTTCTTCAATTTATTACAAGAAAACATACATATTCATATTTCCCTGAAATCTAATACACATTGTAACTACTTATCCAAAATTATTTACATATGCATAAGGCACTTGCATATGTGCATTTTGCTCCTGGGGGTCTTTCTTGGGGGCTTTCAAGACCCCTGGTGGTCGACAAGTTGGTGAACTTCAGCTGTACTTTTTTGGGGAACGTGCACGCTACTTGTTCTGGTATAACTTATTTGCCCTCTGTGCTATATGATTTTGACTACAGTGCTCTGTTACCCCACTTCTGTTGTCCATTGTTATATCCCAGGTGTCTCAGAAAGCCTTCTATTTCTTAGTGACCTTATTCAATAGGTCGAGTTAATCATTGCTTTTAGTTTCAGCATCTGTTAGTGATTCTTTGTATCTTAATTACATCAGTAGGAATATTCAAGTTTTCATGATTTGTTCACTGTTTGGAGGTTCTTTGGGGCTTTATTTCTAATATTTCTTTGCTCAGGAGAAGCAGCTACTTGGAAGGATAGGGGTGGGGTTATTTTCCCATTTCTGTTTGAGAAAGAAGTAATTGAAACAAAGAACCATAGCATTTAAATTCCTCAATCCACAGGTCTTGCCTGTGTTACCAAAAATCATAACCAGGAAACCTCTCCGAACCAAATGATAGTTTAGAAAGCCAACACTGGTTTATTGCAGTGGTGGGTGCATGGGGGATCTTTCCTCCTAACACCCAGGGGTACACATTCCATACAGTAGAGTACACATTACATATTCATTTTCATTCACGCACAGGACCAGTTACAAGTTACTCCCTTCTAATGCAAATTAGGGCGCATCCACAGGCAGCACTACTGAAGTTTTTACCAACTACACATGCTCCCGAAGCAGGGGGTTGCCCTCTTTGGAGGTGGGCGATGATGCCATTTGAGTTGGAGGTCTCAATCTCCCATTACCACAATTACCTTTGTCCTACTTTCAACTACTTTTCTGAGGACTGCAACATCTTATCAGCTTGTGTCCTCTGAGGCCAGAACTTTCCCACTTGGAGGCTTCTTTCTGCATAATTTACATAACAGTGTTATCATTATCTGTTCTGTGTTTCCCAAGATTGACTCCCTTGATTAGAAGTCCTTGAATTCATCAGTTTTGACGACTTGAGATGGTGGATACTTGAGAGGGTGAGGCATTTAACTCCTTGAGAGGGCAAGGTCAGCTTGGCCTAAACTTTTTGCACATTCTTGTTTAACTAAATCAGAGTTCAGTAACTTGGGAGTTTTGGCAACACCTGCACTTTGAGCAAAATTTTCACTCTTGAACTTGAACTCCAATTGATATTAAGGGGCTGAAATGTCATGTTTAAGCTGAAACCATTTCCTAAATTCACTTAAGAAAAACTAATAGATTATGTGATATGAGACTATAGCCATTAATTACAATTTCCACTGAATATGACAGGGAAGGCAGAAGAGATCAGATAATGAAGACAGGATGACGGAAGAAAAATCCACCAAGAGAAATTAGTTTTAAAAACAGAGTAGAAGCAGAAGTGTGGAACAGGACCACTGAGGATAATAAAGGAGTTCACCTCCTAAGTTACTTCTACTCATATTGATCCCACACAGCTGCAGAACAATCAGGTAGTTACAGCAGTTCTTTATGTACATTTCCATTCATGTCCCAGAAACCTGCAGTCACTTAATACAATAATAGTGGTGGAAAAGGGAAAATAACATTATCATTACTAAAAAAGAAGCCAGGCCTCAGAAGACACGTTCCTTTTTTAGTCCAAGGATGGATTGGACATTTTTGGAAAACCAATATTCTAAAGCAAGGAAAACAATAATGATATGTCAGTTGTCCTAAGAAAAATGATTCTGACAAAAAACGTTTCAGTCATGGAAAATAGTCTTGAAACCAGATTCTGTTGTTGGATTTATTAACAGTTTTGATTTTTGCTCTTCTTTCTTTGACGGCAATGTGGAAACTCAAATCCAGCATTCAAATTGCAAAAACGGCATACAAAAATAAATATTGGTGCTGCTGAAGGAAGATATTTTTGAAATAGTTGTATGGCTCAGGCAGACAAAAGCTCATGTTGAGCCCATTCTTCAAGCATTTGCAACACATGGGATACATTTGGGATTTCTTCATAAAGTACCACCAGCATGTTAAAGTGCACTCCAAGTCTGAGCCAGCCCCAAAGCTTTTCTTTTTATGAGCTTCCTGCCAGTTAAAATAATATGTTCTACCACACACACAGAGATATATACATCTGTATACACTGTAATGTATATGAAACTGGGTTTATATGTTGAAGTATGGGTTTGCTTAAATTCTTTTAGTATTTTAATGCACATTTTTAAAGTTCTTAATATTGGAAGGTACCCTGGTGGTATATAAAGTTTGTTTTATTCATTCATTTGCTGTCTACTTTCATAGAAAAAAGCAGAGTATTCTCTTCGAGGCACCACATGGCAATTCACAAGTTGTGCCTTCATTTTCTGGCTCTACCATTGGTTTCATGTACAACACTTGTCAGAATCATGAATCCTTTTGCTTTACAAAATGGAAATAAGATTCTTCTGTAACAGGATGAGCATCCAAAGGAATGAGACAAGTCCACATATCTAAAAATAAAACAAATTTTGAAGGCTGCTTGTGGCTTTATACAGTAGCATCCCTCTGCCCCAGGGCTGACACATCTTCACACCCACCAGAGGAACACTTTGTTGCAGCCTCCTCCTCCTCCAGTCAGTGGGAGTGAGGTAAAAGACCACTAGGGCTCTAGGTGCCTTGCGTTTTATCTGGCTTACCGACTTAAAAGACTCAGGCCATCATAACCACCTTCCTAGGCGCTAAGTACTGTGAGAAGTAAGCACATTAATTTCTTTATGGCTCTAAGTCCTTAGGGTATGGGCATAACTTCACCATACATCTGCATGGTGCATAAGGCATTAGAACTATAAGGCAATACAAGAACAGGGGAGAAATGAAGTAACAAACTTTATAATCAGACTAATTTAAATGTCATCCTCAGTGGCAACAAGTAGGCTGCAATTCTCGTAAAATGAGGGTTGGCTTTCTCTTTTCCTTGTGTCTCTCTTTATCTCCGTAGCAAATATAACAATGTTGCTGTGTAATTTTAATGTAATCATTTTAAAAGTAATGTCTAGCACACTTCATCTCTGAATGCCTCTCCCCTCTTTTTTGCATTTCTTTTATAAAACAAGGTCAAAAAATAGATATTGCACTAGATGTCTTACATTTGAGTATTTTGAGGTGTGCTTTACTACCATCTGTCTTTAGCAGCACTGTTGCACTAATACCTCTGAAGCGATTAGAGAAGCAGTAGGTCTTTTAGGTTGTGAGAGAAGAGAGATATTTAAGCAAAGGAAAACATATATTAATTAGAATAAGTATATTTCCTAATTCTGAATTTAATATTCCAGCTCTGTTAAAGTCAAATACCAAACTGTGGCACACAGTAACAATTATGCTGGTAACAAAAAATGAGCAAATGAATACTCCAGAAAACGAGCCCCACTTTTGTCGTAATTTTTGCACACTGCAGCTTGCTGTTGCTGTTCCACTCTAAAGCTGATTATTTTTTGCAACGTTCATAGGGGAAACACAGCATAGCCAGGTCACCACCAAAGTCATTAAATGTATTGGGTTAACAGAGATGGTCACAGTGTCAGAGCCATTCATCTGTTTACTGGCTTGGAAGTGACCTGCCTCATGCCTCCCGTGTCCTGTTTAAGGTACTGGACTAATGAATACCTGTAAGAGTTCACCTGGGATATAGGCAGGAATCACTGCACTGGGTCAGAGCAAAGGTTGGTCTGTTTTCCTGGCCCCAACAACGGCTAGAAGCAGAGGCTGAAGGAGGGTTTCAAGAACATGGCAAATGCATGAGGTACTTTTCTAGGTGCTCTCCTGGTCTCTCAGTTTATGTTATGTTTCTTTAGGAAGAAGACCCAGTGGCAAGGAGACATTACACTTTTCCATAGGGTCACACAGCCTGCTTTGGGAGAGAAAGCAAGAAGAAGGGTGAGAAGAAAAGCATGCAGCAGTAGTCGTGTGTGGAGGAAAGGAAAGAGGGAAAGAGTCGCAGCAGGGAGCAGGAGCTTGCTGCTCATGGAGGGAGGCAGTGGGACTGCAGTGAGAGCAGGCAACAGACGGGTTTTGTTCAGTCAGTGACATTCTTAGTCACAGCAAACTCTGCCCAGGCCTCTCTGGTGCCCAGAGGTGGTTTTTTTCCATCTGCTCTAGGGTTTGGCTGGCTGTCCCTTGGTCTGTTCCCTGGCTAGACCAGACCAGAGGGGACTGGTAAGAATTTGTTGAGACTCAAAAAGTCACTGAGTGAATTAAAACCAAGCCTGGAAGCAAGGATTTGCTTGCAGAGTACACAGAGGGAGAATTGTCTATAAGCACTTCCTATTTCTGTTCCATCTGTCCTAATCGCTTTGAGTTTTGTCTGTTTACAAAAGTCATTATCCTATTCAAAATTATGATAAAAGATGGCTTTTTAGTTCTCTTCAGTTAGGTTGCCATAAAGAGAAGGTCTACATAGATCTAATATCAAGCTCTGGCCAACTTGTCCCACTGCACACTAATTTTGGGGGTTTTATCTTAGGTTTCTCTCTTTGGCTTGCTCCTGAGGCTGCCATAACAATTTGCAATAGTGAATTAAGTGATGTTATCACTGAAATGTAGCTGTATATGATAATTGCTGTACAGGTTGCACTCAGTAGTAAAAGACAATACTAGATCTGCTCTTAGTTACACCAGTGAATTTAAACACATCAGTTAGTGGCTCAGAGGAAAGCTTTATTGATTTTTCATATCCCAGAAGATGTCCATCGCAATGCAGAGGCCTTGAATATGATTTTCTGCTTTCTGGTCTAGATGGCTTAAGGAATATTGAGTCCCTTGCAGCGGTGAGTTGTCACTTACCCCTTGCTAGGGAATTACCAGCTAGTATCTGTAAGGGAAGATTCTCTTTTAATGCTTTCTCTGTTCAGTGCATCCAGTTTTCCCCAGTGGCTGCAGTTTTGAAGGTGCATTATCCTGACAGGTTTGCCAATATCTGCTGTGCTCTGGGCTTCAAGCTTGGGGAAACCTAAGCATTCCAAATTGCCAGCATTCTTTTTAAAGACTACACTAGCTTAAGGATGAAACAGGAAGTTTGTTCTAGTAGAGAAAGATTTTTGTTCTTATTCTTACTTATTATTTGGTTTCCAGTTAATTAATAGCATAAGTATTTATGCTTAGAGACTTTTCTATTCTAGAATACTTGTAACAATAACAGTTCTTCTTTGGTTGCCCCTTGAGGAAGGTGGGCAACACATTCTTATTTCCCCTAAAAAAATTCAGATCTTCTCTGCCCTTTTGTTCTAGGAGTAACTTTCTTCTCTCTCATATGGTTTTATTTTCACAGCGAATTTTCTACAAATGTAACTAATTAAGGACCTAATCACTGCCTGGAGTCCTATGACCTTCTAGGTGGTCAGCATACTTTTAAGATTATTAAAACATTTTATGAAATCATGCATAATGATCAGTGTTCGCTATATTCCACTCTGGAACTTGAGTTCACATTTAGTTAAAATATGTCTGTGCTACACAGCGTGACCTGCCATACTGCTTTTTGACTCCTAACCAATGGTCATGTAAAGCGAATCTTCCTGCCCACACACTTCGATTGCCATTGAATAAAACCCAGAACATTCTGTTCCAGCCAGACCCACTGTGGCCCAGATCTACATCTGAGAATTTGGGACAAGCCATTAATCATATGAATGATAATCACATCATACCACCTCCGCTGATGCAAGTGAAGTAGAATTACCCACTGGAGAATCTGAAAATGCCCATGGACAGTGAAGTTCTTGAGGTGCAGTGGCGTTAGCCTTCATACACTATTGTGACATACTCATACCATGACAGCTATCTTAGCTATTGACCTTAACTTAAATAATAATAAATTAGCTATTAATACTCTGCTCAGAAATGCAGTGAGGTCTTTTTTTATCCTTTCAGGACCAACGTTAGAACAAGCGTAGCTTTCATGGCCACCACAGGGGCATACTAAAGGCATTTGCGTTGTCATTGTCCCTTTTCTACCTTAAATACAATATTGTAGAATTCCAAGAGCTCCTCAAAATCAGGTTTGGCCAAGATGGACTTTCCTTCAAGCATCTATACCCTTTCTGATAATTTTGCTTTTTGGTTTCTTGTTTCCATTTGGGGTTTTAATCTGCCAGTTCAGTTTACTGTTTTTTTTGCCACCTCATGGTTTCTGTCCTTTCTAGGGTCTTGTTGTAGGTCTTCTTTGTCCAAGCCTCTGAATTTCTCAGTGTTTCAGCTGGGACATAGTCTTTATGTCACCTGCCTCAGCTGCAGCACATAAGTTCCTTCTTTTGGGGAGGTATTTCTTCTCACTTGGTCAAACACTTTCTTACCTTCCCCCCTGCTTCTGCCATCTAATTTAATCTGTTCTACAGCAACACTTTTCACTTACTTTTCTTCCCATAACTATTTTATTTCTTCAGTCTCTTCTTCACCCTGGGCACAGCAAGGCAAAGTGTAGTTCAGGACAGGCTTCAGTCTTGAACTTTTCCTTTTTTTTTTTTTCTTTTTCCTCCTGGAAATAAACCAGAAAACTAGCAATGAAAAAACCCTCTCTTCCCTCATCCTCCAAGAAAACAAACAGCTTCTTTGTATCTAAGATGGTGCTGTGCTGTTGGCACAGAATTTCCTGCTAATTAGTCCTTGGCCAAAGAAAACTTATACTCCAGGCCTGCTTCAGTTGCCTAAATATAGGCATCTAGTGCTAGTTTAGACACCATAGGAACCTGGCCTCCAGCTACTGACTGCCCAGAAGGCCAAGGTTTCTCATTAGTCCTGTGTTATGTCTGCCAGCCCCATGATGATATTTTGGATACTGTAGGGCACCTCAGTTGGTACTGATCTCCTATATTTAGGCAACAGGATCATTTCCCCAGCAGCACAGTTGTTCTGGGATGAAAGGAATCACTCTCTGGAAGAGCCATCCTCTCCATTGACTAAAGAGGGAACCTAGACTACTTGTTTACATGCCTAGCTTTCAGACAGCTAACCATGCATGAGAAGAACTACACCCTGAAACTACGTCTGCCCAGGAAAATGACGGATGACTGTGGCAGATGCCTGCCATGGCCAGCCTAATCTTGGTCCTGGTAAGAACAGCACAAGACCACATGTTATGAGGCCAGCATGTGAAAGCACCTATGCCACTGGCCTAGCTCTCCTGGAGGGCTCATACTCTGGTTACTAGCATGTGCTAAAGCTGATACTGTTGCATCTTAACAGCTACCGTTACCTGTGCTAGCTTAGATTAGGTTAGGTTAAGCAAAGTATGATAGCAAATGGTACCTTCATTTTCCTTATTAACCTGTTGTACTGGTTTAACTTTCTTCAGCATAGTACATCTTGTCTGAATGTCACACAGTCGTCTTTTTCTCCAGAGAATATGTGGACATGTTTAACGACCCATTATTATCTTCCAACATTTTTTTGCATTTGTTTTTTATTATACTGATTTCCTTTCTCAGTCTATCCATACCCCTTTACTTTGGTTCATTCCCTATTAAAACAGTCTAAAGCTTCCTGCAATTGCATTCTCAAAGCATAGTTACTCAAAAAGGTTTTACTACAAGAATCACTATAATTACCCTATCAATATGACAATTGTACACTGCAGATTGGGATGATTATTGAGGAATTCTGAAGCAATTTTAAATAAGAGTGGTTGGTTTGTTTGTCAGTTTATTATGTCCTTCTTTTATTGCCACAATCACATCTGCAAACAATAATCCTTCTATTTTGTCCTCTGCGTGTTCGGTTATGGTCCATGAAAAGCTGCCATTTTATTTCTCTTTTCCCACTACTCCCATCTTATAAACCCTCTGTTATTTAGATTGTCTTTAGTTTGCCTTGTTTTCACATGTGCACCCCTGTAATATACCAAACAGCTATTTCTCTAAGAACAGCTATTCTTCTTGCACAAATATTAAGTGTTATAACAGGATTATAGTCAGAACCCTTCAATGTTGTGTTCATATGATCTATTTTCATTTACAAAAGGACTTGCAGCATTAGTAGAGGCACAGACTGTGCATTAAGGCATACAGGGGTAAAGAGGACATGCTGGAGAGTGGGTTACACCACCAAAACTGACAATGGTAAGGGCACGCGAGCTGGATTCTCCTCCATCTCATGTAGAATTGCTCATTTCCACTGAACCACAAATTCTTCCT
>JAVJGJ010000059.1:59792780-59825408 GCA_035590215.1 Microhierax caerulescens | reverse complement strand
ATAATCTAGGTCACTTAATAGCCTACTTTCAGGGTTCTCTGTGAACCCTGTACCCACTCCTGCTAGGCAAAGAGAAACCCTGAGAAGAAGTGGGTGGATGAGTAGACAGCCAGCCATCCCAAGTGTCAGATCTGACTCCTCGGGAGAGATGCGTCGAGGATGCTCTGACAGAATGTGTCTGAGCTGGAGGCAAATGTTTCTGTATTACGTTCATGACACAAGAGTTCTGCCACCTCACAATATGTGCGCGCTGTCGCTGCTTGATGGTAATAACTGGATTTTTGCAGGGAGCCAGTGAAAGCACCCCGATGCTGTTACAGTAATTAGGTCTCAGGAAGATTTATTGAGCTAGGATAATTCTACAGAAATCGGTACGTTTTACGTAAAGCAGGAGTCAGGAGCAACGGCAGGAGATGCTGAGCGTGAACGTGCCCCACGATGCGGGAAGGCATCTGCTTCTCCCCTTCCAGGTTCGTCAAGGTGTGACGCCAGCAATCGAACCATGAGACGAAGGAACTGCAACCGGCTTCAGCTCTCCTCCCCAACTAGCCAAACTCATAGGTTTGCGGGGGGTTAGTGGCAAAATCATTTGCGAAGGATGCTATTTCGTTGTGTAAGCGGGAGGGTTTAAAAAAGGAAAACCGCAAAGAAGGCAGGAGCACGTATCATCATGCAGATTTAAACCATAAACTTCCAGTTACCTTATCAGATAAATACTACTTAGGGAAGCAACTAATGTATTTTATGTTAGCCAGCTATTGAAGAGGAGCTGACAGAAAATTAAGTGATAGATTCCGCAAGTATTTGGCAATGCATCAATAACGTACTGGAGAACCAGACTCCCGAGCCTCTTCTTGATTAAAGGAAAGCAGCTGCTGGAGTCTCAGAGCTAGAAAAAGTGGCTAAATGTGCCAAGTGAGAAACCAGGATTCGGCTCCCACCTCTGCTAGGGCTGACCTGGTGTAAATTGTGAAATGAAGGAGAGAATAGCTGGCTTGTGTTTAAGGTAGGAGGTGAGACCACACAGTAAAAACCTCCTCCAGTGCATGGGCAGAGAGGGACCAGGGTGCACACCCACACCCCAGCCTTTACTTCAGCGTGTTCCTACGGATGGCTTGGATCCTCTCTCTTTCTCCATCCTTCTGGCCTGTGTGGGCAACGCTGTATAAGCCATAGCGGCACGTGCTCCAAAAGCTAATAATACCCTGGAGGTGATGGAAATAGCATCCTTGAGGTAAGAGATTGCACTTTAATTTCAGCACAGAGAAATCTTGTGGGATTCCCTTATGCAGAGTTATATACCTCACTCTTTTCTAGAAACTTCAAAGACTTTTATGCTAAAGAACCCTTTCATCGTGTCCTCAGACTGTCTTAATTAAATTTAGGAGACTACTGCGCTTTTATAAACTAAGCGGAAAAGTGCCTGCCATTTAAGCATACTACAATATTTAATTTTATTTTTAGTGTTGTCCCAACTTCCTTCTTTATTTCAAACATACGTACAAGATTTGCACATGAGTGACTGCAAAGCCTAAACCCAAAATGATTAGGCATGTCGATACCCCTGCTCATGGATGTCTGCAGGATTTAGGCATTTAAGACAGTTCTGAATATAAGACAGAGGGCTACTCATGAATATTAATTTTAATTTGATAAGGACAGGCTGCCCGGACTCTCTTTCTAATCAGTGAAGAGGGAGGCGATCCCCTGAGGTCTCTTCATCCAACCTGGGCTCCAGAGCCCTGCCCAGCTCGGGCTCCAGGACAGGACCTGCCCTCTCTCCGTTGCCCTAAGGGAAATGTAGAGCAGAGAACAGCTGCTGAGCAGCATCTCCAGCGCAGGCTTTTGGAACAGGCTAGCACGACCCCCCTCCACAGCGCGTTCAAAACAACGCCTGCTTGTGATGCCTAAAGCATCTGTCCAGAGAGGTGGGTCAGGAGTCCTGACGAGCAGTAAATGGAGTAGCTGAAGTTTGGGAGTGCAAGTTCAATGGTGGGCAGAGGGTATGAAGGACGTGAGAAGGGCCATGCTGTGTCAGATCAAGTGTCCATCTAGTCAAATATTCTGCACCGAGCAGTGCCCAAAATATTTTGTGGGAAGACTGTAAGAGCAAGAGAAGCATCTGAGAAGCATCCCCCCATAGCAATCCCAGCTCAGTGGCCTGAGCCAGAGGTGGTATCTTGGTGTTTAACTGTCCTCGTGGATTTTCTTTTATTCTGTGAGTTTGTCCAGTTGCTTCTTAAGCCTATATCAACTTTCTGCTTCTTGCGACAGACCATCTCTAGCTAAACCCCATGCTCTGTCTCAAGGTGGTGAATCTTTCATCTACTTTGGACCTGCCATCTGACAGTCTGGTTTGAGTATCAGAAGAGAAAATAACCCTAGTCACCCTTTTAACACCACTCATTTTTTCAGACTCTTGTCATCTCCCCTTCTTTACCAGGCAGAAGAATCATGGTCTGCGTTGTTATTCCTGATACGATGAGCGTGAATCTACAAGTTAGCTGAAAATTGTTTTGTTCAAGAAGAGCTAAAGCAGGTAGAGGAACAGAAATGCTTAAGCAGAAGTAAAGAGGGAACCAGGAAAAGGGTTAGGCTTTAGCAGATGTGACACTTCTAGCCTGTGGCTCCCCCAGGGAAAGGCGGCTGGAACTCCTGTCTCAGTCCCTGCAGCTGGTTCTCCTGGGCTGCTGACATTCCTCCAGTATTTACCAGAAAAAGCAAAACCTCCTGGTTTCCCTTTACTCTATTTTGCCATCATAGCTGTGGAAAGCCTGGGGAAAAGAGACTTCCTCCATGCTCTAGCAGCAGTGTCGGGAAACCCTTTGTTCCCTTAAGACATGGTTTCCTCCTGGCTTCCATAAGCGAGCTAAACTGGAACATTTCTTGAAGATTACCCTGCCCCTCCCAAAGGTTTCACTTGACCAGGGAAGAATGGCTGCAGTCCCTGAAAATGATGCTTAAGCGGGTCAGCGTGAGCGTGGTGCCCTTACGTTCTCACCCACGCACTGACGTCGTAGCACTGCTTCCATGTGTGAGGAAGGCTGGGGGAGACACGTACCGGGACACTGCCGGCATGTCCATGTGCGTGGTTAGTGTCCCGAGTGAAGGCTGGGAGGCAAGAAGGTCTTTATGGATGACGCCTCCTGGAAGTGAATGTGGGCTGACAGTATCGTTCGTTGCAGTCGTGCATGTCGTCATGACATCTCGAACCCCATCCTATCATCTTGCTTTTCCATCTCGCACTAGAATTAATAGGGAGAGCAGCACAATGACGGAATGTAAAACTTTGTCTTTAAAGTGGCTTTAAAACTTAACTCTGCCTTATCACACCTGGGGGCTGATGGACCCCACAGATAAGTGGGGACCAAGATACCAAAGTGTTTCTAGTGTTTCCTTCAAAATAGATTGCATTCCTAGAGACCTTCCACTGCCACATGTTATCTGGAACTGAAGCTGAATAAGGGAGTCAGTGATTGCATTTCCATGGTTTGAAGCAATAGATTCGAGATGTTCACTCTCCTCCTTCTCCCATTCAAGCGAGAATGCAATCTTTGCAAAGTGCTGCTTTCATTTAGCTATACCCAGTTGGTACTTGTTGCCAAATGGAACGTGGATGTGCCTCGGAGAAGATCACTCTTGACTAATGAAATGGCAATTAGTTTATGCAACTTATTAGCATTAGTATTTATTTTACTTTACAATATTACCTAAAAGCAGCTCTTGAGAAATTTAAACTGCAGCTTTGTCTGTTTGATGCTATCTTTTAAATAAATCATCCTACTAAATGTGAAAAGCTGGCATTTGTACTGCATGCACCTATGTTATCATCGTCGCAAAGCAGATGCAGAATGTAAGGCGACTTGAACAATCAGCACTGTAATTTGCACAGTAACATTGTTTTAGATCTAATTAGTGCTTATGCAGATCCCTTACAAAAATGTGAAAACCACACCAGGATGTAATTGTTAATGAATTTAGTGCAAAGCACATCTGCATAAATTCCATTTCAGCAGGAAAAAAACCCAACCTCTAAGTTCAACTGCTATTTGCTCAAGAGCCAAAACACTGTGAATTGTGCCCACTATGTTTTAGCCTTGCTCTGCTGGCTTTGATATTTCAAATAAATACTACAAAGTTAAAGCCTCCAGCTGCAGACCAACCCATCTGTAGATGTTTGTTATATTTGGCAGTATTCAAAGAAGATTTGCCTTCCTGCTGAAAAATAAAATAAAAAAAGAGGTTCTCTCAGCAAAAAACCAAAATTGAAATACTTATCAGCCAAAAAATAAAGTTTAAAAATATTCTGCGTGGGTCAAGTGGCAGAACTTTTGGAACAGCAGGCATGCATGTATGCTGCGCCTATAGCTTGAACTCTATACCTTTTTCTGTGTGCGTACATAAGTCCATCGGCAGTCATCTCCCTCCGCTTTGCAGAACATAACCATGGCTAACAAGGGGTGTCACTAGTGGATGCAGTTAATTGATCTTAAAGTCTGTGCAACAGCTACCTTCGAAACTGCTCCGCTGCCCATGAAGAACAGCATTCAAGGTCTACTCCACATACCTGTGTTTCTTCTGAGTTGTTTTCTGGGTTTTAGGCAGGGGTCTGGAGTTCTTCCAACAGAGAATGGGCTCAGAGGTTTTTGTACCAGCATCAGAAATCTCACTCAAGAGTTTGAATTTCTTCATGAGCGAGTTTCAAGATGAGAGCATCCATTGGGAGGGGTGGTTTTGTTTTCGCCTTTATATGTGAATGTAACTCAGGTGGACCTTGCAGCTACCAAGCCTTTAGTAAACGCTTTTGTATGGAAATGTATGAAAAAACGATTTTATGGAAATCTTGGGTCCGTAGTTTTCCTCCATGGACAGAGTGAAGATGGTTTTCACAAGACCAGGTTAATATTGTGATTGTTTCGACCAGCACTAGCCCATGACAGGGCTAGGGGAACATCAGAGCAGGAGTCAGGAACATCCAAACCAGTGAATGTTTCTGTCTTCTTACCCTGGTCTTCCTCAGCAACATCTTCTGACTAAGTCCAGTCACTCAGCACAAGGGAGTGACCCAAAATCAGAAGTTACTTAGTGTGTGATATTGGAGAGGGCTTACACGCCAGCACGTTGATACCCGTAGACACAAGAGACATATATTTGAAATCGATTATTAGTCTTGCTCTTATTTTTTTAATTTCTGTCAGTTTATCTCCTAAATCTGGCATTGCCAGTCAGGCTCAGATCTTTTCCTTTGCTTATTATTATCGAAAGCATTTTTCCTCTTTGTAGTTTTTTAAAAAGCATCATTTTAGTTTTACATCCACAAGGTCTATCTATGCCTTTGGTCTGACAAATCAGAACGGACACATGGAAGAGGTGGGGATGCTGGTGCAGTCTGGGGAGCTGTCTCTTACTTCAGGCTCTGTCACAGGCTTTTTTTGGGATGTGGGTGGGAGGGATTGAACCAGGCAAGCAATTCCATACCTTCATTCCCTGTTTCTGAAAATGAGCAGTGGTAGCACCGGTTTACCTCACTGAGACACTCGTGCTGAATGACTACGCTGAAGATGAGGCGACATTCAGATATCATCTGATGGACCTCCATAAAATTCTTAATATAGTGCGGATCCTTGGATTGAAAGGGGTGACTTCACAGGTTCATAGGTTCGGCTAGTGAAAACCTTCATGAGATTGCTATCCATACGTGTGTTAAAAGGACATTAGTAGATACACCCTGGCCACCAGGCTTCGTGTTAACTTTGGCCAGCAAAAACATGGGCTAAATGCCCAAGTCCCACCGCACTTTACATTTCAGGTGATTCCATGCCAGTGCTCACCGCTGTGCCAGCCCCACAGGGTCTGAGCAGCACCCCCAGGCTGCTGGCAGTGGGTGGTCGTGCTGCAACCTCACAGCCTGAGGGAGTAACAGCAGAGTAACAGGAGGGATGTCTAGCAGACCCAGATGTGATGGAGCTAGAGGGGGACACCTAACACCCAGTGAGACCACAGCAGTGTGGTGCCTTGGTTGCACACATGGATTTCTTCGTAGAGGTCTGCACCTATTTCAGCCAGAAAACTCCCCTGCCCTGCCGAGTTCTGCACACAGGGCTCAAAAGACCTCCTGGTGTGTGGTTTTCAGCTCCAACCAACAAGCAACGAACTTAAACCAGGCTTTTCATCTCCCCCTCTTCTTCCCTGTTCTTCAGCAGAACCCATGGTTTCTGGGACCAGAAGATCCCTTTCTGTCAAGAGGTTACTACTGAGGTTTTAAAAATTACAAGTCAGGTTGCATGGGTGGTGTTTTCTTTATTGTGATATTCCAGATGTGGAAGACTTAAGGGACTGAAGGAAAGCTTATGGCCCCATGCTGCTCTTTGTCAGAAGCTATGCTCAAATTATGTCTTAAATAATGAGCTGAAACTGAAAACAGATCAGAAACGTAGAGGCATAGAGACAGACTAAAATGAAGTTAGGCTGAGGCATTTTCTTTTGACTTGCTATTATTATTTGTTTAGTAAATGCTGAAAAAATTGCAGGCTAACATCAATAGGAAAATATTTGTGATTGACTGACAAAAATACAGTTGCGATGATGGAAACTCTGACTTAACCTTATAAAATAACTCATTTCCAGAAGAAAGCATTTTCAGCTGATGCATACCTTCACTCTGTTGGAGCCCAGTTTCCTCCCTATAGTCACTGAACTCATTCTTTTGATTTAGGTCTGCTTAGAAAGACAAGAAGAAAAAGAAAGAAAGAAAAAAACAGGTAAAAATGCATCTGTGACTGCCTACCTATGTTTCCTCAGATTTTACTGTGCATCTTTGTTACCTTAGTTTACGATGTTCAGTATTTGTAAAACTGTCCTGAACCAGAATCCACAATTTGGAAATGTTATTAACATTTAAGCCGTTGTTGGCAGTGCAATGGATAAGTACTATTCAGGTACTGTTCAGGTACTGAAAGCAAAAGAGCTGTCAGAGTGTTGCCCCGTCTCTGCTGGGAAGGTGCATGACCAGCTTGGCTCAGCTGGCCCAGCAACACTTACCTGCCTCTCCAGTCCAGTGATTCCAGACCAGCTTAGAGTTTGTTTAATTAGGAAGCTTAGAGAAAGACTTCACTGCAGTGAAGTAAAAGGAGTCACTGAAAATTATGCAAGTTAGAAGTGAAATGTACATAAAATGTTTTTTTTTTTTAATTATTATTTTTTATTTAATTTTTAAAAAGCTTTATTCATAATTCTTCAAGTACTCAAAGTTGGCATCAATCAGAAAATAGGAAATGTAGTTGTTCTGCATGAGATTACCTCAAATACACACAGTAGTATGCAAAAAAGTGTCGGTTTTCCTTGGGAAGCCTTGAGCCTTAAGCATGTCAATCCCTTACAGTCAGACTATTCCAGAGGTGGGATTGTCACAAGTGGACTTGATGGGGAAGCTTTTTAAGCTGCCACAGCATACTGAAGCATACTTTCAAAGTATTTGTGTTTAAAGATTGGCTGTAGAGCTAACAGAGTCCAATCTGAAAAACAGACCTAAGGCAGGTGAACACATATTTTCAGAAAGGAATGAGCTGCCAAATGCTTGCTATACCTTGACTTACTTGCTACATATAGCCTTACTCTTAACAGCTCAGCTCAACTGCAGAAACACATCACTAATCTAGATTTAGGCTGATTTTGCAAACTAACAAGTTTGGTGCAGACTGTATGAAAATTCTCCAAGTTTTTAGCCTTGACAAGGGCAGGAGGAAAGATAAGATTTCTTCCTCCTCCTTTATGAATTCCTTCATACCCCTTGGAAAGAAACTAAAATATTTCCAAAGAATACCATTTAAACTGGTTTGTCAGATCTCAATAACTCTCTGAGAGGTTTATACCTGTGTAATCTGCTGAGATTAGTAGTCTTTTTTTTTTTTTCTTGTTTTTGTGGTTGGATGGGGGGAGAATTGCTTTCCAGAGGTGTAACCATATTGTTTATCTGATATCTGCCTGCAACCCCTATTTTCAAATTTATTTTGAACTTCTTGAGCAACTTATTTAAAGGAGGCATCCAAGACTCAAAATTGCTACAAACTAAATGTGGGGTTAAGGAGAAAGACCCAAATTAAGTGTCTCCACTGAGGAGAGGCAGGCAGAATTAGTTCCATTTGGCCACAGTTACATGGCCAGAGACTGTGCACATATGCCAGAAAGCAGACCACATATAAATAGCTCCGTATGCTGCCTGACCAGTGAAGTATCCATGGGACAAAAGAGAGTTCATAGGAAACCGAACTTCATTAGCTTCACTGCTCACAGAAAAACTTACTGTTATAAATTGGAAGACAAAATTAAGAGAATAGGGAAGAAAACAATAAGAAAGGGCATTGTATAGCCTGGCTTCAGAACAATGGTCAAGTTACTAATTTAAAACAAATGTTCTGTTCTCAATACTTCATTAACAGATAAAGAAGGAAAAGTGAAATTTGTACTTGAAAAATAGTGGACCTCTGTCCTGATATGTTGGTTCAGATGTGCGTGTGAAGATTTGGATGCCAGACCATTGGATCTGTAGCATTGGTCTGGAAATCTCATAAAGGCACCTTCTTCTTGCTGTACTTTAAATGCTCTCCATTTCTGGTATCAGCTGAAAAGCAGAATTGATGATACTTGAACATAAAAACTAATGGGCCGTGGGAGGAGTTCAATTAATCACATTCAGACTCTTTTAAAAGTTGTTGTTTTTTTTTTAAATTTCATTGACACATTCTGGATTTTCAAAAGTCCTAGTTTACAGAATCAACCTTTCCTCAAAAGAAGAGAATTCAGCTGGACACCAATGCAACCCAGGTAGCATTGACTTGCTTTGCAAGTGGTATTCCACGGAGTTCAATGGAACTAGGAGATGGACACAGCATTTTTCCACAAGTATTTCAAATTATGTATCTGGGCCCTCTCTCACTTTGAGGCAACAGATTTTTGAGCAGATAAATTATTAATTTGGAGACGACAACTCAAATCCCATGAGGCTGCTGAAGCCAGCAAGTGATTTTCTTCTCAGTCCAATGGGCTGGGAATCAAGCACACACTCCCTCCCTCTCAAGCACAGGCACTGCAAGAAGCTGTCTCAGCAACTTTAAAATTTTGTGCTGAGTGGGAAACAAGGAATGCAAGGAGGCCTCCAAAGCACACAGGGAACCAAAATTCTCAGGCTGCACTGTCTCCCTTCTCAGAGGACTTCACTCCAGACTCTTGCCAATACAGATCTATTTGGAAATGTGTTTTGCCAGATCATTTTGTTACTTTCTAAAAGAAAATTGAATAAAAAAACCCATAGTCCTATGACACCAGGCACATAGGCAGAGTGAATCACCTCTTACATATGTTTTGTGTGAATTCCTCTAGTCATTTCATCCACACATATATTTTTATCTGTTAATATATTTTTGTTAGGCACCTTGGGGCAAATTTTCAGCTTCACTATAAGAATCTATTATGCTATATATTTTATATAATTTGTCTATGAAGAAAAGTAGATGACAACTTTGGTTATTCAATTTGGGAATACACCTGACCTGCAAATATGTGTTCCATATTTAGTCACTGAACTATGGGATCTATGGGATTATTCACAAGTTTGAAATTAAGCATATGCTTCCACGCATTGCTGGATCACAAACTAGAGTTATAACTGATCTGCGCCAAGATTCATATTTGTTCTCTTAAGGAAATAGGACAAACTACAACCTTACATCTGGAGGCTAATCTGAGCTTCTTTCACACTCTGGAAAGAAGGATGGGATTTGATTGAATCCTTTCTCTTATGCACTATTAGAGGAATCTCTCATCTCTTTGACACAATATTTTCCCATCTTGTGTTACTGCAATTAGTAAAATTTGTTTAAGTCCACTGTGTTTATGACAATTTTATACATAACAAAATACTGTTGGTAAAAGGAGCAGATAGTCATACTCAGAATTTAAAAAAGAAAAATAAATTTTGTATCATAGTTATGAGTAAGCAGCTGTAAAGCAGAGCTTTCTTTTTTTTTTTTTTCATTTAATCCAGAAGTACTTAAATAGAGTAGCCTCTATTTTTAATCAGCTTTTACAAATAACATTTCAGGGAAACAAAGGATATCAGCTAAAATAGTGAGAAATTAATATTAGAGAGCATTATGACTAAATACAGTGTTATGAAAACATTACTGAATGTAATTTAGTACTTTTTCCCTCTCCCCTTCCCTTCAATTCACTTCCCTTCTTCTTTTTCAATAATATGTACCTTACATGTTTCCTATTCTGTAACACTATTGATTAAAAGAATATGAGGTAGTTGTGATTTGAATTATTGCACTGAAACAGCTATTTAAGGAATGATTTTTTTAATGCATTCCATGTTTTTTTGTAGTTAAAAGGAGAATGCAAGGAAAAGAGGGGTGTCTCAGGCAGCTTACAATAAAGACTTCTGTTTCTAGCTCTGTAACTGGAGCTATCAGTTAGTTTAGGGTGATAATCATGGTATGGTTACCATTCAATCTGGAAATTGTTTTTTTATCTTCTAAAAAGAACATTTTGGAACCTGCTCCCTACCTCTGAAAACCATGAACATGTACATGGATCCTGTAAGCTCATCTATTCTGGCCTGAGAGAGAATTAGTCCCTTCTATCTTTTGTTTGGGGCTAGTAATGAATGTTAGAGTTAAATGTGAACTAACTGGTGTAATTAAAATGAAGATAGAGTCTCTGGGACAAAGGAAAAGGGAATAAAGCTCTCCAAGTTGAACAACTGATTCCGGGGAGCTGCATATAGAAGATGAAGCAAAATCACCATAGAACAAAGAATGTAATGCAGCAGCAGCAGCAGTGACGGTGGAATTGAGAGGTTACCGTCTTACGATTGCTCAACACTAAATGCTAAATGGAATGCACACAGAAAGCCTTCTGCATTCACCAGCACAGACCTAGAAGCAGGAAAAGAAAAAACAAAACAAATTACAAAGAATTTGCGTCAAGCAAAAAATAGCACCTTGTCTTATACTCCTTCAATCTATTCCTCTGTCTCCTTGCCTTTGCCCTTCTTCCACCCCATCCCCTGCCTCACAGCTTTCATAAAAACATGTCCCTAAGAAAATGCATCATTACTGAGTTGACAGAAAACCATCCTTTACTTATTGTAATGTTTTTTTGTAATGTTAGTGAGCTAAATCTGCTCATGGTGGGATGTCATGAGTGCTTGTCAGGGTCCAACACTCTCTGACTAGGTTCTGTTACATATTTCACATGAGGAGAGCTGAATGTTTCATACCAAAATTACTTTTTTGCATATACGTGACATTACATGGGGTTTTGATTTAGCCAAGTGATACAACTGAGATCACAATACAAGCATATAATATAGCAATTGCAACATAGAGGTAAATTACGATACAGAAGTGATTCCCGTTACCAGTGCCTATAAGCTCACCATCATCGTACTGGGCAACCCCAATTGCCAAGAAAGAATATGTACAATATCTATCTTTGCTGAGACTTCCATTATAGGGGTTTGGTGGTCACAGTGCTGCAGCTGATGCACAATAAGCATGGGGAGCCCAAAGCAAGGAGCAAGAAAAGGAGCAGAAGGAATTGGAAAGTATGAGATGCTGAGTCAATTTATCTGGCCTTCTGAAATTGCAGCCCTGGTTTAAATCGCCATCCTTGTGGACTAAATAATCCCTACCCAGTACTAAGCAGTACACAGAATTGTAATCACACACAGATTCTACATTCTGTGTTCTCTTGCATCTCTACTGTGGTCTATCATCTGTATTTTCCCTACTATACCATCCACCACCAATTTCTGGAAACATGATCCTGAAAATCAACTTCTATTGGACAAGGAGGATGGAAACAATTTCTTGTTGCCTATTACTGATCTCTGCCATTCAGATCAATCAGAGGTAGTCCTAAGTCTGACTTTCTGCACACATCCTCATAGAAGATTTGTCCCACATAGAGACCCCCCATGCTAGCGGTAAGTAGACTAGCCTACTTCCAAAACTAAACTACTTTAGGCAGGAGGCATCTTTGAAAGACCTAATTTGCTCTGCTTTTCAGGTCGATTCTCTGTGGAGACCTGAATCCACAATTTCAGCAGCACTGCCAATTGTGGCTGGTCCAAGGAGTGACATCTTGAGCTGAATAGCAGTACAAAGCACAAACACATCATCAGGCTGGCTCTGACAGAAGTTTTCCATGTTTTCTAACTTCAAAGCAAGACCACTAATATCAGTCTACAGCAGCAGTTCCAGAGAAACTATGTGGGTTTTTGATAGTTATGGAAAGATATTTTAAAACAAGAAGCTGTTGGCTCAGCTTACCCTCATAAGGACAATCAGAATGGCAGTCTAGAGTTCAAATTCACTGTTTTATAAACCAAAAGAAAATCTTTACAGTTGGCTGCAGCCAGAGCTTCATTTACCGCTGCCTTCTGGCAAGCATTGTCTACTCACCTCATTTCCATCCCTTGTATTTCTTTCCTCAAAAAGGAGAAAAGTAAAACTTGGAAAACTCTCAGTCAGCATGCTGGTACCTCCTGTCATCCTCCACAGCTACCTGGAAGGGCTAACTGACAGTTTGTAAAGAAGTAAGGTGTTAACCTTTTGTTTTGTAATATTTTCACATATTACTAAATATACACTATTGTCTGCAAGAAAAATCCTATATGTCTTCATACCTTAAAATCCTATATGTCTTAATACCTTGAGCTCAGAGCATTTTAGAAAGGAGCTGTTCATCATTCTCATCAAGTGAAAGGGGAAATGAAGCTTAGAGCTGAAAAGCAGTTTGGAGTTTGTCACCCAGTCAGTCAATAGCAGAGAAATGCTTTGGACTCCTCTCTTGCTCAGAGACTGGAGCCTTTGCCAGTTTGAAGACTCCTTGACATTTCTTGGTGAGTTTTGCCATTCTATAAAAAGATGCAGGAAGTCACAATTGAAGTAGCAGTAATTTTCCAGGGAAACTTCAGTGAATATTTCACTGAAACAAGAACAAGTCACTAAGTAAATCCAGACCCATAGAGTGTGATAAAATTCCATAAACAGACATGTCCGGTCCCGTAGGTTATCCAGGACATTTACAGGGGGATGGCAGACAAGACAACGGACCTACAGGAGACCTGTGCCCTTCTGGACTAGCAGCTGACTGCTATGCAGGGTATCTTGGGGCACCTAAAAAGGTAAAGCACACCCATGTTTAACTAACTGCACTGAGGTCATGGTATCTGCCTTTACATTTCAAGGATGCTGTGAAAAGAAGGGGACATAAAAAAAAATCTCACCTCAGTGCATAAATACAGTCCACAACTTATGTCTACAGCATGTGCTTTCTGTAGCCAATGTTTGCCAAGAATTACCTCTGAGAAAAGACTGTAACTGTCGTAACTACAATAGCTCTAGGCAAATTGACTTTACAATGAGACCCACTGCAACTGCACTGCCTGAGGGTTTTATTTTGGGGGGTGGGTTGTTGTTGTTTTAATTCTTAAGTATCTTTTGCACAATACTGGCAAAAATATCAAGTTAGGAAATGCCAGTGTGTGTGGGTTTCCCATGCAATCTTAAATCATCTTCCTCATTTTACAATGAAAATATTAATGATATGACCATGCAACATTTATGTCATAAATCCCTTGCCTCATTGAAGAAAGATTACATACAACAAACAAACAAGACAGGGTTCTTATCACATTTTCAATACACTAGCTGATACGCTTTTTAAAAAATACTGGACTAGAACCTGGACTTGCTCTGTCACACCTATCTTCAGTTACACTGGGCATGATTCACCCAAAAAGGGGTACCAGAGTAGAACTGGACTAAGATGGTTTGAGAACCTGACTTCTTGTATCTCCTTCCTCTGGCTTTTCAGTTTGAATCTGATCATAATTTCCTTCTTTTATTAGTAAAAAGCCAAAACAAGAGTAGTAAAGTCTCTGCCAAAATTATGCAAGAATGGAGTGTCACTGAATAGTTGAGTTAAACTAATAGCTGAAAAACACAATTTTAAAGTGTCTGCTTAGTAAGGTTTGGAGATTGATCTGTTTTAATGACAAATTAAACCTAAAAGCTCTTTTACATGAAGCTGGTGTTATGAAATCTCATCACACATAGCAATGTCACCTTAATTACACTTTTTCTCACAAATGATATAACTGGATTTCTGTTTAATATAGCTCTTTTAGGTCATTAAGCTATATGCTAGCATTAGGCATGTACATGTCTTGTCTCATTATCACCTTGTGCATCTTTGCCATCCTGTCTTTACCTACTAATTATTTTTGTTTTTTATATAAACTATAGAGCTTGGTAAGGCAGACATCAGCCTTCTGTCTTAAGCATGCACGGAAATCAGCCTAAGGATTGAGGACTTGGTTTGTCAGACACAGTCACAAATAACAGAGAAACATCCCTCGCTTTAGCCCATACAGAAATGAATTTGTAACATACCCTTCTCCAAAAATACTTGAGCAGAGGGCATCATTATTCAGCTTTGTTCTGATTCTGAGCCTCACTGTTCTGCCCAGTGAAGTTTTTAGGAGTTGTTCAGCAAATATCTATTACTTTCCAGTGGAACATGTCATCTTTTTTGAACATGTCATTGCTTCTGCCCATACTCTAAAAGATGAATTATGCTGTGCACCAAAGATAGTTGTGTAACTATTAAAAACAATGGCTACTAAAGGACTAATTAGCATATAAGTACCAATCACAGCTACAAGAACTAGAAAAGGAATTCATATGAAGGGTTTGTATCCATCCATTCTAGATAAAAGCAGGTGTAGTGATCATATTGGGACTAATGGAATTTGGCTTGTGCAAAGCATAAGGAAGCCCTTTATTGTGATGCTGCTAGTTCTGGCAGGGGAAAAGCTGCTTATTTACCAAGACCAAAGTCTTCTGAAACTGTGAGACATTCCCTTCTCCAACAAGATGTGCTTAATTTCTTCTCAATGTACTCTTTCTTTGTAAGAAATGGCTTATCCAGCCAGAAAAACTTTCTGTTATGTAGACCAAAACTCAGCTGAATTTATAATAGGAGATGTTCTGCATCAGTTGTCCAGTTGAAGATGAACCAAAGAACTGCATTGTTTGCCAAGACCTGAGTTCAAGGAGCTTGTGTCCCCCATAAAATTGTTGATGGTGTTTTTAGCCACCAAGCAGAGTGGGAAGCTGTATCCTTTGCTCTTCAGGGTGTAAGCTGTGCAGATGTGTGCCTAGTGGTGCTATTTGCACTTGTATGGACAAAACTGGGGGACAAGTTCATGGTCCTTCCTGCCCTGAGAAGAACTGAGGAACAGCTGTGGTGCAAAGAGAATCAGTCACTGGCACCCCTAAGAGATAAGAGCAAAGCAGTTTCTAGTTACTGGTTGTAAGGTACTAGAGCTCTCATCTATGCTCAGATGTGGCACTGTTTCTTTCTGGTATATAAAAACAAATGCTTCAGACTTCTCTTTCCTTATTCCTCTTCTACCAATCTAATGCCACTAGGCTGAGATTTCTCTAAACTCTTGTTAGAATTTGTGCAGGGGAAATGTGTCAGGAAAGCAAGGCATGAATAAGCCATCACATAATACCATCAGGGAGCTGTTTTTCTTGGGAAAACAACAAATCTCCTTAGAGGTCCTGTACCCATAAAATTATCTTTTCCCACTTGTAAACCCAAGTTTTTGACTGGTGAGGCTGAGAAGAATTACATCTACCTTCTGTATGACGTGTCTTGGTCTGAGTTTGCAGTCATGTTAAACCAATAGAACTTTCTCAGCAGGAACCTGTCTCTGCTTCTAGTATGCTCTCAAACTATTCTGAAGCAATGACCTTTTCCATTTTCTCTGGCTGGTACTTGGTATTTGTCTTTCAACCCCCTTTCTCTCTAGGTAACATTACACTGATCTATCTTCCTTAAGCATTTTTAGGAGTGATTCCAGGGCCTTGGGTGGAGAATGCTCGTAGCTGTGTGCATCTCCTGAGGAGGTTGAGCAAGACAAAGCAACTGATCTGTATATTTCTCCTGTTGGCCCATTCTGATGCTGAAGTGTGGAGCAGTCATGATGTCTTCACCATGCTGCCTGTCCCCATTAAAGCATCTGGTAGCTAGGGACTGGTTTTGAACAGAGCTCATGTGCGGAGATATACTTTATTGCTTGTCCTTTGCTTGGTGCATGAGTCATATGACTCAGCACGTACACCACAGTGATTTGGAACACTAACTGTTTTGATTTCAGATGCACTCCTTAATGCTAATGAAAGCCACAAGACCTTTATGGCATAAATCTGTAGAGGCTGAGTGCTATAAACTAATCCAGAGATGAGACAAACAACTAATAAGTAGTTGAAAGATGAAAATGCCCATGCACGGAAGCTGGCCTGCTATTCCACATTAATTTCACATGGGAATAGGTCTCTCCTTGACTCCCTTTTGCATATTGTTCTCTTACTGAGTTATACAAGTTAAAGCATCTTCTAAGAATGTCACACTTGATTAAACTTCACAGATGTTTAAATTGAAAAATCTTGGTCTTCCTGAAAAATATTATTTATTATAGTTTATTGCATAGTCATTAAAAATTATCTATGTATATCAAATAGTCAGATTTCAAGATAATTAGATATTATAAGTTTTTCTTCTGTTATTGCATTGGTCAAGGAATAATTAACATAGGCTCCAATTTCCTCCTCTGTGTCAAAAATATGAGGTTGTTTGTATGCATTTGATTTACTTATTCATTTTGACAGTCTCTGATTGTCAAAGAAAATAACATCCTGTTACACAGTGAAACAATAAGATAGGGTCTGTAATCTGCACCTGATATCAAAACATTTTTTTCAGAGTTGTCGTCGTTTGACATTTTCTCCCTCCCCTATGAACATAATTTCCTGAAAACTTCTCTTTCATTAAAAAAATATTATACATTCAGAGTGTATTTTGAATACCAAAAAATTCCCAGCATGCATCTTAGCGATCTGCAACACATCCAAGAAGTTCTGAATAGTCCAGGAGTCTCCTCACTGAACTAGCTGAGTTAAGCACACTAGGGAAAACATATGTATTTCTGCTTATCGTGTAGGCTTTGCTGGACAAATGACATTATAAGCGTAATGTTAAAAATTAATATGGAGTCAGATCACTTCATACAAGGAGATGATTTCTGAGCCCTTCATTATTGTTACAATCCTGATCACGTTCTCACAGGCACAAAAGTCATCATTTCCTATCTGTGCTTATCTGGAGCTCATTATCAGATCATAATTGGAACTAATTATGGAGGTATGTGATGCAACATATCACAATACTTATGAATTAACATCGAAACTGAGGTTGAATGCACCTAGAACAATATACCTGGGGCTGCCATCAGTGGATGTCCAGGCCCTTCATAACTGCAAGGGACATTCAAAGGAGGGCAGCACCTCAGCACAGTGGCAGATCTCGGCGTACTTGCTCTTCTTTCTTGGTTTTTTCTTGTTTCTTTCTCCGTGCTTGTTTCTTATTCTTTCGCAAGAAGCAGTCCACCAATATGTGGGAGTACTAGAGATGAAATTTTGCTAATCTGATGTCAACTTTGAAATTTATGTAGGAACCCAAGATTACACCAGCCCCCAAAATTATATTTCTGAAGACACAAGGAAATTATATAGGTTTCATTTTTGGCTCTAGCTCGATTAAAATGGAAAAGTCTACAAAGTGTTCTTTTGCAGCAAATCTGTTTTGGCTGTCAAAATATGAGTGAAAACATTCTTGCCCTGAGGAGAACACATGACAATATAGGGACTTCCATCCAAAATTTCTCCATTTATACACTGTGGAACCGAAATCCTTATGTGTAAGTGCTGATATTCAGAAATACTGCTCCTTCATGTACTCAAAAGTAAAACTGCACTCCCACAGCTTGCTTCTCTATTTCTTTCTCTTCCCACCCCTCTCACAGCATGAAAGCAGCTCTGGAGAGTGCCTCACTGTCAAGTTCTATGAGCAGCCTCAAAGAAGTGAAACAACAGTCCAAAATATATTGTCACATCTGCCATAGCATTTTTTCTTTTTTTTTTTTTTTTTTTTTTTTAAACTATAAGTTATGGCATATTTCTGTCTCCCCTCAGACATTCTTTTACTCTGTGTAACGTATTTCTCAATCAAATCATAACTGTTTGTGTTGAAGGATGACAGAACACCTATCTTCTCCACTCAAATGATGAAAAGCAACATGTTGTTTTCCTAACAAATTTCTCTTTAAGTGCCTGAACTCACCTTCAGCTAACTCATATTAAGCTTAGTGAAAGAGAGAGAAGGGAAGGCTATTCCTGTCACTTAACTTGGAACAAAGGGAAAAATCTTTGTCTTGCAAACAGTAATTCCCTACTTCTGTGTGCTGAAGAGACACTGCTCTGTGAAGAATCATCCTTGTCTAAATAAAATGACCTCTATTGATTTAATTTAAAACTCTTTATTGTCTCAGCTAAAGTAAATCGAATGGAACTGCTACAGCTCAGAGGAGTTTATCACATCATCAGAGCATTAATTTCCTAGATGACTGCATCTTGGAATTACATTAAAAAGTTAGTTTCAGAAGTTTTAAAAATAGGTAAGAACTTCAATAGAACCATTGAGAAAAGGCTTTATTTCAGCAAAGAATTTCTAAAAGTGTGCACCATTGTCTCCCAAGCTGAAAATTTCTCTAAAAGATGCAACTGTGGTATATATCTAACCACTGACATCTGGGTAAGCTATTAAATGGGAATACTTTTTCTTTAGTGGCAGCTCTTGAGCTTTTACAAATCAGATGCAGATAAAATTCCCAAGAAACTGGCCTCCAACATCTGTACTCTCCTGTGGATTATGCTTCATATAACATTCTGGAAGATATAAACAGAAACACACAGATTTCCTTCATGTATTTTGGGGCATGTCTGTTGTTTTGTTTCATTTTTATTAAAGTAATAATAATATTAATTATATTATTATTATTACTACTACTACTACTACTACTATTATATTTATTATAGGTCTTAGTAGTGCAGATGAGAAGTGTTCACTGTCTTCAAATCTTAGGCTTGGTTGTTCATAGGGATAAATAAACTTTAAACAATGTGTCTGTATAATACACGCTTCATCTAATTGTATCAGCTAAAACCAGCCCATTTACATGAATAAATTGCAGCCAGTCTCAACTATTTCTTTTAGAAAGATTTTATCAGACTCTCAGTTTTGGTCAAATACAAAATATTTGGCTTCATATTCTGATTTCAGGGTAAAATTGTAATGGACACTGAAAAGTAGTAAATTGTACTAGACTATATAATAATATTTTCTTAGCTTAAATTTTAGGACTAACTACTTTCAGGAAAAATGCTCAGATAAAATTCCTTCTCTGTGTTACCAAATTTCTCCTTTGTTTGAATCATGCTTTTTCACAGCTTGTTACTTTATGCATCCAGACAAACAGAATACCAAGGCGATCAGCAGCAGCACAATGCAGCAAATCACAGTACAGTTAGAATGATGTCCTCTGCTCTGCTTGAAGTTTGGAGTTAACTTAGTCATATTTTTCTGCCCTTGTTTTTCCATGCACTACATTGCTGTATCTAGTGGGTATGTTTAACTAACCCTCAGCATATCAGATAAAGTATTTCTTCCATGGACAAATTGCATAACAGGCTTCATACCTGATTCTCTTTGCGTACGTGATGTACATGACTCTCTTTGCATACATGAAAAGGAGGTCTGATGCTTCCTGGTTGTCCCATACTCCCTGCAGAGTGCACAGACATACATATATTTGATAGAGAAATCAATCTTGGTACATGGTACTATTTAGTCAGTTACCAACTGTATCTACCAAAGTATCTGAATAGTGGCTGAAAGTATGTGAGATTTCCCCAGAAGGGAGCTTGTTTACAAATGAGATCATTCTTTTAGCTTAAAAAATCTCTCATATACTCTACTCAGCCACCTGAGCCTTGATCCAAATCCTATGAAGTCAACAGGAGGTTTTGCATTGAGTTCAGTGGCTTTGAATCAGGGCCATGATAAAATGCCAGTGGGAAACTTTGACTCAGTGGTTTATGGGCCTATGAACTTAACCAGAGCCTTGCTAGATTAAAGACATGAGGAAGTCTCTTCTTCTGAAAGACTGTAGAATGATCATTAGCTGAAAAGAAATATTCATGCGTTTTCAAAAGCATTTTAGTGAATTTTTAACAAAAAGCACAAGGATTCAAGATGCTAAATTGCTCTTTCTCTGAAAAGTTCTCCTGTGAATATGTAGAGGTATGGTACCAGCAAATGTTTTCTGTTATAAGTCTATCTTACTACTCACATTTTACTGGCCATTTAACAATGGTAGTTTTATTTCAGCTTTTAAAAGGACTGGAAAGTTTTAAGGATGGTCTATTAATGCTTCATAGCTTTACTTTGCCTTTTTGTGGTCCAGTAAATCTTATCAACTTTTTGTGTGCTAAATTAATTTACTGGCTTACTGGCCAGCTTGAAAATTCACCTTCATAAACATTTCACCTTTTTTTCTTTTCATATCAGCACCACATGGGATGAATAACAATTGTAGCATGACCAAGCCCAACTTTAAAGACCAGCAACTGTGCAGTATTAATCTGGAAAATGGTGTTCTTCACGGGGACAATTGCCTTCAGAGCACCAAAGGTGCTTGAACTTTGCTAGAAATTTGGAACAGCTTTCTGTACAGCAAGAACTTTTTTGTAATGTACCATTCTCAAAAAAAAAAAAAAAAAGCCCCACAAAACAGAACAACAAAACCTCAAAGGATATTGGGGTTCTTTTTCATTTGTCTCATAGGTCATTCTCGCCTAAGACCTTTACTTGATAAAGCAGTTTGCTATTAGCTTAAGTTCTTATGGAGTGCAAATAGTACAAAACCTTTAGCAACAAGGAACTCTGCATCATGCCAAAAACTGATGATAGAAACTGTGTCCTGGGATATGACATAGGGGAGTCGCAAACAGATATTCTAGTTTTCTCTGCACTGCCCCATCTTGTGACATACACCAGCTCATTTAGAAATATTAAGGCTCCATACATTCAACTCTGGATTTCTTTTGCTTATCCCATTAACTCTTGCCCTAGCTGTCATTATATTTTCTGGAGTATGGGTGTTGCTGTGACTCAGCAAGGAAATGATAATTCTCTAAAGGGGAGGTGGAGCTTAAAGATGGAGAGCTTTTCCAAAATGAGGAAATTATAACGATATTAAACAAATTGCCTACCTCTCAAGGACAACAGAAGTAAGAGGAATCAAAACTCAAATGGTGTAGTGGAAACATTTAAAAAGATTTTTTTTCATTTCATGTAGCATGTATTTCTAGTCCAGAAATATGAACCATGTTTAGAGGACCCCTGAGGGAACAGCAGTAGTGCAGATTGCCTATTAACATCCTGGACCTCCTCCTGTTTGCAATACCTCTCAGGCAGTCTTTTTTCCTATGTACATTTCATGATCTCTTTCACTAATTATTTGGAATTCATTTATAATAAATGCCTTATGTCTCCTTGTAGTGTGGCATGCACACTGAATGTTCACTGCTTTTGTGTGCAGCAGAATGACTAATACAATAGAATTCCAGACAGAGAAAGATAAACTTTTTTGTTCAGGAGTGTTTACTTAAAAAAGGCAAGGAAATAAGAAAAACATTATTTGGGCTGGACTGTGTGGCCAAACATATTTCTGTCAGGGATGCTTTCATTTCCTATTTTGCTTACAACTAGAGACAAATTTTAAAAATGTTATTGGGACAATCTAAATTATCTTTGGACGAGCAGTGATTTATTTAGCATCACCATTAGCCTTTTGTCTGCTTATTTACTCACTGCAATAATTTATTATTTACTGTAATAATATATTTTGGTATTTGAGGAAGACTAATAAACCACCACCTTTTGGCTGAATTTTGTAATGTCAACACCTAGAGAAACTTTGAGAAAAAGGGTTCTTACAAGCAAGTACTGTATCTACAGATTACATATGCTGAAATGCGTTACAAACCATTAACTCCCCACAGGAAGAAAGGCAACAATGATATGTCCTCTGCTTGAGTCCAAGCAGAACACAAAATGCCAGCATATTTATAGTATATTTCATGACAAAACTGTGACATGGTACTGGGTTTTGATTACTTTGATTTTTCTGAAACCTTTTTGGCCATTACCTAGGCTTAATTTGGACTTCACCTAGGCTTAATTCAGACTGTTGCCAGTATCAGTCAAACTCCGACCTCTGTATCTCTGGAAAGGAGTGCTGTCTTACATGTTATTGTTCCATGCATTTTTTCTATTCAATGCCTTTCTCTGTCTAAAATGCCTTTTTAAATTTTGTCCTTTCTGTGAGGACAGTAGTAATAAACAGGATAGACATGTGGTTTACTTTTCCGGTCCTAGCATAATGATGTTCTTTTCGCATTTTCAATGCTTTGATAATGCTGTTATCTTATAGCAATAAGAAATTTCCAATTCCTAATCCGTACAGCTTTTGTTGAAAAAAAATAACACAATATGAATTTGGTTGACATTTCTGCTCCTTGGTAAAAGTAAAACGGTACAACAGTAAAGCCTGTTTAGGCAAGACACAGAACACTCCTGGAGACTGGGCTGAAGCACCTCTCTCAGGGGCTAAGCACCTCACAAGCCACATGCCCTTTCATCCCAGCTAAATAGCATATATAGCTATATGTTTCTTTCACCTTGACTTAACTAGTGAACAGATATACACCCTAACATGAAAAATTAAACTGCACTTAATATAAAGCTAACTCCACCACCCTGCATACTCACTGAAGACACATGGAGAGAACAAGCAACACATGCCACAGACATTTCAGACATAAATGAAGATAATCATCTAGTTGGATGCTCATCCTAGAGCCCACCTGAAATAAAGTAGGGAATAGAGTAGACCAGGCAGAAGAATGGGATCTATTAGACTATCTCGTCCAGATCTCTACGTTAAAGCAATGCATACTTTTATCAAAGGAACCGCATGGCCATGTGCTTAAGGCATTAGGGACCCCATACAAGATGTTGTTGGGCTGTCCGGTGCCAAAGCTTCTCATTCATCCCAGAGTTAGAGACAATAATATGAGCCCTCTTTTCTAAGCTGGAAGCCCAGGGTATATATAGTCCTTTTTCTACTACTACTACGCTATCACAGTTCTGGTCAAGGTATCCCCACAAAAGTGTCATCAGACTGTGGTTTGTTTTGGAAGATGGATTAGGGAGATGAATCCTAGCTCACTGACCATATCTGTTATCCAACCTGCCTTCTCCAGGATTCTTTAGGTCACAGAAAACTGTACCACCATCGTATAATCAACAAGTATGTTGTCAAGGAATTTTTGTTCCTATGGGGGAGGCCAGAAGGGTCACTGGAGCTGGGTTTGTTGTTAATTTTCCTACATAAAACACCTTTACAGGGGACCAGAGTTTGCAGAGCTTTGCAACTTGCAAAGTTTGTCCTTTTGCAGTGCAAAATGTGGACCTTGAAGTTAGTGCTCCACTTCTATGAAGGAACAAGGTTGCCTGCAATTGGGTGATGATTACACCTAAACCAGGTACTCTAACTATTCCTCCTAGACATGGGCACCTGAAACGTTTCCTTGCTTAAAATGAAAACCGGAGTTTCTGATGCAATTCCTATACTGGCTGGAAGTACTGGGAACACTGGCACAGGTCTTGAGTGTTTTTTTGTCCATCCAGTATAAACCACATGAGAACACATCCAGTCAGATTGCATGAGAAACTGTGAAAGCTTCTTCTCAAATTACTTGCATGCAAAATTCTGTTGCTATCACTTCAGTTCAGATTTACATCTGAATGAATGTGGAAGTCAAGGATGGAGTGTGCCAGTTGCTGCTTTTAGCTCTTAATGCAGTAGGACATAATTCATTTCTGTGTTTGACAAACTGTGATCTTTAAAGGAAATTGTTTAGTTCTATATTATTGGAAGTGGCATTTATATATTCTGGATGTTTTCTTGCGGTTGTCTTTTTCTCTGTAGTTTAGCTCTCTGGTACTAATAAGTTTTCCAGAACAGATACACAATAAAGTCAAGCAGTGATTTATGTGTTAAAAGAGAGACTATTCTAATGCTGAAAACTGCTGTATATCTTTTCTTACCTTCTTTTCTATAAACAATAAGGAAATTACTAGATAAATTTCTTAATCTTTGAAGGCTTTATTCAATGTGCACTTATATCAGTTAAATACCAAATGGATTTCAGATCAAACCTTTAACAGTCAAATAATAGGGCAGTATGAAATATGCAGAAATACACTTTCTTTTTTCTTTTTCTTTTTCTTTTTTTTTTTTTTTTGGTAAGATGAAGTTCCTGCTGTTGTTGTTGTATACTCAGTCTTTTTTAGGCATTCTTTCCATTGCTTGGTGTATCTGATATTACGCTGTGGCACCACGTTAACCTGTCTGTGTGCGTTCTTTCTGCCAGGCCAACGTGCAGTGTTAAACTCTCCTGTCCTGCTTCCCCAGTGCCCATTCTCCCCTCTCCTCACAGCTTCCTATTCCTTCCCGACCCAATACCAAACCTTCCCACACACTCCCCTCTCCTCAGGACCCTCTTCCAGGGCCTGTACCCCACTTAGAGCTCCCCCACGTTGCCTATTCTCAGTCCTCTTGTAGGTCCCTACTCCACCAACCCTTCATAATTGCATATTCCCTGATTTGACATTCTCTTCAACAGTATACTGTAAAAGCCAAAGAGAACAGCTAAAAAGAGGGACATGTTTTTTCTGGAACATGTTAGTAGTTTTCTGAGAGTGGGTCTTTGATCTATAGATAATCAAAGAGGTGCTTTGTCAGCTAACCAGATGCCAGGGACCATAGGTGTCCCCCTTTTCATCCTTTAGCCTTTTGATTCCCACTTAAAACCCTAGGATTCTACACACTGACTCCTAAAACATCCCCTGAAAGTGACTGGATGTGGCATTCAAAAGTTACTATGTTAGGTCCAAACATCTAAACAAAGATGCCAGACTGCAAGGTCTTATAAGCTCAGCCAATAAATGGCACTGCAGGTGCCCCACATGTACTGTCTTGTGATGATTTCCAGAGAAGATGTACTTTGTGCACAAGTGAAAAAGTGGGTTTGATTTTCAAACTACCAGCCTTGCCATCACAGGCTGGACCGTGACACTTATGTCTGAGTTCATTCCTTCTTATGCATCAAGAGCAGTGCCAGCAGTCCTGCAGATCAAACAAGACCCTGTTCAGCCTTGCAAAAACCAATTTTATTCCTGCTGTGTCCTCAGTGACTCCAAGGCTCCCCATGTTCTTAACAGTAATGTCTATTTCAAGCACTCAGCAATCACTAGCACTTGGTGGTCTTAAAAATCAACATCATGACCTTAGCTTAAAGGTAATCTGTGTGTTCCTTTACATTTAAAATGCATGTAGGTTGCCTTCTCAAAGTTTTATCACTGTGAAAACTAGACTAGAATTCAAATGCTACTACCTGCAAACACCTGATTTGAAGAGGGGTCTTTCAGAGCAACATCAAATATTGTAAGGGGCTTGTGTAGCAATGAACAGAAGTTACTGTAACTGATTCCATTAATCTATCATTCTGCCTCTGACAGACTTGGTGAAATAAAATCCTTGGCTCACTCTGATTATAGGTCTGTGATCACTCCACTCTGACATAAGTGCTGGCTACTGCCAAAAGGGGGTGGTCTCATTCCTGTTACTTTTCTTGTGCCGATCCAACTTTTCAGTGACTGCCTGACAAGCTGGATCAGACAACTAACTGGTATTCTGACAGGTTAATTATAAAATGGATTAGTTCTTGACTCAACAAATTATGTAGATGCATGAATTTTACTGGTACCAACATTCCAGAAAAAGCTGGAATGTGAAACTAAGGAAAAGAAGTTAAATAAGGAAACATTTTTTCAACCATTCTTCAGGATATAAACATACCTTCTCCAATCAATCTTGTTGCAATTTCCCCACCAACTTGAAAACTGAACTTGACCATAGCAATCAATCTGCTGCATTCCCTATGCAGCTCCACCAAAGGCATCCCTCTTCCAAATGTCAGGTTCCCATTCCTCCACTGCCATATGCATCATGGTCAGTGGATGCTGGGTGAGTGTCTTTTTCCATCATCTACCTGTTCTATGGGTCATGAGAGCACTTACGCTATATCTACATAGCAGATGAGACTGTATATAGATCCCACCACCATACACTGATTAATACATGCTAATAATGTGGTCATTCTCCTTCAGGCTAAATTGATTTAAGAAGCAATATCTTATAAATCATCCTTGCTTAAAGTATGAAAAAACACATTTTAAGTTAAAAAAATCTCTAGGAAGCTTGTGAAGAATTTTGAAATTATTTGCATAGGCCTCACTCATATATTAATTACTTGTTTAGAGTGTAGAGCTGTATTAGTGCATTCAATACTTACAATAGTATATTTACTGTACTTTTCTGAAGGAGTTTCTAGATAATTGTTATTTCCAAGGCTGGAAGAGCTCACAGTTGTTATAAGGCTCCAACATTTTTTTATAGACTGATATTACCAAAGATTACTGCAGTATCTAGGATATTTTTCGCAGACATGATCACATTTTGTATATGTACATACCAAAGACAGCTTGAACCTCCCTGATTTAAGTTTCATACCAAAGTAACTCTTCTTGAACAGCAAAGTTATTTTCTACTATGGAACATATGAACTGTCTGTCCATTTTGGCAAAGAGCTTGGCTGTTCCTGTTTCTGAGTCTTCCAGAAGTGCTTTTGGTCATTTGCTTAATTATATCCTCTAGAAAATAACCTGACTCATACTTTCTGACATCCTTAATCAAATGTTCACAGATTTCCCTCAGTTACAAACCCTTTGATGTACACAAATTTATTAACAACCAAAGAGTGAATTCTGAGCTAAGGACTGAAAAATGTAGAAACTTCAATTTATACTGCAGAATCCAACAATAGCAAAAGCTACTCCTAGAAAAAGTCAGAAATAACTTTTAACATTATTAAAACTATCTGCTGTGCTCCCATAACCATCTTCCCAGAATTGGCAAAAATGAGTTTCCTAAGTTTCCAAAGAAATTTAGCCTGAATTGAAGAGCAAGCATGGAAAATTCCAGTTTCCATGACTATAGTGAGATTGTAAGCAACTAAATTCAGGCATTCAGAATATACTAGCTTACCTTAGTTATAGCTATCATTACACTTAAAAAGTTTAGGAGGGGTGACAGATATCCTCACCTCAAGTGCTATGTAAGCAGGCAGGTATACCTGAGTAATGCAGGATTTGTAAATAAGGAACTTAGTCACCATGAACACACAAGCTATCCTGCTGTAAAGGTTGTCCGTTACACTGGGCTTACTGGTCAGCAACCAAAGCTGTGTTCTCAATATGACCTTCAACTTTCATTGTTATCCAAGTCAAACACCTTATTTCAAGGTAATTTTTAAAAAATCAAAGAGATTTTTAAAAGTGTCAATACTATGGGTAGCATTTGTTTATAACAATTATAAAATGGAGGGTGGGGTGGTGGTGGGGGGTGTGTTAATCCAGAGTCCATTAACATTTACATAAAAGAAAACTTTGTTAATTTTGACAGGATTTAGTTCAGCCACTTCTAGTAAATTAGCAGGGTGTAATATTAGCTTGTTCTGACACATCCTTGGAGCTACAACTGTACAAATATTAATTCGTTCCAATCCCTGACACATAAAAACCAGTTTGTGTCATTCTCCAGTACCAGACAAAGTGACATTTAACAGTCCCTTTAAGTACAAGAATTCCATGGGGACACACAGCTAAAGAAACTCAAGTATTAAACTAAAGCAGTGGCTTTCTTAACACTTAAATCCATTTATATTTACTCTGGTGCAAGCGGATTCAAGACAACCATCAATTAATCAAAGTGTTAAGGGCCAATTTTAGGATGTTTAAATGTTTTGTGCATTATAATACCATGACTGAGAGTTTAGAATTGTTCCAGATGCTGAAAGCATCATTTTATTAAAATGAAAAGAAGTTCAGAACTCTATTGTATCCCACTGGCCTTTATTCAAGCCAGCTCTTCTAGCACTGACTCTAAAAATCACTGATGTTTGGAGACATGCCAGGAAAACAAAGCAGTACCCTGTACTCTCCTTGTCTATACAAAATTAGATATTTACAACTACAGAGTCTTCGTGAATGACATCAAGGCACCATTTATAAACTGAAAAAGCAAAATAACTTTCAAATGAGCATTCCGGATCCAGACGAAGAGAATATATATAAATAAATGTAAATATAAAAAATATATGTGCATATGAACAAATGCATATATACATATATATATAAAAGAGACAGAAGCAGCTGAATCTAGTGGGCTACTGGGCCCAGGTGGATCCTTCCTGTCCCAGCCCCAAGAACACAAGACTGCTGTAGTCCCATGTCCCCAGGTGCAGGGAGGAGGTTGGTTGCCCCTGTGCTCCCGATGGACACCTCCCCCCCGCGTGCACACCCCTGCGCACAATGCGCGCACACATGGCCATGCCACCCAGCACAGGCAGAGCGCAGTGCCTTTGCCAGCACCCCCAGAAACCCCAACAGCACCCCCATAAACATGAACAGTGCAGACAGCTCCAGCTCATTCCACCTTTCCAGCTGCTCAGCCTGGAGGTCCACTGGTAGGTCCTACACACAGAGGGTGTGGGTCACACCATCAGCTGTCCCAGGGCTCTCAGGATCCAGGAGCTGCTCCTGGGCCCTAGTCTGCCACCTTTGCTGCTCCACACGCCTCTGGGCCCCTCAGTGGGTGTCCAGCTCCAGGAGTGGTGGTCAGATCACCCACCCTGCTCATTGGCCATTCCGGCTTGCACTTCATTAGCAGTCAAGCATGTGTAAATGTAATATGGTACTGTAGTAGCTGGCCTGAGACTTGCAGCCTCTCCTGCTGCTGACCCCCAAACCTATGGCCCCCTCAGACCCAAGGTCCCCTTCTCTCTCCAGCTGCTGGTACTCAGACTTCTCATCTGACCCACCACCCCATCCAATTTTACATTTGTTAGTCATTGTACAACACATAGAGAATATTTCTCAGACCAAAAAGCACACCCAAGCAAAATACAGTTAGAAATAGGACTTAAATAAAAAGATAGGATAGATGCTTGTTCCTCCTAGATCCATTCTGGTCCCTCTGTTTTCCTTTGGTTCTTGCCCTAAACAGCCCTTAGTAAGTTTTGCACCTTCCCACGGTCCCATTGAAAGGTCTAATAGCAAGTCTTACCCAGTCCCACAATTCTCTGCCCCCTACACCCCACAATAAACCACGTGCCCCTGAAGGCAGTAACCCTCACCAGTTTGCACAGTTTTTTCACTGACTCCCATGGGTGTGTTTCTTCCTGGGAACCATGGTCTGATCCTTTTTCAATAACCATGGGAGTGGCCAGGTCGTGGCACCCTGTTTGCATTGAATGGGTTAAGAGGGTTCCTCCACCCATCATTGTTTCTCTTATCTCCAACAATTTCTTAATATGATTAGCCTTCAGTAACATAACCTAACATACAGGGCTTCCATCTTTAATTTATTTGCTTCATTCTCTCTCAATGTGTCTTTCTCTTTTCCACCTATGCTGTACTTACATCTCTGTAGGAAAAAAAAAAAAAAAAAAAAAGATGTATTACAAAGATGAACTACCTACATCTTGTATTAATAATGATCCAGCTGTGGCAGCATGGTATCTAGCACAAGGTAATTCATCTCCTTGTGGTAGGTTGCACACATTCCAGCAGGCTTTGACCTGTTCCTACTAAATGCACTGAAACAGCTTCATATTCCTCAGCTTTGCAAAACATTGTTTCTAGTCTTTTTCCCTTCTTCCACTGCACTTTCATCCTTTATTCAAATCAACTGACCACATGTTTTTAAGTGTCTGTCCTTTATGTGGTGATCCCTTCAGACAAACATCTGCATATTTCTCTTTTACATCCTCTGAGATGCCTTATCTGAAATACAGTGCTGCAAAAACGAAACTCCCTCCCAAACGGTCTCCCCTTGTTTCATGGCAACGAATGCCAGCCTTCTCCCCTAGTCCTGGTCAGTTTAAAATTTTGGTGACATTTTTATGTTCTACCCCTGTTTCCTTTCCTCAGCATGTCTTTCCGCTTTGCACTTCTCCAGGTCCATGTATTCCTCCTCCCTGCTTGAGCTCATTCTGGCTCTTATTATCTCTGTCTTTTAGCTGCAACAACCTCTTCTCTGACAGCCTCTCAAGGAATTTGTTTCATCACTTGTACAACCTCCCCACTGCCTGAAAAATCACTCAAGTTTTACAGAATCACCCAACATCTGTGGCTTCCTTTGTCTTGTGCCCAAAGCTGCATTTCTTTTAGCAACTACATAAGAAGTCAGTCACCATCAACAAGTCTGATGTAATTCGTAGGACACTTATAAGTCTCACCCTTTTGTGTGCTGCTCCAGTCTTACCCAGCTCCTATTTAAATATTTTCATTGGATCCTTCTCAGCCAAAAGTCAGGAGTTTTCTCATCTCTGAGATGAGAGGCAAACTTACATCCCTATTGAAAGCAAAAGCAAAAGTCTCATCAACAAGTTCCTGGGTCAAGAAATCACTCATTTCTTTGCTACTGAATAGTTTTGGCTTCATTCTCCTTTCATCTTCATTTATTCTTTCCCAACCTTTTTGGTGCATCAAGATTACTTCAGCACCTATTTTCCTCTTTCTTCCATTTCTGCCTCTCTGCCTGCTGTTGGGTTTACCCTGTCTCTTTGGGATACCCTAACCTTGCCAATAGCCTCATCATCCCTGTATCCTTATCCCCTTTAATTAACACTTCTACCCTGATGTTCATAAACCTTGCCATTCCTACAAAGACTTCAAAACCTGCCCAAACATATCCTTCAAACTAGAAGCAAAAGTTGGTTTACAAATAGTGTAGGCATTTCTCCATCACTCCCCGTTTTTTTCAGCCCGTCCTTTCTGTGGGGACAATCCTGACCATACCTACACCTCCTACCACACTGTCTCTCCACTTGCAGCAAGGCAGAATTCAGGCAGGCACCTGGTGTCCTATGGCAGGGCAAGAGATTAGACAAATGTGGACGGCAGTCAATTTTTAAATTTTCTTTTGAAAATTCTGTCCTTTTCCTTGTGACTAGCTGTGCCAGTGGAGAAGTCAGCAGGCAATGAGAATAATATTAATTCAGTGTTCTGCAAAAGATACTGAGACTCAAAGCATATGTGGGATGGAATATGCCCCATGTTAGCTGATGCATTCTGATACCTCTTAGCAAACGTTCACAGCCCACTGTGTGGTTTGTCCTCTGCTGATCTTTGGCAAAAAGCACATGTAGAGACCAAGATTCATAACTGGACTTGGCAGCTTGCTGTAACTGAATGGATTAAGCCAGTGCAGTGAAGGAGGAGGTGGGCAAGCTGAAATTATTTCCATATGAGAGAAGAATTTCGATTTCCTAAGGGGATATTAAGCCTGGAGGCTGAGCCTTCAAAGCTTTCCAAAAGTATAAATGCACCTTTGCACAAAAGCCTGAGAGTTATGGCTGGAGTCCCCTCAGAAGCCTGAAAACCGGTACAGTGCTGGCATCATAGATCTCTAGCTGTGCAATAACTGAGGTGATAAATCTAAAAAAGAATAATTAAGTATTAAGAAAAATGATCTGATAAAGGAAGGGAGTAGCTAATGTTGTTTAGTCAATACTCTAATTAGTCAATACTCTCTCAAACAATTAAATATAGCATACAGACTTCAGAGTCAAATTGTGGTGGTCACAGACCAGTGTGGCTTTACTTTTTCCCTTTTAAAATCTGGAAAGATTGGTTTTCCAGGCATGAACCTAGTTTACTTGTGTAAGAAGGCATGTCCTCAACTCTGTGTGTGGGGTGTTAATAACAGGCAAATCTTCACATGGAAGAAAATGTGGAATCATTATGTCATATTCAGCTCCAGCTGAGTCCTGAAAAGCTGAAAATCTACCAGACAAGCAGTTTTAGAAATGGGGAATAATAGCATACAACGCTATTTTTTATAATAATAGCCACTCACCCAGATGTATTCGTAGCATTTGGGTTCACTGTAATTCACACTGCAATTACACACCTTTATATGTATACTGAACAACTTGTAGACAAATGTAGCTTCTTAATCTTGATGCTGTAATTTAATGATGCTGTTAGCTTTATCTTTGCTTCATCAGACTGAATATGTTTGTATATTCAGTCTTTGGGTGTGAAAACTTTACCACCTGCATTGCTTGATGTCAAAAGCTATTATTTCAATAGAAAATAAGGAAGAAAAATCCTCATTTTTGGACAAGTAAAAAGGTGCTTGAAAAAATCTGAAGGGAAAAAACAGTTTTGTCTGAAAAGTGTAAGTGTTTTATTTAAAGGTTTCCTCTGCTACACTTTTTCTTGTTTTACTTTGTCTTGCTTTGCTTTGCTTTCTGTTTTCTGGGGAAAAGGGAGAAAGAAAGAAAATGAGGCTGCCTATCTTTTTATTGATAAAATACTAATGCAGAATGGGAGAACAATTTGTAATTATTGCCTCCGGAGTAAAATTCATTTCAAGCTATTGAAAGAAGACAGAAA
>JAVJGJ010000059.1:59739708-59792680 GCA_035590215.1 Microhierax caerulescens | reverse complement strand
GAAATTGCAGAGGAGAATTTCAAGACAAAACCTGACAAATGTATAATTTAGCCTAGCAGTTATTTGTATAGAGTATCTTCTTGTCAATTTAATCTAGACTGACTGGGGTTACTTACTCTTCTGTGAACTCTGCTGTATAGCCTTGCATATCTAGTGCTAATAATAGGTATATCTCTTACCATTCCTTAGGATATTAATTCCCTTTTATCTTTAGGAAATTATCATTTCTGCTGTCTCCATCAATCCATCAAGAGTGTTCAGCCTGCATCTGCTAAAGCTGTATACCATAGGGAAATGGTATGTACATAATGGGAAATCTGAAAAATATTCCCAGAATGACTCTAGTCCCACATAGTTATATAGTGGTTCTTGTGTTCTGCCAGTAAAGCTGAAACAGTCAGGTATATCACTGACCGCTTATTCTGATCATGGGGGAAGGGATTTAAATTAATTTGAACAAGTGAAAACACATGATGCAAGCTAGCTCTTGCTGTGGGCAAATGTACTATTTGCACTTACCTTCCTGTATTTGAAGCAAAGATAAGTTCATTATAAGTTCATATGAAGCAGATGAAAATTTTCACATTACTCATGGGCTAGCAGAGACAGAATCCATACATTTCTAACCAAACCAAAGGCATCCTTTCATGTTTCTTACCGCATGGGTATATCAAAACTGCTCAGGGAAAGAACTGCATTCTATGAGCTGGAATGTAAATTCTGACCTATAGGATTGCCTTGGCTCACAGTAAATGTCCCACAGCTGTGACTGAGATATTTGGATGGAGTAAAAGCAGACTGCATGACTTAAATGGCAGTTATTTATGATTTGTGCAACAGCAGAGTTTCATAGTCACCACCTTACAATGGGGGACACAGCGTGCTGGAGCACAAGCAGTTTGCCTGGAGTGTGCCTCTGTCTCCCTCTCCTCTTACCCTTATTCTATTCTTTTCTCTGGTTTTCCTCCCTTTTTCCTCTGTGTCTTTTTCTTCCCTAGAGCACTTGTGAACTGCTATATCCACAGATCTTCCTTCTGTGTTCTCCTCTATATCCAGTGCTGAAACTGGTTTCACAGAAAAAAGTTGTGACATTAGCAGCACTGCTGTATGACTAAGTGGTTGATATGGGACCAAGATTATTAAATCACTATTTCAGGCTGATGAAGACTACTGCATTTTTTAAGGTTTAATTTATGTATATGTTGTAGCTATGGAGTCTAGGAAAGCATTTTTTAAACTAAAATAAAGGACGTGAAACTGCAGAGTCTGCAAAGTCTTTGTAGGTGAGATAGAAAAAAACATTTTGTTAAACTGGGCAGTACGCAGGCTGCAGCCTGAATGCTCAATATCTGTGGGTTAGAACAGAAGGTAGTCTTCAAACCACAGAAACTGTATCTCTCTGGATATCACACGCTGACATCTAAATATATTTCCTTAGTCACCAAAATTTTCAAGCCTCATAGAGTCCAGCACTACTAAAGGATTGATTCCTAACATTTAGCAAATTCTAGCATATCTTTCTCCAGGAACTGATGTTATTACATTTAGTTAGTAACCTCAGGAGGATTCTTCATTTGTTCTCAGCAACAAGGTTTATAGATAATAAAAAAGGTGCACTTACTAGCAAGGCCAGAGAATGACAAAAGAAGAGGAATAGTTTCAAGTAAGCTGAATCTACTAAAAAATGAAGAAAATACTATTTCTCAGAAATACCTATGTTACTTCAAGTGAAGTTAAGCCCTACCGGGACAAACTCTGTATGCTGTGTATTTCCCATGACCAAGATGGCATGAAGTGTACAGAACCCTTGTGCTTTTGGCCGCAGAGTTTCAAATACCAAGGCATCCTTCTTAGACCAGATAAACGCTACTAATGGAAAGTCTCCATTCAAAGCTGTTGGTGTCACCTGAGGAGACTTTGATAAGACTGACTTCCCCAGGTGCAAGCACACTGTTCACCTATAAACCAAGGAAATATTATAAATGGAAGAGAACATAGCATCTGCTTGAAAAATATAGCAGGAATATACTCGTTTATCTCTCCATCTAGATTTTGGTTGAATTTATTCCTTTGTCCTATCAAGTTCACCAAAAGACATACACATAAAAATTACAAGTTCATGAAAATCTCTAACTGCACAACCTTAAATAGCCTTTTATTTGCTCTCTGACACATTTTTTATGGCATTAGATGACATTTTATGATACTTTATCAGTTTTATGGTCACTGCCAGATTTTTTAATCTGTTATACATTTAAAGGTCAATAAACTCTCTCTGTTTGGGTCTTAGCAAGATTATAGAACAGGACAATTTGCAGTGGCTTTATCCACTGTGAAGCTCATATGTCAGAAAGAAGTGCCTATAAATCCTGTGGGTAAGTGCCAGAATAGCTGTGAGTGTTCTGTACAAGAAATGACACTGGCATTTTAGCAGTTCACGGTATCTCTGTGACAGAATACCAATATCTGTTTACAAACACAATCTTAACAATTATAAAAATAGCTTAGGCTTCCCTTTCATGCCAGAGAGCTGCTTCTGAATAAACAGTGTTGATTTCCATGCCAAAAAAAGCCACTTGAAGGTCAGTACAAACAGGTGCCAATTTTTTGTCAAAAATTCATAAAGTCCAGAGCTGTGGCCCACTACAAGACTAATATTGAGTGTTATGGCCAATCACTGAATATACACTGTTCCTGAGCCACATTAAGACCTAATTATTCAAATGCCATCACTGTTGCCATGAGGTAGGTGAGGTAGGTGAACCAAACAGGTGGCATACCGACAGGCACTGTTTATCGTTAGAGCTGTCATAAGACAATCCAGAAAACCATGTAGTTGCTGCCTCTCTTTTTGTCATTCTTCACTTAAAAAGGAAGATTTCAGGCAAATGTCTGAAAACTCTTTATGTCTTTTGTGTTTTACTCTTTGGAATAGATAAAGAAGTGTTGTTTTCTGCCATGTGTGACCTTCCTAGACATCCTCTGAGCAGACAGCAGAACAACAGATGGAAAACCAGGCTTACTGTTATTACCTCATAGAAAATGTTTCCTATAGTCATGCTCTGATAGCCTAAAAAACAAATATTGTATTTAATTTCAATAAAATACATTAAATTTGAACTTAACTGTAAATGGATGAAACTACTTCCTGAAGTTGCACAGACCAGTCATTAAAAGGAACTTTGAGGAAGAAGTTAATCACGTTTATTGTCACACTAAACATTGTTATTCTAGAAAGGAATATCTTTTGAGTGTCGTTGACTTCACTGTGCTAAGCCTCCAGACAGAGTTTCATTTAGCACATGTAATATGCATAAAATTAGTTAGGAAAGTGTTTCTGAGTACTGATTCTTTATGCCCCCATATACTCCTTCTGAGTCTTTGTAAAGAACTAACCCGGTTCCCACCCTGTCAGTGATGTGCACCACTTGTTATCTATAGTGCTAGAAAAGACAGAAGAGAAAAGCTTGGCTCTGAATACTGTTTTAAGATATGAAAAATGCTAATGCAACTCGAGAGTGAAGAAGTTTGTTAACATTAATCTCCAAGGAATTGGTAAAGCTGCATGGCTGTGGCCAGCCGTGCTCAACATAATAGAGGTCAGGCATGATTCATAAAAGGCTCCTGGGATGTTCTGAAAGTTGGAGAGCCCATCTATGAAAAGACTCCAGACAAATTTTTCTTAGCCTAACAAAACAAGGTCAGAAAAGGTCATCTTCTTGTCTATATTTATGCTCACATTGAGAAGAGTGTGAACATTAGGAAGACAAGAAAGTTGTTCATACTAACAGTCAGTAGTTAATTGAGCTGAAAAGGTTTTTTTTTTTATTTCAAAGTAAAAAAATGAAATTTTTTGAGCTGAAAATTAATTCAGGTTCATCAGAATAACTTAAGCCTACATTCTCTTTCATTATATGAGCCTCCAGGAACAGAGAATAATCTCTAGGATACATTCAGAAAAATCTAGGTAGTTTTAAATGGGTCTTAGGCAATTTAGGAACTGAATTCTTTCTGATAGAAGCTTCAGCTGGATGTACTGCCATTAGGGGAGCAACTCAGTTGCCCTATCATACAGACCAAATGCCATTATAAACATGCTAAGGCTATCTGACACATCCTTGTGAGACTAGCATACAGGACATATGACCTGCAGGAAACCTTTTGGGATGGCAGGCAGAGACCAGGAAGGATGCTTAAGATGTCCAGATAGCCTAAGACACCTCTGTCTAAGCACATAAACTGATCCCAAGAGATTTCCTCCAGTCTTCTGTTCCTATTGAATGAATTTCCTGGACTAGATCTGGCTTTGCCTTCCCTCAATGCTAGAAAATATAAAGATAAGTCAAGCTTAGGTGTTTCCTCCAACTGTATTCCCCCCATTCATCAACCTTGACCAGGCTGCTCCACAACTGGCTAAATCAGCAGGCTAAGCATTCCTCTGGTCTGGGAATGGGAACAAAAAGTAATTTTATGTTTATGTTAACATAATTCTTACTGGATTACCACAGCCTAAATTTACATCAATATGATACCTAGACTATTTTTTAAAATTATTATAGTGAGTTATTTTATTGCTTTGTGGTATTTCACCATTTACAAAGCATTTGGCTCATGTAAGCACTTATTTAGGGCAGGACATTGTTTCTGTGAAAAAGGAAAAAAAGAAGAAAAAAAAGACCTGAGAAGAAGTGGACAAAAACACACAAAATTTACTGCAGGATGAAGATTTTGTCTGTTGTTCAACAATCCCTCCATGGTTTCATGATCTCAGAGAATTCAAGTTCATTGTTGCTAATGATAATTTTACCTTATTTATGTTTTAAATATTTTCTTAAGTAAGGAAAAAATAAGTAAGGTCCCAGTAAGCAGGTTGAGGGTTAACAGAGAATACATTGCTTTCCCAAATCTGCCTTTGGATGAATGCTGCATTATAAATACCACCTTGACTTCATACTTCACAGGTGCAAAAGGTGCAAATCTTCATAGCAACAGAAAAAAAAAATCTCTATTTTCTGCACATAATTGTCAAGATTACCACCATGTCTGACAAGAGAAGTCGCACCAGTTGCCAGCCTGTGTTTTGAGCATACTGGACGGTGGGGGAAACACAAAGTGGGAACTGTCAGAAAATATGCTTTAGAAACAACAGAAAAGGTTTACTTGTAAAGAGGGATTTGTAAGGTCAGTTTCACGTCAGATTTTTGTACAAGCTTCTGTTCAAATAAACCGAGCATTTGTAACAGAGTCCCCTAATGTTCTGGGATTAAAATGTGCAATACAAAAGCTTTCTGACAGGCTATATTGGCTAAAAAATCCCACACTTCAAAGTGGTTTTAAAACATAAATGCTTTCCACTGCTTATAAAAATTAAAGAAGGTGTAGTCAATTTAGGCAAAGGAAGCCCTGAAAAGCCTATTTTGTAGGCATAAAGTCAATGAAATTATTTTCTGTGGCTTCATCCACACTGCATATTAAGCCTCTTTAAACATGATAATGTCTTTGGCTACAGCTTCCTTTCATGTTTGCCTTTCCTCTGTGTCCTCTACTGACCCTTTTCAGGGAATGTCAGTCATTGTTTCCATCTGGGATTGCCTAAGAGAAAAGACTAGGATCACACAGAGGTACGGTAGAAAAACCTTCCTGCCTTCCCAAAATTTCAACATGTAAATTTAGCTGATGGCCCAGCCAACTCACAGGTATGATGCTTTTAGAAACTTATTCCAGAGGCACTACTCCTACAGATTCCAGACAGTATGTGCAATGGAGTGTATACTGGAGATGCATTTTAGAGTGCAAAGGGCAGGGGATCAAGTGGACGTAGCCATCCACGATGCTTGGAAACAACAGACCAACCCTTTCCTTGAAATCTGTAGGTCTTCCATTATAAAGAATATTCATAAATTCAGTGGAATGTCATCCAAATGGTGGGGAGAGATTTTCATGGACTACTCCTGTTTTCACCATCTCCTTTTATAATTTTGTCCATGAGGACAATGTCCAGGGCAAAGCCCTGAAGTGGAGGAAAACAGTGAAAGGAGGATGCTGTGTGTATTGTGGAAGGATGGAGTGATGTAACAGGGACTAATAGAGTTGTGAGATGTAGAAGTAAGCACTCCAAGTGCAGTGGGAAGATATAACAAGGTGTCAGAAGAAGGAACAGAGGGAAGAAGGGACATAGGCTTTACTAGTTCTGCTTGTATAATTTGTTTTATTTTCTACCTATCCAAAACCTTTCAGAAATACTAACGAAACGTCGTGAAGAAGGATCACTGTGCTGTGTACCTGCAGTGAATCCCTCCAGAACAAGAGCTTTGTGGAACTGTGGATCTTCCTTTTAACAGGAAATTGCTTTTGAAATACCAGGGAGCAGAAAGGAGAAAAAGATGCTCTCCTGCAGTAATAAATTGTTGTGGTTCTGTAACTTCTGCCTGCACTGTCCCTCGTGGCCCGTGCCCACCAGAAGTCACCAACAATGAGGCCTGAGGCAGAATAACAGTACAGTTTCTTTCAACTGGCATGATCTATTTTCTCATAAGTCACAGTTTGCATCTTTCAAACAGTGGCTAGTATGGTATGTTGGTTTTCTAGAAAGGTAATTTCCCCCTTTAAAAAAACACCAAGGAACATGAAAGAGGCTTAAGAAGTTACCTTGGACCTACCAGTGAGGAGGAAAGATTTGAGGAGCAATGCACCGATCCTGTGGGACAGCAACTGGTTGCACAGCTAGTATTGGCATTCCAATTTTTATGACCATGGGACTCTCTTTGAAGGATGAAGACTGCTAAGAAGGGATAGAATCCAACTTGCCAAGTGGGGAAAAAGCATTTTTGCCATGAAGCTGGATACACTGGTGAGGAGATCTTTAAACTAGGAATGACAGGGGTGGAAGATGATGACCTCCAATCTAGTGAGCAAATGGTGGATGGGGTGGGCAAGCAAAGGGTGCCAACTGATGTGGTCAGGAGACACTTCATAATCAACAAGATAAGTCCAAAGGGGGCCCACTCCAAGTGTCAACGCACAAATAAAGAAGTGGTGATAGAGTTGTGGAAACCCTCAGATTTTCTGCAAAATTGCACTGTCAGGTGCTTCTCTGAAGTTCCTGTACATGCAGCCAGGGGAACAAACAACAGGAATTTGAGATCTGTGTACAGTCACAGGTCTTCAGTCCCATCAGGAAGATGTGTTGGGATAGCTCACATGGCAGGAGCACTGCCAGGGACACATACAGGTGCTCTGGGAAGGGCACACTGGGGTGGGGGATGCACAGAGCCAGAATTGTGCTTCACATGAGAGTGGGAGAAATGCCTATATCTCTGCCTAGGGCCAGATGGTGAGCCAACTGACAGCTTGTGGGTCAGGATTAGTGGACAGGTGAAGGTTATGAGGGGTGAGGTCATGGTGGGTATCTGCTACAACCTGAGCAGGAAGAAGAAGTAGATGAGGCCTTCTTCAGACGACTGGAAGAAGCCTTACATTCACAGGCCCTGAAAAGGGGGTCTGTTGCAAGAACAACACAGTGGGCACAGGCAATCCAGGACAACTTCCTATCACAAGTGACTGAGGAGATGATGAGGGAACCTGTTCTGCTGGGCCTCATACTAACAAACAAGGAAGAGCTTTTCAGGAATGCCAAAGTTGGGGCAGCCTTGGCTGCAGTGACCATGAGATGGTAGATTTCAGGATCCCAAGAAGAGAATACAAGGGACAAAGCAAGATCACCACCCTTGCACTCAGAAGAGCAGGTTTTAGGTTATTCAGGGATCTGCTTAGAATCCCATGGGATTCAGCCTTGAAGAGAAGAGGGGTCCAGAAGAGGGGTTGAAAATTTCAAGGATCACCTCCTCTATGCTCAGAAGTGGTCCATTCCCATGAGCAGGAAATCAGGCAAGGGTGGCAGGAGGCCTGCACAGCAGTACCGTATCACTGTGCATAGACACATGATGGGTGAGTAAAGAAGTTGGAGCCAGGCCCTTCTCAGTGGTATGCGCTGACAGGACAAGAGGCAATGGGCACAAATGGAGACACAGGAAATTCCATTTAAACATGAGAAATACCTTTTTTACAGTGAGGATGGTCAAACACTGGCACAGGCTATCCAGAGAAGTTGTAGAGCCTCTGTTCTCTGAGATGTTCAAAACCCAGCTGGACACAATCTGAGGCAGCCTGCTCTGGGCATCCCTGCTCTTAGCAGGTATGTTGGACTGGATGACCACCAAGGGGCCTTCCCCTGTCAGCCATCCTGTGGTTCCACACACACCCCCTGAGGCTAGCCTGGCCTTCACTGTCATAAAAGCCAGCAAGCAAAACAAAGCTATACTCCTCCCAGACCGTAAAATGTTATTTAAAATCTTTTTTAATGAAATCAGTCTACTGAAGTACTCTTAAAATTTGTCAAAACAGATGTTATTTGTAGACAATGCATCCTTTTTTTCAAGTTTAGCCATAATATTTGACTGGAACTATTTCCTGCAGAAATGGATTCCACAGGTGAAGTCCACACAATGCAGAGACATTTCCTTTACTTCTTCTAAATACAGTGGTCAATAATGAAACTGACTCCATCTAATCTCATGTTGTTTCGGTCTCGTGATACCCCCAAAATATATAGATGTTGATGTCAACAATCCCTTTTTAAGCCAATTCATCTATTTGTTTTTTGGGTTTTGAATTAAAAAAAATAAATGCTTAGACATATGAGAGGAAACAAATCAGAGTGCAATTATGAAATTCTAAGAAGCACAGTTGGCAAATGTTGTGTATCTTTTGACAAAACAGGCCACATAGGAATGTAAACAACTGAGAGAAGAATTATTTGCTAATAAAACAAGTTTATGAACATATTCACTACATGACTCTTGCATTTGATAAATAAAAAACAGATCCGAATTAAATGGATCGTACTCAGCTGAACAGATTCACGTTTGAAGCTCCTGGGCCTATATGTGGGAGCTACACCTGAGTTTTCATTTTGAAGCTTTCCAATGAGGAACAGAAGTTCCAATTTATTTATTTTTTTTAATTACTGCATAATTTCTTTTGCTTTGTACACATTTGGGCCACATATCTAGTTAGATCAGGGGGAAAGGAAAGCAAAATTAGAAGCAATAAGTTTAAGTTAAATGACACACAAACTAAATCTAGCTCCAATGTATATATAGAATTCCTGATATTTTCTGATCCTGAAAGGTACTCAACATATTTTCCCCTTGAATGAGTTGCAGGTTTTTAGACTCTTAATCATCTACATACCCTGCTGCACAAAGTGTGTAAATTTAGCAGTCCAACTTTATACTTTAAAAAGAGAAGAAAGGAAGCAAATGAGGCTGTCCTAAAGGCTTTCAGCAAATCAACAAATAGTCAACATCTGTGAACTAGCAAAGCTAGGTAATATGTCAATGGTGGAAGCAAACACCAACTGTTTCTTTCAAATGTGGCCAAGAGTGTCCAGGACTAATTGAGTCATGGGACCAGAAGAAGAGTAAACAAGAGGGAGCTTGGTGGCTAAAGCATGCTGCTGGGAATAGGGAATCCTAGTGCTCTGGATAATTTCTGGGCTTTGTCCAGTGCCTGTCTAAGGTAATCTGCCTTAACAATTCAGGGAGCAAAGACCAGAGCCTACACTTCTTTCCTACTGTTTTATTGTATCAGAATGTGTAGCAGCAGCACTGCCACCAGTCTTTCCTCTTTGACTCTGCCTCTGTAAGAAGGCATTCACAACCACTGAATGCACTCTAGACTGGGATCCTTACCGCATTCATAAACCCCAAAATGTGCATAGGCAGAAAATATGCATTAGACATTCAGCTTACGGGCAGATGCACTAGCACCCTCCAAGTACATATAAAGCTTAATTACTTTATTATTGCTTAATTCAAGGGTTGCCACCTTGAATTCAAAGATGTAAATTTCATCTAATCTTTGGTTTAATTTCCTAAAAGCTATTTTGGAAGCTACTCTTCAACACATTTAAAAATTCTACCAGAATGTCCACAGTTAGAAAATGAAATCCACATTTAGGCATCCCAAAGAGTGACTTGATTTTCAGAGATGCTAAGCAAAGTCAAGTTTGTGGCTCCTGTTGAGAATAGAGACAGTAGTTATATATTTACATGTTAGGTAAAGGTTGGCATCAGCATTTAACTTGCACATATGCCACTGGGTTTCCAGTAATAAGTTTTTCAGGAGAATAAGGTGTATAGCATATGGTAACACTTTAAGAAGAGGGAGAAAGTGGTAAAAGAGAACATGAAAAATAATGGCAACCAGCTTTATGCTACTGGTAAGCAGCTGGATAATAAAACTATAATCTTTTTCTTATATAGAATAAATCACTAATTTTTTCTAAAAAATGTGGCTTTTTATGGTTTATTCTTGATGTATTTCCCAAAAGAGCAGTATAGATTCCCATTAAACAGCAGACAGGTACAGTATCAGATTTTTCCCAACAGTCCTATAATCTTACCCTTAACTCTTGACTCTCCTCCCACTTTTTCCTATCACAGTAGGCTATTACTCTGTTGTATCTCTAAAGTGTCGCCTTTAAATTGGCTTAGCTCATCAGCTTTAGCCTCTTCTCCCTTTACTTTTCAGTTTCCATCTCAATGTCAGTTCCTGGAGTTTGTCTTCAATCCTAGATACTTCCCATTCTGGTAGTCTCTTAAGCTTTTGATGTCTAAAGTCACTAACACATCAAAGCTCAGAAGCACTAGTGCCTCTACTCTCTTCCTGACCTACCAACTCCTGTTGTTAATGTCAGCAGTGTTCCTTTTCTAGGTCCTCTTCTTCCTTGGATTTTGTGTTTCTTTTCTTTCTTAGCTGCCCTTCTACTTGCAATTTTTCCTTAAGGTTCTTTGTGTTACTCCCCTTTTCCCTCTTCCTTTGATGTCTATGTCTTCATTTGTCCTTCATCACCTCCTCTTCTCCTGTGTGCTAATCTCCTCCACAAAACCAAATTCAGGTAGCATCTCAACTGATTATCTCACAAATCCAGGTTTTTTTACTTCAGCCTCATTTGTTTCCATTCAAACCCAAATTAGCCTCTGCCTTTGACCTTTTCTCAGGGATGTCTAGGTGTTAGCTACAATGTCTTCAATGTCACTTTTAAGACAGAGCACATAATATTCCTCATGAAGTTAATTTTTTGAGTTGTTGTGAAAAATATCAACATTTAGCCTTTCATTCTGGCATGTCACCATGCACAATGTTCAATTGCAGCCATGATCAGAGCTTCACATATGGATAACGATAGTGAGAATTCCTATATGACCTCCTGGAAGCATCTTGAATCGTGTTGTGCCTTGGTTAGCACACCATCCCTTTTTCTGGTTTTAATGAAGACAGTTTTTGCTTTATGTTTAATTCATCATTTCACTTGCCCGCTGCTTTGACCACATCTATGCTCTCCTTTACTATGATGTCAAATAAACTTCTTCCTTTTCCAATCCCATTATGTCCCTGTCTTGCTGTTTCTGCTCCACACACATTTAACATCTATCTTGGGACTCATACTGTCTCAAAGCTGTGAGGAAGATATCCATATAAAAATATCTGATCTTTTTTTTCCAGAGCTAACCTAAAATTTCATGTACAGAGTAATTACACATTTTTATATGTACATTTCAGATATGCAACCTCCTGTAAACAACAGAATAACAAAGCTGCAGGTAATAATTTATATGCAGTAATTAACAATATATAGGTTTATGGCATGAATAATTTTTTAAATGAGGGACTGTTATTTTTGGCAAAAGAAAATATTTAAATTATTTTTTTCCCATTCTGGCATCATTATTCTTTGTTCACAAACCATTTTTGTCAGTGTTTTAGATCCTGCTCTATAGACATGCTTCTCCATATGTTTTTTTCTGGAATTCCAGGAAAGTCTTCATCCCACCTGGAAGTGAAGATCAAGGGAAATACAGGTATGTCCAAGGTGCACACAGTGTGCTCAATAGCTCACAGTAATCTAAATTTCCTTCTCATTATATTCATCCCAACCAATACGCCATATGAACACAGAGCTTTAGTGTGATCTCTAGGGTCCAAAGAAACTATGTGATTAAAGTAGTTGCTCTTTTTGGGTTAGGATGATTCACATTTTCTGAAAGAACAGTAGGGGGTTACAGAGTGACCAGAATAAATTGATGAATAGGGATAACTGTCACTGCTGTAGTTCTGCAACGTAAAAACATCTCTACCCCTTGTCTGTCGTAAGCTTCAAAAGCTTACAAAAGAAATTTCCTATAAAGGACACATGGAAATACAAACTCACTCTTCAGGGATTTTTGTTGCTCTATGTTGATTTTTTCTTGGCTCTTTCCCGCTGAGGTTTTTAAACAGTTTTTGGACCTTGTATGCCCATATATAGTGTCTTAGTATTGGACCTAGAAGAATGACGGTTCAGTGGTTGATTTTGTCGTAGCATTACCCCCGTAATTTCCCTAACAAGTTCAGCTTTGCAAAAATAACAACAATGTGCTTTTTCTAATTTGGCACAAGCCACTTCCATGACTATAAACCATTTACTGTGCTGCCGTTCAGACTGAAATTGGATTAAAGAAGTGATGTGGGGACATCACAATAAACTAAGTAAGAATTCCAGTAAAATAACAGAACAAGAATGTTACATCTTGCCTTAAGTGGATTAGTGAAAGATAAAAATATTATCATTAAAACCCAGCTGATGCTGCATGGAAAAGTTTGAAAAGCATTCTGTTTAGCAGCGGTCCTACACCAACAACTCTTTACCCCCAGTCCTTAGTGCCATCACTGTTTGTATAGAGTCGAGGCAGGCCAAAAACACAAATTCTGACTTTGAGCCCTTTGGTGACGATTCTTAAGCTGTGCTAGAATAATGGTCTCAGCTGGACTGGACGTGACTGACCCATTTTCCTTCCAATACTGGGTTTTCAGTGCTGTCAGTATGACTCTTAAATTCACATGTCATGACCAGTTTTCTCAGGTCATTTCAAGCCTGGAAGACAAAATATGTCTGTTGAAGTTCTGAACTGATCATACATGCATTCTACCAGCTGTGTAGCACTGGTAATCACTTCAAGTCACTTATAACCAATGAACCAAATGCATATGGACTGGTTATTTAATAAACAGCATTTTAAAGGAATCCCCATGAATTGCAGACTTTGAGCTGAAATGCACAATGTGCAGTACTGAATGTAAAACACACTTTCCAAAATAAAGATACCTAAGTGCCCACTCTGTTCCTGGGACACACCTTTTTTATGCAATCAACCATGCAGGCACTCAGCATATGGTTACATGTTAGGAACACGTGGATGCATAAGTTGAATGGGAACATACTGTAGATGACTTGTATGACGAGTGAATCTAAAAACCATAGTGTACTAAGAACTGCATGTGCTGTAAAGGGACTCAGTGGCTATAAAGAAAGATAAATTAAAGAGGATTCAGTTACCTGCTGCTCAGATTTGTTTTCTTAATTTCTCCTTATTATATCAAAGTTTTCATTCAACATGTAAAGCTAATTATAACAATCATTGATGGAGAGCTTGCACATTTTCTGTGTTCAATAAAGCCAAAATAATTAATAATTTTATACCCATTGTAAGACAGATAACTGCAATTATTGAATCATTCTTCTAGCACAGAAGATTTTGGATTTAACTGACAAGAGCTCAGCCCAAAAAGAAATTAAAGTAATAAATTGCTATTTTAACATATGTGGTGTATATAAGTTCTGTATTCTGTATTCTGCAAATGTGAGTTAGTTACATTGAAGAGTTTATATGAAAAAATAGTAGCTATAGTGGAAAATACCTGACTGAAAGAAATTAATCCCATTTCCCTTCAGAATCTCAAAAGCTGTTTACCACAAAATCCATAGAATTTTTTTTTTTTTTTTTTTTTTGGGGGGGGGCAAGAAGCAGATGAGAAAACAACCAAAATTATATCACAATGTTACAAAAAATCCAACAAACAAGAAATACTTGTTTTTAAAAGGATGTTATAGTATATAGGTCTCATAAAAGGTACATCTGTGTAGTACATTATGAGCATGATTTGCCCTAATGTCCAAAGACATTGCTTACAAACTAGTCCAGTCTCAGACTGACAACACTGAAAGCAGATCTGACACCTCTATCTGCAGAAGCAGCCTAGTTAAGGGGGAAGTCATGCAAGCTTTCTTCCTAAAAACCTGCCAGTGTATCTCCACACAGTCACAGAGGAACCATTTCTAGGCATCAACAGGTAGTCTTTGTGCTCACTCAGCCCATGATTTTTTTGCTGACAGTGCCAGAATAAGTACATTTCCAAGAGCCTCTAACCTCTGAAGGGAGTTTTTGAAACAGAAAGTAATTTCTCAGAGTTGCAGTGTAAGTTAGAAAGGAGGTAGAACACCCTTGGAGAATCAGAGCTAAGAAAAATGCACCAGAGTATTACTTTGGCATACAGTCCCATATTACTGCAGCCAAATTAACTCATTAACTCACTGTTTACTGTGTTTTCTTTCAATACAGTGGCACTGGACTTAATTCCAAACTGTATCTTGTTCAACTTCTATATGTATCTAGGAATTTCTTGAAGGACTGATGCACAGGGACAGAGTCTTGTTCTACTTTTTATAATTTTGCATAAATGCTTTAAGCTCCTGCAACATGTCTTACTTGCAGATCAGTTTCCTGATTCTTTTTTCTTTTCACCTTTCTTGTATGCCTCCCCAGCCAAGTTCAGCCTTCATCCCCTGCCAAAGCCTCTGTGCTAGGAGACTGTGCTCTCATGATCACACTGCTAACACTGTGACCAAAAGTTAACCATCAGCAAAAGCCTGTAGTTCAGCTTTGAACCTCAGTCCTTTCCACTGAAGTGGAAGTTTTCTTTTGCTGTCCAAAAATGAAATCCTCATTTCCTTAAAGTGAAATTGCAACAGAGAAAATCATGCATTCAGTCGCTGTATAAAAAAGTGACTGAAAAAAGCAATAGACATCCTGAATGTTGTTGCTTACCCTATAATGACAAGTAGAAGATGGACCTTTATTTGGCAGAGGTGAAGTTGCATATGTCATTCAAGCTGGTATATACATTACAAAATGCACATATACTTATGCCTTTCTCTTCTTCCTCATTTTGGGAAAAGCCATGCCATACCATATTTAGGATGCCGTGAGGAACTAGTTTTATACCTCAGTTCTTTCCCTCTGCCTCCTCTTCCTTTCACTTTGATTTATTGCTGAAGTGTCAGGGTTAATAAATATTCTCTTCATTTCACGTAGTTGTCTTGTTGTCCAGTATCCAGGAAGTAGCACGAAGTGTGATTTTGCCAAGTCACGGTATCCTCACATCATGTGAGTGGAAGAGTTTCCTGGGGAGAAGGATAAGCAATACTGCATTACTAGATCTCCCAAACTTTAAGCTTAGCAACAGCTTTGTCTCAGAGAAAGTTATTCAGCTTGAGCTTCCCTAATGAATAATGCAGAAGGACTTGAAGTACCAGAACAATCTCGTTGCCATTTATGGATGCTAAGTTACCCAAGACAAAAAGCAAGATGCTAGTTTTGTAAACAGCTATTCTCTGGTAAACATTTTGGAACACCTCTTTTTTCCACCCATAAGCAAAGAAATGTTTATTGTGCCTGTAAAAATAAAACAGCCTTAGCAGAGAAAGTCTGTGTTAAGCGCCTTCATGGAAAGAGCCAGAAAAACTTTGAGATGCACTTTGAATCACAAAATAAAAAAGGACATTCTCAGATTTGGTCTCCAGGGAAATATTTTGCCAGCATCCAAAATCATTGCATACCTTGCTTACAACAGTTTTGCTGATCAACTGGAGATAATGCAAGGGGAGAGCATTGAAGGGGAGAGCATAACATGAAGTTTGCTGGAATGAATCAGACTCTTGATACAAGGCCTTCCTTTCCGCAGGCTGAGATTTTCTTTCTGGAAGATGCCTTGTGAGGAGATGTGTCTTGACGCTGTAAGACTTTACTTGCTGTTGTTGCTTTTGGTCTGCATGGTAACAGCACAGCCCAGCTGGCTTGGCAATAGGAGCACAAAGATAGGTACAGTGCATCACTGAGGAAAGACACATTCACCCTTGCCTCAGAGAACTAAGGTCATTTCAAGATCATCTCAGAAAGAGATGACATCATGTAGGCCATGTTTTCTTGACCCAGACCTCTCTTTAACTGCAGTGTGTTTCTGACCGTGGAGTAGAGCACGCTGCAGGGGTGTTCCATGGCTTAGCATTAACCATTCCTAATCCTGAATCAAAAGCTCACTTTGAATAGCCCTCACACTAAAATTTCATGCACCACTTGCACAGCATTGGCAGAGCTACACTAGTTTTTAGGGAATTTGTGCCAGCATTCTTGTGTAGAAACATCCTGAGCCATAAGCTAACTAACAGATTCATATTGTTGCCTGTTTTAATACCTATTTCTTTTCTCTCCCAGTTTTGGCTGTGCCACCAAATTACTGGAATGTGCTGACAGGATGTCCAGTACATTGCAAGTGTTGCATACAATGTGGTGCAAGAAGAACTGGTCTCATGAGATGTTAGAGTAGCAGCAACACCCCATCGCTGTTCCGGTTTATAAGAAAACTTTTATCTGGCAAGCGGCAGGGCCTTTTGAATGCACTCAGAAAGTGCATTGGACAATGTGGCACACGTGCTTGACTTTTCATTGCTTTAAAACTTGTGACTTCAGTGGATGGAGTTAATCCTGATCTACAGCTTGATTCTGTACCCATGGTGTTCTTTTTCAATGTTCGTTTTTTACAAGCTGGTCATTCATGTCAGATGAGAATAAGGGCCCAGTAACACCCTTAATAATCATTTCTGAAAGAGCCTGTTCTTTTGATGGTAGATTCTCTAGGCATGAAGTTGTTTTTCAGCTTTGCCAGAGCCACCTTCAATAAGGCTCACTCCAGGATTTTGGGGTTTTCTCAGGTGGCTGAATTCTTTAAGTTAGCTTATAGGCAGCTCTGTGTAACTGTTATAGCCAGAAAATCCTTTTTTGATCTCATTTATATCACAGTTAATTCAAAGAGATTTTGAAGAACGGGGAACAGCTCATTACTCATCTTAAAGAAGATATGGAAATTCCTGGGAATAGGTTTTCTTAAGTTTTCCATTCCTTTTGGAAAGTGTAAGGCTTCTTTAAAGTAATCCACTAAGAATTTCAATTTTCAATACTTCCTTTCTGGATACACCTTAAAGGAAACTTGTTCCTCAAATAGTGTTGAATATCTTTTCCCATTAATATAGACTCCTTTCAAGTATCTCAATCTACATGATTCCAAAAACGGCACACCGAAACCATGGTGCTGAAAAACTCTGACTCATTTTATATTTAAATTGCTTCTTTAAAGTAAAGGACTTCTTTAAAGTGACAGTCTGATATTTGCCATTGGACAACTGCTAGATACATTGTTTGAACTATCTTAGGAAAGAAAGTTCACTGTAATTATTTGCACTTGCTGGAAATCTAGTTTGAACTTCTGATTTTACTTTTTTTATTGCTGGAATGTATTTTTACTTACAATTGGATAGTTTTGAGTTCCTGACATCTATTCAAAATGGTCAGGTTACCCTAATTATAGTAGGTACTTTCCTATGTTCATATACTATAGTCTGTATTAGTTGTACTTGTAACTCATGTTTACAGTTTATACTTGTAACTTGTACATTTTCTAGAATAATCACATAGATTTACACTGGAGAAAAAGCAGGATACATGAGAAAAGAACTGACTCCATGGTATATAAATTTAGTGCTGTTCCTTCAAAGTGGGCTGAAGGTGCTGTGCAAGCTAAACAACTGGGCCAGAACTGGTTTAACCTGTACTATCCCACTAATCTCAGTGAACAAAGACAACTTTGCAAAACACAGAAAAGAGAAAATCTCCGCAAGTCCCATATGTGTGTTCAATTCTATGAGAGTTATTCTTCTAGTCATGAGAGTAAATAATTTTCTATATCTAAGATTTTTATTCTTTTTCAAAACCGACAGCAGCTGTATCAATTAATCATATCTAATGTGTTCTAGTTTATGATATATCATGCAGTACCATGCATAAGTGTCTCAATTTACACACAGAGGACTTTAATTAGATATGCCTCCATTCAAAGCTGTTATCTCGGGAAATACTTCTGGTTTATGGTATATAAGAAAGTCTCAGATATATTTGTGAAAAAAATCAAATTTCTATTTTCATACCATTAAAATACATCTACTGAAGCCTGACCAAGGTACAGTAAAACACTATCCACGAGAATATCAAAATACTCAAATAAGCAGAGATTTGGATGACTGAAAAAGTAAACATCTAAGTAGGCTTTTTGGGCACAGCCCCATTTTTTAGCATATTGGTTGCAGTTAAGTAGATTATGGTGTGTAACAGAGTTGATTTGCAGTCTTCGTCACTCAGATGTCTCCAGTGTTGTTCAAATTTTGCCTTTTGGCCACTTTCCTGCTGAGCGAACTTCCACAAGAAATGTGCAGCACTCAGCATTATTGGTGTTCTTTTTCCCATTATCTCTGTGAAATGGAGAAGGACTACACATTTCATTTAATTTCTGAGAGTATCTGCCCACAGGCCAGAGATTTTTTATGTCCTCTGATATCTGTAAAATGAGCACCTCATGGCTCATGTACCAGGTTATCACAACAGTAAGCCTGCCTTTCCATCTTTTTGACTTGTCCTGATACTATCCGAGGCTAGCTAATGAGTTTCCAGTGAATGAGTTCAGAAGTAGATCAAATTTTTCCAAATCCTCTAGCTCTATTTTCCTCTTCTTAGAAGAGAAGGCAGACCTCGGACATCTCCTGGCTTTTGTGGTTTCTAAAAATCATCTTTACTTTTAGATAATTTTTATTTTTTGGCATAAGCTCTGTGAATGAAACTAGTTCCCAGGAACATAAAATCCAGATAGCTCAATTCAGTCTGACTGATACTGTCCAAAAAAATAAACAAATCAACATGAAAAGCCTTCTGGGGATACAGCTCAATTTTAGCACATCTGTTCAGCTTCTCAGAGCAGGCGCATCCCCTGGTATCTCTTAGCATTTATTAGATTCTGCAGATGCTGACTATTCCATCTGCTCTCCTCACTGAAAGTGAGAAAACCTAAATAGTGACAGAGATAAATGACCCTGTCTCAGCATGTGGGAAGCACTGCTGCTGAGCCCCCGTGGGACTCACTTTGGGGTGCCACGTGGCAGCCTGGACTCCCATACCTAGTAATGGGGGGGCATTACCAGGAGTAATAAGGGGACAATAGAAAGGACAATCCCTTCACACAAAGTGAAGTGGCAACCCTAGCCCCAGCCAGCGAAGCGCAGGAATCCCATGGGCTCCAGAGGTGCTCAGAGGGAAGCACTGTGCCCCAGCACAGTCCTGGCACAATCCCCAGTGCTCAGCCAAAATTTAGCCATTCCTGTGGGATGAGTGCAGCCTCAGCTGGTGCGTGGTGCCGGGCTGCTGCCAGCCATCAGCCAGGCCGAGAAAGGGCTCTTCTGCTGGGAACTTGTTGGAACTTGACTCACGCCTTTGCCTTGGCTGTGCAACACATTTGGGTTGCAAAGTCTGCAGGGAATTCACACAACCAGTTAAGAGAAACACCAGCAGGCTTTCTGTCCAGACTTCGTTGTGACTTCTCCCTATATGTTTTGTTAGTTTGCATGTTGGCTCTCCTTGCCTAATAATTGTGCTTATAGAAAGTGTTTTCATTTCACCTGAGGCTGCCTACACTAAAATCTGCCTGAATCCCATGGTCATTAGATGGAGTCATTGCAGGACAGACTTGAGGGTTTTGGTAACCTGATTTTTTAATTACATTTTCTAGAAAATGTTGGGGTTTTTTAGTAACAACCTTACCTCTGATATCTCTACTTAGTAGCAACAGCCACATAACTGTAGCATGGTTTATCTTCAATTCCTAATACCTATTCTTATTCTGGTTGCTGTGATTGTATTTCGTAGTTATTCTTGTATCTGTTTACCTGAGTACATGTTTCCAATTTAAAACTACTGCATTTGTAAGACAAATATTTCCAAATTAATTCTTGACAGTAAGACAATGGACCGGATCCAGTCAAACAGATTCCCAAGAGACAGTTATCCTGCAATTAAAGTTCAAAGGACAGCGACTTAAAAAAGACAGTTTACACTGGACTCCTCTGTTCACTGAAAAACCAAAAGATACAACTACATGTTGGATGTAAAAGCAGTCCCAGGAGCATGGTGAAATATGATGTTGGGAAACAACACATTGCTTGCTTCATTTGCTTGTACCATGTGAACCATGAATGAAACCCCGCGCTTACTAAAATAAATAACCCATATAAAATTAAAAAATAATATCAATTGATCATATATACCAGGGTGTGAATAGATAACATGACACAGCCAGTAGAAACCATTTGGGTTAGTGGAATTGTGCCCTGATACAGGATATACTTACGCTATCAGTTTTGCACAGTTCACATTTTGTTTGAGGTCTGCAGGCGAGAGGGGAATGCACAGATCCTTCCACAGAAGAATCAGGATGCAGGTGAAAGGAGGGTTTGGTCACCCAGTGTCCACCAACAGGCATCATGGGTGTATGTTCAAAATACTGCCTTCCAACGTATTCCCAGCAGACCACATGCTCTCCTGGGGTCATTATTGCCCTGAGCCCCCCATCAATGCCCCAAATCATCTCACAGTGGGACCATCACTTATATTGTTTACAATTTTGTCAGACTCCAGCCATCTCTTCATCTGAGCTCAGAGTCCTTCCTCCCGTAGCAGGCATCCCCCAGGCAATATGCTGCCATTTCTTTGCCAGTTCTCAAGTTGAACATTGCCTCAGTTCCCTCCGTCCACATTTCACTTCATACTCAGACTGCTATAAATTATATATTTTTCACCAACAACACTTCAACCATTTCCAAAAAAGAAATTGTTGAGGGGTAGTCAGTTTGTTCCAGTCCTTGACATCTTCACTTTGTATCCCTCTAACTCCTCCATGGTTTGAAGCTCTGACTTGAAAATCTTAGCAGGTGGCATGGTTCCTCTGATTGGGGTGATATAATTCCTGGATTTGCAGAAAGCTACCTAAGCTTGTTCAAGTCTCTCATGACTCCTCGTGCTGACTACACAGAAAAAGAAGGTATTAGTCCAGAAAAAACTAAAAGCTGAGCATGCTGCTGTTCATGGAGAATTGTTAGTTCCCCTGGTGCAAGGTGGGAACAGGGTGCCAGACTCTTGAGCTTGCAGCAATTTTCTGCTGGCATCCAGCTTGAATCTAGGAAAGAGCTGGCTGATTTGGAAGGCTAGGGTTGCTCATAATGACATTCTGAAGATGAAAGAAATGAGTCGATGAGCACACAAAGTGACAGTGCACCCCGATAAAGAAAGAACCAGAAGATATAGTGGAGGGCAGAGATGGGAAGTGGGGATGTGGGAACCAGTTAACCCAGAGTTTAGATGAAGCAGTATGATCGAAGAGGAGCTTGGGAAAATTAAGACACCAGGAGAAGACAGAGGAAGACTGTATTGGATTTACATTACAAGTTTTTGGTGACAAGACACCAGAATCTGTCCCCATGTCAGACAGAGCCAGTTCCAGATGATTCCAAGACAGACTCACCACTGACAAAAACTGAGCCCACTGGCAGTGCTGATAGTGCTTCTGTGATAACATGTTTAAGAAATGGTTAAAAAAGCTGTGCAGCAACAGCTGGGAGAGAATAGTGAGAATATGTGAAAGAAACAATTCTGTAGACAACCACAGTCAGTGAAGAAGGATGGGGAGGAGGTACTCCAGGTGTCAGAGCAGAGATTACCCTGTAGCCTGTGGTGAAGACCATGGTGACACAGTTTGTCCCCCTGTAGCCCATGGAGACACCACAGTGGAGGAGATATCTACCTTGTTGCCCACGGAGGACCCCACACCAGAGCAGATGGATGAGTCCTGAAGGAATATACAGGCTGTGGAGAGCCCATGCTGGAGCAGGCTCCTGGCAGGAACTGTGGCCCATGGAGAGGAGCCCATGCTGGAGCAGGTTTTCTGGTGTCAGCTGTGACCCCATGGGGGACTCACACTGCAACACTCTATTCCTGAAGCACTGCATCTGTCAAAAGGACCCATGCTGGAGAAGTTTGTGAAGGACTGCAAGACATGGGAAGCACCTACACTGGAGAAGTTTGTCAGTGACTGTCTCCCCCCATACTGGAGCATGAGAAGGGTGTAATGAGGAAGGATCAGCATAAACAAATTGTTATGAACTGACTGCAACTCCCATTCCCCATCCCTCTGCAGCACTCAGAGGAGGAGGTAGAAGAGTTGGGAGTGAAGTTGAGCCTAGGAAGAAGGGACATGTGAGGGGATGATATTTTTGATTTGTTCTTATTTATCATCATCCTACTCTGCTTAAATGGCAATAAATTAAATTAATTTCCCTGAGTCTATTTTCCCTTGACAGTAATTGCTCAGTGATCTCCCTGTCCTTATCTTGACCCACAAGTTTTTCATCATATTTTCTCCCGCTGTCCAGTCAAGGAGGTGGAGTGACAGAGTGGTTTGGTGGGCACCAGGCAGCCAGCCAAGGTCAACCCACCACACAGACTAACATTGTGTTAGAAATCTGGGAACACTGTCTAATAATGATGAGTGTGAAAGAGGAACCCACATGAAAATCTGATTAGTGTGTTGTTAATCAGATTGTTAAAAATATATAAATGCATTAAGTAATGAGATTAGAATAAAATTGAGAGTAGCCAGAGTAAATAAACAAGTATATACACTGAGTAAGCCAAAGATGGTCTGAATAATTAGTGTCATCAAATATGCACATCTAGTGACTTGATTAAAGCCACACAAAACTTTGTTAATTCTGCCATTAATCCTTGGAAACTTAACTTTGCCAATTTTATTTATATGTACTTTTTATTGTAGTTACATTATTATTACTTAAGAGTTTATGTGAATAAATATGTGCATATACACTGGTGTAGTAGCTGCATAGAAGTAAGAAAGAGTAAGAGTAAGGAGTAAGAGTAAGTGACAAGACAGGTCATAAAGTTTCACTATAGGCTCAGCTGTCTTCATTGTATAATTATATCCCAGAACAACATCAGACTATCAGCTTTTGCTGTCTTTACAGGGAGGTGAGGTTACTTATGATTCACAATTAGGAGAATCCTAATGACCATTACAACGCTTACACTGGCATGGTCTGTTGTTGAATCAGAAACAAAATCTGTATAGAAGGTTAAGGCCTTCCCCTTTCCCTACCTAACAAGTGGGGGTTTAATACAAAATCTCAAATCTGATGACATCATTCTTCAAGGATGAGAAGAAATTAGCTTTCTAAACAGCTATAAAAAGCATGATTCTTCCCTGATTTACATAGCACATTTCATCAATGGAGTTAGACGAAAAGTGAAATTAATTTAAATAATGAGCATTATGCGTCTAGAATGACTTTTGATACTATTTAGCCTCATTCCACAACTTCTCTTTTCTTCATTCCTTGCCTTGCTAAAGATGTAAACAAGTGGTTCTGTGGCACAAACAGTGCCTAGTTTCCTACAGATTTATGCCTGATGTTTGATTGTCAGTTCAAATTAGATTTTTCAGTTTGGTTATATAAGAGCTTCTGTGTCTTCTCTATCTAATGATTTGATCTCACATTGTAGCTTTTCCTTGAGATAATGTTTTCTCTTGTGTCAAACAACTTGTAATATTGTGTTAAGTTTACCCCTTTGGTGTATTTATTTGATGTTGGACAGCATGTTTTGAATTTGTTATGGGCAATTAGAGGGTCTGACACAGAGAAGTTCAGACAACATGAAGAGAATGAAACCAAGTTGGAAATCTGCTTCCACATCACACCTCTACATTGGCTTATTTATGATATTACCTTCAGAGGGCTATCTATACTTATTAGTCTTTGTCCAGGAATGTTTTAAAACTGTGCTGAGAAAGCTGAAAGAGCGTAAGGGGAGGTTGCTGGAAAAGAAGCAAGATGATAACAGTGAAAGAGAAAAGCGAGAAACTAGGATGTGCCAGAAAGGAGAAGCCTAGTGGAAGGAAGCAGCAGGAGTAAGACAGAGCTCTTGGAGTGAAGTAGCTGTCTAAACTGGCTGCAGCCTTCTCATTTAAGCTGCTGTGTTTCCTTAAGTCACTTCTGTTTTTTCAGAGGCCTTTCATGAGCTCAGGATGCAAAGCATTACACTCTGCCAAAACAGAGAGCTGCAGGATCATGGCAAGCTCACACCAGAGGAGCACAGCTGCAGAAACTGCAGTAGTGCTCAGTACTTGGCTAAGTACTTGGCTCAGAAACCTGCTAAGAGTGCAAATGCCTAGAACTCAATCTTACATCACCTAAGCCTTGCACGATGTTGGTACTTGTCATTAACAGTCTCCACAAAGGGACACACTCTGCCAGTTATCACAAGCATGCTCTGAAACAGCCGTACAATAGGTGGCAAAGATTATGCACATTTTACCTCATCCCCCAGACAGATTTCATCAAATGATGAAACTAGCCACATCCATTGCAGCAATTCAGAGAAACCACATGAAAGTGCCTTTCCCACAGGCTGCTCTGCTCTGACTTGTCCCAAGGAATGGACACTGCTTCAAGCAGCTAATTTTTCAGCAGCTAGATAGTGTGCTGCCGACAATCTAGCTGATCACTTATTAACAGTTACTCAGTTATTCCTGTCATTTTTATTTTACACATGCCACATTACATCATCTTCACTAATCCTTCTGTTTAGCCCCTGGCATTCAAAATAAGCTGAACCCATGAGAATTACCTATCTTAAGAGCTGTGATAGCCAGGTATTGCAGACACAGCAGGCTTTTTATTGGTTTAGAAATTACTCAGAAGAGCTCTCACTCAACACATGTCTAAGGAAATGCAATTCAGGTGGCATTTTTAGCTGCTATTGTAGTGCCTTTCATGATTTCTTTTTCCTAAAATTTAAAACTCATTGTAAGGATGATAAGCATCAATTATGAGGTGTAACTTGTGTTTCTAGTTTAGAGTAGCTTATCTAAGATCTTGAGATCCAAGTATTCAGCAGCTTTAAACACGGACTGCCTCAAATGAGTGGTGCCAAGCTTTACAAAACAGCAGTTCTGGGTCTGCACTGTACTCAAGGTATCAAGCACTGGGTCAATATAAAACTGCTTGGTGGCCTTGAACACTGTGGTAATATCACTGCTCAGTTTACCACCAAGAAAAAAAAAAATGGAGATGGTGCTACTGACTTTGCTAGGAAGGTATAGTGAGGTCCATAGATGCTGTATGAGCACCACTGAAGTCCAGATCTACAGGGTAGAAGACCGCACATGAAGTAATTGTTTGGACTCTCTTTGTAGTCAATGAAAAAAATAGGAAACGGGATGATTTATCTTACCCTAAAATAGTAACCTAAAATAGGACAGATGAATCCCATCTTGGAAGTGTCTGTCTGCAATAACTATAAAAAGAGTCAAGGAAGCTAGCTCCAAGTAAATGTCAACACTACAAACACGTGAAGTTCATCAAAATTATTCCATCTGAAGGTCTCTACTGGTCACAACAGGGACCTCAAGATGCTGTTATTAGCCTCTGGCCTTCCCTGTGCAATAAGCCTTCAGACTGAGAGAACACTTTAACTCTTGCAAAAGGGCAACAAGGAGGATGAAAGAAACTTGCTAACTCCTGTCAGTCTGCTCTGTACAGAGACAGTGAGAGAAAACCTCTGTCATAGCATTACTATGGATCTCTAAAGCTCTGGATTCTGGCTATCTGGCTAAGAACATGTACATTGCTGTGACAAGAACAAGTGCATGCCATACTTTAGGGAAGCACTATTTGGTCGTAGCTCCACTATACTAAGTGCTGTGCTATCAGCTAGAGACAGTCTATACCACAAAAAGCCACACAGGCAAGACAATCAAAGCACTGTGGTTCCCTTAAAGATGGGGAACTGAGGCAGAAAGAGATTAAAAAGTGACTTGCTCAAATTATATAGGAAGTCTGTGGTGGGACCTTGATTCTCCCAAAGCATTGTCTATAACTACATGCTTTGGCTGGCTTGCAACAATATTGCTAGTTTTGGGACAGAGGGATTCTTTTCTATGGAGACTGCACTTAGAGATGCTATGTGATTTGCTTTTTCTGTAATTTGGCTTAATTTCTTGTAAGTGAAATGTTTTACAATCCAGTGCAAAACTGCACAGTCTCAAACCCTATCATCAAGTCAATACTCAGCTCTTCAGCCAGGAGGGGATGGAAGAAATCACTTGAGTGACTTTTAAGAAATTTCAAGACTCCATTCCTCAGTCAAAGGATGTAGAGACAATCGAGGCTATAATGAGAGCTTGAAAACTAGCAGGTTGCTTGGTTATATTCTCAGCATGCAGCTAAAAGGTTAAGGTCCTACATATGTAGGACCAAGCATCAGCTGCTGCTAAAATAACTGTTCAGATTCCAAGAACAGAAATTTACACAAGCTTTATTTCCAAACTCATAAAGTTTCCAAAATGATGGGTTTGGATTTACAATTATAATCCAAGGTCATAAACAATGATTGCTGGTCTCTGATGAAAAACACACAAGAAACATTTTTCAAGAGAGGTGGCATTTTTCCCTCAATAAAAAAGAAGAGAAGGAAACATCTCAGCTGTCAAACACAAATGAAAAAAAGTTCAAGGGTAAACTGTGTTTTGTTGAGAAATGCTTAGTAATGGCATAATTCAATATTATTATGCCATTGTGATCACGTACAGTGACCATAAAAACCCACAAAAGTGAATCTCTGCTTCCAGTACAGAGGATTAATCTTGCCCCTTGGATAGAAACTACATTAACCAGATCCCTGGCTTTCATGCATTTTAATTATTGTTAAGGATCAGCGAAGGAATCAGCTGTTTTACCCTAATGAATCAGTGACTTCCAATGGCTGCTGGGTTTCCTGCGACTACGTGATATTCAGTCTGCAAGCTGTGGTTCCCTGTACTGAAAGCTCTTCATACACAGCAGGTTGTCTGCCTCAAGTTAAAGGTGTCATAAGTAGCTATAATTAATTTTTTTTTAAAATAAAATATATGCATCTCCAAAAGAAAACACAATTTTGCCAAAACAAAAAGTGAATGGAGTTCTATGCTTTCAATTACAAGTTTTGGTTGTTTTTTTTTTTTTCTGTGAGTACTATGGTAACACTTTTGACTGAAATACAGAGTAAAAAAGTGCCAGGAACACAGGAGATTTTGTGCCCTTAGCTTGCATCCTGTCTAGCCTCAGCTTACTGGGCCCATGAATTCCTGGGCACCTCTCAATCTGTCCACCAGATAAATCCTTCAATTTATATGGAGTCAATGGAGGTGTCATGTGGATTTTGCCACAGAAATATTTAACAGTCCTTCCTGTGATTATTAAATCCATTTTACCCTTTTCAAAGACAGTAAAATAATTTCAAGGAAACCTCATGCTGCTTCCATATATGGATGAAAAAAATCATCCTTCGCTGCTGCCAGTGCTGGCAGTGGTTGCTGGTCTGAACTCCTTTTGTGATCAGCCCCACAGGTGCCTCCAGTCTTCCGATCTCTGGGAGCAAAATCCAGATTTTCCCCATGCCTGCTGGATTCTCATTCTCACAGCAAATCTCTCCAAGGATGGATTCATGCCCTGCCCCATGGCATGCTCTTTGAAGATATGGTGCTCCACACCTTTTCCCCCAATCATTCCCTCTCCTTCAACAGAGACCTCCACCTCACAAAAGCGGTTTCCCTTGTACTTGCAGACCACGAAGGCAATGCCCTAGAACGACAGGGATGTAGGCTTTCTAATTACCGAAACATTGCCTCTGGGAATTTAGCCTGCAGCATTCACATACAGCTTTTCTGGACAAGTGTTTTCATGCCCCTCTCCTGTGCTCCCTCTCCCTATGCTAACAAGAGGCAACCACAGAATTACCTCACTGACTCATATCTGACTCACTGACTCAGATCCTAAAATGATAAATCCTTTGCAATTGCAGGCATCCAAGTATTTCACATTCAATGCAGAGTCTAGAGAGCTCTACACTACATGATCCCATACACCAGAAACCACAAAAAAAAACTTAAATCTTTGGAGCATTATTAGAAAATATACAAGAAAGGTCGCCAAAACTAGCCTGTCCCAAAGGAAGGGACCAGGCAAAAGTGGAGGAAATGCAGTATCTGAGGTGTCTGCCTTAAGCAGAGGGGTTGTTAAATGAAAATAGAAAAGAGGAAGGCAATTCTCCCACCAAAATCCAAATCCCGATCCATTAGTGGTTTACTAGAAAATACAGTGCCAATCCTGAAATATAATGACTGGGTTTAGCCTTGAGGACATGATTAAGGAACATGAGCCAAAATGATCTAAGTACCTCAAGGACTTCCCACGGATTGCTGATATATGAGAAGAAACTAAAACCCTGTTCTTTCCCAGAAGCCACGTTTTGCATTGAGGGGGGAAAAAGAGGATGTTCTTCCTTGTTCCTGCACTTACCTGACAGAGGCCCTGAAGCACAGAGGTAATTAGCTACAATGTGAATGAGTGCAAACAGATATCCTCCAGCCCCTACTGCAGATATCAGCAAGCTGAACAGCCAGAGTCTCACATGCCAAGTTGTAGTTCCTAATTCCAAGATCCTCCCTATCCTGCTATAAATATCTCATGCGCCATCTTGAAGTGATTTCATTTCTTTCCTCTTGCCATTTTGGAAGGCCATTCCTGTTCTTCCAAGCGATACAAATCTTCTAACTAACTTGGTTTTGGCTGAAATGGTGTGCATTCTGCTTTGAACTATCCTTAAATTTCAACAGTTCTTCTCTTTCGCTGATATTTTTTATCTCCAAAACATATCTATGACTAGTACGCTCAGCCTTGACTTTGTTAGGTAAAACAAGCCAGCTCCTTCCGATATCCTCTCACAAGACAGGTTCCCCTATTTCTTTTTTGACATTGCAAACCCCCTGATTACTAGTTACCTTGTGTTCTGCTCTGTCTGGTTTTATATGTATGGTCTCTGATTTTCCATTCAGATTGTAAGCTCCTTAGGTCACAAAGTATTTTCCTGGTTTGTCTCTTTGAGCCTCGCAGTGTGCTCTGAACTGTGACTGAAATTCCTAGGTAGTTTACTGCATGAATATAAATTTTCATAATCAAATGCAGCAAAGGTATCTGAAATCCCACTAGGAAATGAAAGAATAATGGTATTGTAAACCTGATTTTCCCAAGTTTCCAAAAGCGTCCATTCTGATTTTATTTGAGGAATGGGAAATGCTTCATCCAGAGTTTTCCTTTTTAACCAACAGTTGCTCCTTGTTTGTTTGTTTGTTTGTTTGTTTGTTTTTTAATCCAACAGACAGCCTGGAAAAAAGATCAAATATATTCATCAGGGTTTTACTTTCTCTAGTATATTCTGAGTGCCCTGACATGCTTGTTTTTTTAAAGGAAAGATGAGTCACATGGATGGAAGAATACAAGATAGGGAGGTGGCTGAGAACAGTAGAGAAAGCATCATATAAAATACATTTAGTGTTTTACACGAAACGAGTCATTTAGGAGAGGCACTGGATATGGAAATGGAACAGGGAATGATCTGAAATAATATGTATAAGTTTCATTCCTCCTCCCAGGGAGCAAGTGCTAACCATCGTTCTCAGCAGAGGGACCTTAGTGCACCTTTTCTAAGCCCTGTCCCGTCCCCTGTCCCCCCATCCGTCCCCGCCCCCAGACTTTTGCCACAGTGTTGGTTTGATCCCTGGCTGGCAGAGCTATGCTGACAGAAACTCCTAATCTTCAGACAGTTATACAAGTAAACTGTGTGTCTCCTTGTTTCATGGAAAGGTGTGTTTCTATGGCAGAACAATGCCAGGCTAACCACCCACATGAAGAATGCCTTACCTATCTGTCAATTTATAAGTAAAGCGATCCAAGAATAAACTTGGCCTGAGTTACCACACCCCTGGGGAGAGGTGTATAGTCAAAATAAACATCCAATTAAGGTAGTGATAAATATTGAAATTTCTATCTACGTGCTTGATCTGAAGCTCATTAACATTAAATGCTTTATATAATCCTGGTTGTGCAAACAGCTTTTTAAGTGGCTATAAGTTATATCAACTATTACATTTACATTTTCTTTTAAGCCTTTTCTCCACACCAGAATGGTGGAAAAACCCCATAGTTTTAACAAGAAGTCTGTCATGCTTTTAGTTTGTTGCAAGAGAAGATAATTGCAGAATGTGGGGGTATTTGCACATACAAAAAATTTTCACAGGCTGAAGAAAATCTTCAGGTCAATAGCTAAGAGATAAAATTAATTTTACTTGGGGAATTTATAGTTTTACTAATACAAACTGTATCATGTGCTTTCTCCTTTGCATTGTCTAGAAAGAAATGGAGCCATTGCTGTAAGTGCTTTTTCATGTAATCTGCAAAGAAATAGCCTTTCCAAGCACAAAATTCTCCTGCCTTAGAACCTGTAAATGATTTGATGGAGAAAATTCCAAACAATAAACATATATAAGAAAATTAAAATAAATATTTAGTTTCACTTAGTTTTATAAAGCATGTATCCCTGACCAACCTTTCAGTAATGACATGTTCCGTGGTTTATGAGGTGATTGATTATATCCAAATCCATCGAATTGTTCAAAGCCTGATTACAGTCCAACTCATAATTCTTAGATCATAAGGATTCAGTTTCAAAGTTGAAGTATTCCATTAATTATCCCCTTGTTTATAGTCAGTAGATGAACTAGATTTGCATCATTTAGGAGAGCTGATGCTTTAAAGGAAACGGGTTAAGAACCAGTGAGCCTTTTATTTGTTTCCAAGATGGCAGAACAACCCTATGTCTCAGTTCCTTTCTGATTACATGCAGGACCTGCTGCTTTGGGATGGGTAGGAACCATACAGAAGTACAAAGATGAAGAAACCTCTAAATACTTTCACAATTATAGTCAATATAGTAGTAGGTCTTACCATAAAAGGGGGAAAAGACAACATTGGGTTTGTGCTCCTTATGAAGTGGTGCTTCCCTCAAGCACTGAGATACTATGATTATCTTCATGACTTTGCTTGTATTACTGGCATTTGCAGAGTCTCATGCTCTTTATTCCCACAGTGATATCTGGCACAGGGATAAAGTGCCCACTAAAGATCCCCAGTTCAAGCAAAGGGATGGTTGAAAAGATAAGAAAGTAAGATTTTGGTGACAGAATAAACAGACTTGAAACATTTATCAGGAATAAATGAATCAGCTACAAATGTGAAAAAATCATAGTCCTACATGTTATAACTGTGTCTGAAAAAAAAACCTGGTAAACCCTGGTTACCATTGCAGCAAGAAATCTTTCTGCTAGTATAGATAATTGTCTTTGAAGATGCCAATAAAATTGCTCCTCCAGGCCTAAGGAATGTCCCCTTTAAGGACATTTTTTGGCATAGTTATTGTATTACAGCTTTCCCAACCAGTCCTTCTCAAGTATAGAGAAATCCCCAGACAGCTTCTTTCTAAAGCAGAAAGGATTCAGCTGAATCTTTTGCTTTTTTTTTTTTTTTTACTTTTGGATTAACGTGTCTTAGCAAACTGTTTTATCCATTCATAGTATTTTCAGGTAAGTGTTTCAACTAGGAAAATCCTGCTGGAGCCAGAAAAGATCTTTGCCATGCAGCACAGTGAACCAGAAGGGTGGGAGGCCTTAACAAGTGTAAACACTTCCCCGTGATACAAAAGCCCTGAGTAATCCTGATCTCCAGTATAATGTTCTCTGCGGCTAGAAATCACTTTAGCAGTTTCAATGGTTAATGGTCAATAAGAAGTAAACCTTAAATGGACCCAAAGTCTTCTATATCCATGTCATAAATCTGATCTGATAGCAGAGATGAGGAAGCAATAGGCCTCAGGGGAAGTACTCGTCATGGCAGCCGTACATCCGGCTACATTGCACAAGGAGCTCAGTCGGGAAGGATTCATTAACTGCTCAAGCATGTAAAAAAAGCAAAAAAAAAAACCCCCAAAACCAGAAAACTAATCCTGCTAAGTAGCATTTACATTCTGCACTAACTCCACAAATGCTGTGGAAATTCAGTTTTAATTCCACCTTCTTTTGCCACAGTGCTCGGGGTAAACAACAGAGCACAGTGTTTGGAAGTTGCATAGCAAAAAAGCTTTCAAAAACATTGAAGATTTATCAGCTGGATTAAGACTTTAATATTAATCCTTATTTTACCTGATTTTCAGGATACAAAAAGGGAAAGAGTTAGATCTGCTGGGAGTATATTTGCAGCTGTTGTGACTGTAAACTCTAGACATCATAAAAATTATGCTGAACTGGCTTTCTATGTGGACTTGCTGATCTGCCTTAGGGCTCTTCGTGGATATCCTCCTGGTGAACTAGTGGCTTTAATACAATTTATCTTCATTTATTTTGGAAGTGACTTCAGTTAAACTGAATGGAAGACATTTTAATCACCAGATCATGTATCCACACAAGCATGTAATATGGTTTGAGTTCACATATTTAACTTGCTTAAGTTAGTTTTTCCAAATGTCCCTTAGAAGAGGATCTGTACCACAATTTTCAATTATCAAAAATTCTAGTAGATGTTTAAACAGTAAGAGGTATGCTGCATGCACTGAAAAGAACCCATGAAAGTTACAACAGCCAATAAAGTATTCTGCAACACAGCATAGGATTTAAACAGATCATCTTGATCATTAGTCAAATCTTTTTTGTCTCAAAAGAAAGAATGTCACAGTTATGTCACTGCTCCATATGTCGTTAGTTAGTTAATTGGGCCACATTAAGATTAAAACATTATGCTGTCAGAAGCCCTGTCTAAGACTGCGGCTTCATAGTCCTTTGCACACACAAACATGCAGGTACCTGCATACACACACAGAGGTGGAGAGAATTGTGGCTGGGGTAACTCTTAACCATTCCTCGCTGCATGCAGTTTCTTCTGTTCATCTCTGACCTGGTCAGAGTTCCATCAGTAAACACTCAGATTAATTCCTTTTTGTAATTAATCCATCAGTAAACACTCAGATCTCCTTTTTGGGCAAATTCACCTCTGATATAGCTCTGCTCACCAGGAAGAATTAGATCTTCAGCTTGTTTTCTCTTAATGTTTTGCAGGATGGGGATGAACAGTTATAGATGTTTTAGATTATACATTTTTGTAACTACCATCCCCAGCTTAAAAATGAAATTGATTATGTTGTGACACTTCTTATTTAGAAGCATTCATGCACATTCATTCACTAAACAGTTGTTCACACTTTTTCACAAAATACAGGCATTCACTGGAGAGCACTTACCCGGCAGAATATAAAAAGTAAAAGAAATTAATCTAAGATCAGAACTTTAAAAAATTACAATTTATGTGTCAGTCAGTGCTTCAGATAATTTGCTGCTTCTTTGGTTTTCATCAAGGAAAACAAACATATGGGGAACATTACAAAACTGTATGGGAGCATATGGTACTGCACTGAAATGGTAAGATAAGTGACACGGGGAAATCCATGATCCATTGGGTAGGAATATTTGGGGCCTCCTGGTGCTCAGCAGTCAGCTTTTCTTTTCTAGCATGGCAGAATGTTTTGAGTTAAATAAATGACTGGACATTTGGCAGCAGTTTTACAGTGGCTTGATCAAGCCCCTGCGAGGTACATCATCCTGACTGTATAGATCTTCTCTGTACCACCAGGAAGGCAAAGAGAAACATAAAACAAAAATTGTGTTCTGAAAGTTTTATAGCTAAATTTTATTTCCTTCAGTATACAGATATTTGAGGGATCAGGGAAATCTATTGCTCAGCAGGGAGATTCCACATTTAAGAAAAAGTTCAGGATAAGTTTGATCATCTTTATAAGCACAATGTCTAAATACAGTGGAACAATGTTATTGTCCATCTGCCACTGTTTCTGTTTGCATGCACCTAAACTGAAAGAAGAGGGCAAATCCTTATTTGTCCTGTGAGGTTTATACTTCAAAGAGACTAAAAGCTATGCAAGCTTTCTTTCCTTCCCACCAGGTGGGGAAGCCAGTGTTTTCATCTAAGAAGCAAAGGTCTTTACAATGAAATCTGGCAGAATTCTCCTAATTTACAAGCTTCCTCTTTTTCAGATGTATGTTAAAGGTATACATTGATATCAAGGGGTTTCAGTCCCTGGAGGACAACTTTAGCATATATTACGTATTGAATACCAGCGTAATTCCTATCAGGTAGACAATCAAAACAACCCCCCTGAATATTCCAGAGAGCAGTCTTCAGTTCTGCTGTTTCTGTTCACCTCTTCATGTTTATAGAGATAGTCATAGCACTGTGCTCTGAGATTTTGTTCTCATACAAACCATCTTTTTACTTGTAATTATAGGTATTTTTTTAGCTACCATCTAATAACAGAGAAAATACACATTTACCCAATGTTTTGAAGCCTTCTTCAGTATCCCAGACTTTAAAATTGTGTTACTACCTTCCCAAGCTGCCTAGGGCTAAACTAAAACATTTGGTTAGACGGGGACAAAACACAAACTGCACATCTAAACAGACCTTCACTCCAGGATTGGGAAAGTCATGAGATATATCCTCAATCTAATTAAAACTTAGGGACAGAAGAGATTCAGGCCTGATAAATGGGTACATGAATTCCAGACTTTGAAGCATTTTGTAAATACAGACATTTGCAATACTCTACAGCACTCATTACACACAAAACCCCCACACACCTCTATTTCCCCATATAGAGCCCCAAAATTAAGCTGCTCTGCTGTTGCCCTGCTTTCTCTCTCTTAAGGGCAGTAAAAAATTCCCACCTCTCAGCATATGTTTCCTGACATTGGGGGACTAGAGAGAAGCAGATGAGAACCAATGGATGCTGGAGTGAGCAGGGAAGAGGAAGGAGATTATGGGGTACAAGGAAAAAGGAGCTCAAAGTAAACTGTTACCATTAACAGGACAGCTGGTGGTGCTGCTTATACTTCCTGAAAAGGTTCATGTCCAGCATCTTCCCCAGCTTTTGGCAGGGGCTCTCCATCATGGGCAGAGAGATGGGGACAGAGCATGGTTAGTAGTGCAGTGGGATCAGGCTGCTGGAGATCAGAGGCATGGAGCCTGTTGAGGGAATGAGTCTGGGGAAAACTCATCATGAAAGACTGAACCAACATATATTACACATGACTGACTCGTCCGTGGTATTTTTTGGCATGTAACTGATATCTGAAAATACAGTCTCAAAAAAAGATGTCTTTGGGGTTACAAAGTCTGGCATTCACAAACTAGGGAATTCCAAAGTCCAAGCTGAAGATGCATTTTAATTTAGATTCATCCTGGTTAAGGCATGCAACAATACAGATTTTTCCTATAATTGATGGAGACACAAAGGCACCTCTAGAAATCAAGACACTTCACCTAAAATTAACCTTTAAAAGCGTCTTTCATGCTTCACTATATAGAGAGACTAAACAGTGAACTACAGCCCCAACAAGAAATCCGTAAAGTTAAGTATGGTGGATACCAACCCTTTGGGTGTGTAGTCTGGCACAGTATTTAACTGCTTAAATATGAATCATTTTAAAATATGCCACTATTCTACTAATATTAGCAATGCTATAGTGTTACAAAGATAATGCATTATGTAAAACAGATTATTTTCTCCAGAGATCTTGCAGATCTGGTCACCAGCAGAAGGAGAAAGATGAAAAGATGTATGAACCTGAAGCAGAAGAGAAACTTCTGTGCCCTGGGTCTGTATGCATGCAGTTTGCCAAGTGGCTTGGCACGATTAAGAAAAAAGCATTGCTGGAACCTTATTCAAGAGCAGATCCAGTTCAGCAGCAGATACTAGCTTAGCTTAAAGCCACTGGATTAGAACTTGGATGGAAATTTAAACATGTACCTTGGTCTGAAATAAGACATGATTTAGTAGCTTAGTGGAAACAGACACTGGGTGCCTGAAAGTTCTTTTTGTCTTCCCCTTTCTTAAAGTCTCTTATGTCTCAGATATGCTATTATTACAGTAACTATAGTGCCAGACGAAATAGCAACCTTTTGCTTAAGTGATTGCTTTTGTGACTGTTTAGTTTTGTACAGTAGATTATCGTGACACAAAGACTATATGGCATTTGAGTGATCTACAATGATTTTCATGTGAAGGGCATTGTCTGTGTAGTGTAACAAAAGTTTCAGTATTTCTTTTAAATTGTTAAGCATATAAAGGTCTCCTACCAGTAGCCACTTTTATATAAAAAATTAACCTCCCTTCTCTGATTTTTTTTCCAAGAAGCAATTCCAAGGAATAGTAAAGAAAAAAGACATCTTTGTTAGCTGCCTAAAAAATCGGTGTTTTGAAACCAAATCCTTTCATGTACTAGAAAGTTTTCATGAAAAACTACTCAAAGCTGACAAAGAAATCAACTTTTCCACCAACTTTTGGAGTTAGGTGGAAGGGGAAAAAAATCATGACAAAAGACCCCTGAAGAAATGGAGAAATCATTGCTTGTTGCTGAATAGAAGCATTACAAGCTGGGGCGGTGGGTGTGTGTGTTGGTTTTGTTTTCCCTGTGTCCTTAGAACAGAAATAAACTACAAGTCTAACAAGTTTCAGAAGTCAGACATTTCCAAACATTAGGTTGGTTCCTTCCATTCATGTCACAAGAAAGCACTGTGAGTCACCAGAATTGAGCCAGCCTGGCATCAGTCAAATATAATTTAGTTTGGACCTGGTGCGAATCTTCTCACTAGGACTAGTCCATTTCATACTTGGTCACCTCCAGAATGCTTTAGCCATCTAGTGTCAAATCACTTTAACTCCCAGGGGCAAGGACTGTCCTCTTCTTATTTCCAGCTTTAATGCTAAGATGTGCAAGACCCTGAACATTAATTCTTGATAGTCTGGACGTGTATTGAAGCCTCTCTCTGTGGCTCACAAGCACTGTATAAGCATGAATGAAGAGCGGTGATATTCCCTTTTGTGTGTTCTTCATTTCCATTGGGAAGAAGGCAGCTTAAGGTTAATTATACCAAATAAGGAGAACGAAAACATAAGACGAGCCCTGCTGTCTAGCCAGGCTGGAGAAGACTTGAGGAATCATGCTCTTTGTGTTCACAGCTCCTATAGCCATGTCTGTAAATATTGCATGTCAAGCATTGGCTACATGGTATGCATTCAGATGGGAATGTTGTCTTGCCTAGATAAAAATTATTTAGAGGGATTCACCTTACTCAACTTCTGCAACTGAAAAGTTACAGTCATCATCTAAGCTAGTCATCTAGACTCCTTAACAATCAACAGGGAGAGGTGGGTGCCTACCGAAAATGATTCACCGTACACACAGGTCAGAACAGGTCGTTCTCTGGAGATGGCCATCCCTCTCCAGTGACTATTAGTTAACTAGTTCAACTTGCTGCTTAACTATTAAATAGCTAAAATTAGGCGAGATGAATCCCACACAGCGATGTTGTCTGGAGTAAATTAAATTTCCTTAGGACAGGTCTGAGCAACAAAATGCCTCCGTTTTGCCACACTTGGCAAATCTAGCTTGAACAGACCAAAACCAGTGAAAACTTAGCTTACCGAAGGAATGATAGCAATGAAGATCTACTAGGATAGATGTTAGCACTGACTGCAAAACCCTTGGTGCCCAGAGGGCTTATGCTCTAGTTCATGCTGCAATCACATCTTTGTTCTGCCATGTAAACAAACAGTAGGTATACAAAGCAATTACAAATTAGCATTTTTCTACTGAGCCAATCAAAACCTGTGGGTCATCAAAACAGAATTAAGGTGGCCAAGTTTCAACTGAGTTCAGTATGTTGCCCTGAGTTTACTTGTGCTCCCACACAAGGCAGGTAGCAGCTTATCTTGGGATAATTACTGTTTCCCAACTGTAATGGTCTGCCCACCTCTGCTTCAGTCACATCTCAAGCAGCAGCTGCTGAACTGCAATGAATTTTAGCCTGGCAAACTGAATTCCATGCTGGGTGGGTTTGGTCTTTCTTTTTGACAAACTGCACCATGCCCTGCCTTCCCAGGTAGCTGGGATCATGGGATGACAGAATAGACAGTGTCAAGAAAAAAACCCTCAGGGCCAAATTAAGCCAGCTGCTGCTTCTGGATCAGAATTCTTAATGAAGGGGGAGGGAGGGGAAAAAAAAAAAAAAAAAGACTTCTTGTGGAGCCATGCCTATGTGTAATTGCAATACATTTTTTGGAATGCAGTTTCACAGCAATTATTAGAGTTTGGAAAGGTTAGGTTACACCAAGAGCTGGTTTCATTCAGCCACCAGAAATCTGTCGGATATGTTTTAGGGAGGATTTCCTGCTTCTACTGTTCAATATGTGCAAGACCCTGACCTGAACTTTTTCTGTCAGACTAGCAAGTACTGTTGCTGTTCAGGCATGTCTGGTACTTTGCTGATTTCTCCATTTCATGAATCAAAACAAACCAAATCCGCAGCAGTTTGCTTCAAACTAAAAAGCTCATTATTCAAGGAGTTTCTGAAAAGTAAATGCCATTTAACTGGCTAGGTAGAAAGTACTCTCTTTCTGCAGCAGAGGAGGATAGCTTTGTGGAAGATAGGTACATAATTTTTGCAGCTCAGGAGAATTTTATGCACTGCAGTAGTTTAAGATGATAAAACCTCTAGCTCTTTGCTCTGCCACTCTACCAGAGTTTATCATCCTACTGTCAGGTAAGGAGTTAGGAAAAGTATGAAGCGATGTCCACCACTTCAGCCAAAAAAAGAGCATCATTTAATAGTTTCTGGCATAAACATGAGGTGGACAGCTGGAGGCAGAAACACTATAATAAACCTTTGCAGCAAGGTCACCCAAGCTGATCTGTTAGTTTCCCAAGTGAAGGGCTTTCAAAATATATTTTTATAAATGTATTAAACATAGCAGTGGAGACAGACTTCTTTTAAAGCATCTACTATTACATTCTGTGCTGATAAACCTGACCTTTAAGTTTATCCTTATAAAAAACACAACTGAGTAAAGCAGAGGATGCACAGAAAGCCTTCAGTCCCTCCCTAGACTATGAATGCTGTACTCAGAAATATTTGATGATTAAAGTGGTCTAATCATTTACAGTGAGGGATAATAATTTACAGTGAGGGATGACCTCAATATCTCACCAAGTCCTACTGTTCATGTAGGGGTTGCCAAGGGTCTCTGTGGCAACATATCACAAAATAAGATGCCAGATTTAATCTATTTTATGGTGAAGATGTGGTAGAGAACTGCATTTTACAACATCTACCAAGGAGCACAAAATTGCCAAACCAGATACAAATCTTTCAGCGACCCTTCAGATACAAGTTGGAGCTATTTATTCTTAAGTAAGCACATAGGTCTTTGGCTTTAAAGTGATTATAAAGCAAAACTAAAGAACTAAAAGAAATCCAGAATTTTTAGAATGTATGCCAAGTCCAGAGAGCTGACTGGGGCCAAGACTCTTACCAGAACATTTTCTTTTTTATGTTTAATAGCTATTTAATAAAGCTTTCTTGGCAGTCATGTCACTTCACTACAATTCCTAAAGATTTTCAAGAAAAGATTTCATTTGGGTTTTCTTTTCTTTTTTCTTTTTTTAAGGTGCTTGTGTGTAGATATGTGGCAACCAGTCTGAGTGAGAAAAGTAAGACTAGATGTCCATGGACAAGCTCAAAGACACTTTAATCGCAGGTCAGCTGTTATTCACATCTCCAGGCTACTCAAACCCACTTGCAACTCAGGTCTTGTTTCAGCTTATTTTTCATCTACAAAATCAACTGAAGGGTAAGCAGCAAAAGAGGAAAAACTGGTAGGACACATCAGATCTGACTGCAAACAATACACTAACCCCTGGAAATTAAAACAAAAATATCAAGACAATCTGCACTGAGCACAAGACTATGATGGTGAATGGAGACACATAAATGTGTAGACTGAGAGCAGCGGAGAATCTGGCCGTCTGCAGCATTCGTACAAATAGAAGGTTATGAGTAGGCTGCCAAACTGCCATATAATCTTCTTCTAGCTGTGGATCCACTGTGCCTGGGCAAACCAGCAGCTTCCATTCACTTCACAGATTTTCACAAGAACAATTCAGAAAAACAGTTTCTGCACTTTCTCCAGGGAGACATGGGAAACAACTCGTCTCATATGCCAGGGAAGCTGGACCACCAAGTCACAAGGGAAACTCTGTACCAACCTTCCTGCCCTTTAGGGTAGGAGAAATGCCTTTAGGAGTTGTGCTTTGAGAAGTAAAATCTTGCAGATGCTTCTTTTTAGGTGATGTAATTCTGCCCTGCCCCGTATTCAGGGCTATGTTGTTAAAGCAATAACTTATCCTTAATTGTCATGGGTGAACTTGTCAACACCAGCCTTTCTAGCTTCTTCTGTGCTTAGCAGATGCTCCCCTCCATCTGTAACAGCATGAAAATATCAACAGGAACATGCATAGATATATGCTCAGAAGCTATCTATAGTTCCTCACATTTTCCACTCATCTCAGACTTTTGAACTTTTATTTGTGCAGCCAGCCATGCTGAATTCCTAGGAACAATTTCATATATATTGCAAACAGCTCTTTAATGCCAAGACATTCTTCTCCTCAGCCGATTATTTTGTCACAAATGGCAGCATGAGTAGCTTCTGGTATAATCACACTCCTTTTAATTACTGAATCATCGATAACCTCCCAACTGCATTCCAAATTGTCACCCTCCTTGTCAGAGACAAGAACAATTTCTTGAACACAAGAGCACTGATATTTACTGCTGCCAAATTTTTTTTCACAACAATATATTTCCTCTTTCTATGAACAGAGCTGTTTGAAAAAGACTGAAGCCAGAGAGTAAGAATATAAAATATTTCAGATTAACTTCTGCCTAAGGAAAAAACTGCTCTAAGACATAAGTTGGTGTAGCAGGTTTGATTTCAATACTGGAAGGGTGGGTTTAATGAGATTTCCCCAAATAACTCTAACCAAGGCCTTAAAGAGGTCTTTAACTTTTATGAGCCTAAATTAATTGGCCAGTGTTGTGGCCAGGCTACCAAATTAAAATTAAAGACAAAAATTCCTCTAAGCACTCCCATAAGCCTTATGGTCACAGGCAATAAGGTCTTACAAACAGCACTTGATACTTATGCTTCAAGCATTCACTACAGACAGCTGTTAATTGCCATTTAAACTTACTCTAATTACATACCAACACATGAGCTAAACAAACCAAAGGGGATGGGACATTTAACAACTGAAAACCAATTAGCGACCAGAACTAATTTTTCACTTTTTAGTATTGTCAATCTGTTGGATCATGAGGAAGATACTTTCTAAAATCAGATGTTGTAAATACCTAAAGTGTTTTACTGTGTTTATTTTTCTTTTGAAGTTTAAACATTTTCGAACACCTATAGGAAATAGGAAAGTTTGGGGTTTTTTGATTTGGTTTGGTTTTGTCTTTATTACTATTGTCTTACTGTGCTAGGAAATCAGAATTTTCTTTGGCTAGGTTTGGTATGGTTTTCCCTCTCAGAGCATCGCTGAAAGGGACACACATAGCCCCCTCATTTTTTGTGATCAGCACTGACCCAATCCCAGCTGGAGCAGCCAAGACAATGTGTTAGGCACAAGTGTTAGCAAGATCATTTTTTCCTTCAGGGATGTGCTTGTGACATTGATTCATTAGTCAGAGACTCATTAATTTGGATAAAGCTACAGTGATTTACAGGACAAGACATTTGCATTTCTTTCATGTCCCCATAAAACACAGACATTAGCACTGAGCTGTCTAACTCCATAGCCGGAGACACAGGAACAGAGATACAAAGAAGTGACATTTGCATTGTCTTACCACATATGTCAGTTGCAACTTACTTAATCATAAGGGCCTGGATGTATGTTTGGACACATCTTCCTTTCATCCCTGTTCTTGATGTTTTGTTTCCATCTTTACTTTTCATCTTCTATTAAAACACAACATAGGAAATTAGATTAAAAGAGGGGAAATTATATTAAACAAAAGGAAATTAAATTAAGCAAAATTGTTACAAGGTTGTGAAAGGTTTGACTGAAACCAGCCTTTGGAAATGAATGTCTTTAGACATCCTCTGGTGTAGTGATAGCTCTCCAGTGGCCACCATGATGTTCAGAAAAGGTTCTTCTGTCCCTGGTAATCAGAGGTGCTCCTGGACTCTGATCTGCATTTCTGTCCTGGCTCCCTGCTTCAAACTCAATGCCAGTAAAATACTGGATGTCACCATGATGTGAGTCTTCTTGGTCTTTATGGAGCTGGTTTTTCTGGCCATGGGCTCACAGGCAGGAGACTGGTCTGTTGTGCCTGACAACTATTTACTTCTCGCCATCATGAAAGTCGGGTCAAGAAAGAAATAAAACAAGGATTTTAAAAAAGTCAGTAGGGATTCTGATGGTGGTTTGTGAGTTGGAAGTTGTGGGGCAAAAGCCTGCTGTACTCATATAATTTTTCATAATCTTTCCTTGGTGTCCACTACTGGCCCTTCACTCTATTAGGTATTCCCAGGAGAAGGAGGGATTAGACCCCTTCTGGCACGAGAAACTCTCTCCATGCTTGAGGGCAGGAAGAAAAGGACACAGACATAGGAATCCAAATGAATCTTGGCAGGACAGTGTCTCTACAGATGTTGCCAGCTGCTGGGCTTAGAGGAAAGAGGACACAAGGAAGACAATGCCGAGCTGATGGTCATTAGAGGTCACTCTCCTCCCCTCACTTCTCCCCAAGCTTCCATGGCATACTTTCCCAACTGCTAATGAAATCTAATTTTAATTTCTTTGCAGATGGAAAAGACTAGTTATTTGTTTACTGTTTGTAATCAGACCTTTTAAAAGGAATTTTTTTAAAAAGAAAGAAAAGAAGCCCAGCAGGGTCGGGAAAACCAACAAGAATTTCAAAAGATACCATCTGTCAGAAATGTTAGGACTGAAGAGCATGAAAGTCATGAAATCTACTTCCTGTGTAACAGAATTGGTAGAAATTCATAGAATGTCAGACAGAATTAGCTCATTCTCACAGTTGGGTTGGAACATATTTATATTTTTTTCTGAGACACTTCCAGTTTAATTTAAACACTCATGTGTACAAGAATAGCCTTGTAGCTTCTGTGGTATGCAGACATGGTCACAAAAGAATTGAGGCAGTTTGGAGAAGTACAAAGCGCTGCTCTACCCCAACCTATAGAAAAGAGAGATTTACACACCAGTGCATTATAATGGGTGGATGGAAGGAAGGAGGGAGAGAGTGAGGAAGAAAAGGAGGCAGGGAGGAAATAAGTTAGAAAAAGAGGAAGAAAGGAAAAGAAGTTAGGAGTAAAAAAGAAAAAAATACAACCAAGATGCTACCAAAGATGGATTCAGCATTTTTGTGTATAAAAATCAGTGTGTGACAAGGGGTTACAAGATTTGAAAAAGACACAGAGAACCTGCAAATTCCATTCAGGCAAGGTACAGGTTTTGTCCTTCTCAACCTTTCAGTCATACAGAGTCCTAAATTGAACAGCTGAGTACAATGACATTTTTAAACCAATGACTTTTATTTTTTTTTTTAAAAAAAACAGTTTATGATTGGTGTATTTTACTCTCCATAACACTAAGCTAAAAAGTTTGTTAATATTTCAGTGGGAAACACTACTATTTTTTCATAAACTAGCTTGAAAACAGGTAACCCTGGACTTTGATAAGTCACGTGCTTCAAAGCTTCACATTGCAAATGAATTTTAAACCACAAAAAATTGCAGTGCATTTTCTGGTCTGCCATCTACCTGCTTCATTTACCTACAAGACAGAATACAGGGGGTGTTGTTCCATTTTAGTGGTTGAAGGGAATTACTACGATCAGATAGTCTAATACTTAAAAAATTACATAATACCATCATTAATTGCTTATAACATGATAAATATGGTATCAATCAGAAGAACTTTCTGAACTTTACCTTTGTGATTTCAATTAAAGAAAGGAAAAAACACAAAATAAAACAAAAAAATCTGTTGAATAATAAAATTTTTCTCCAAATGCTTTTTCCACATTTGCTGCCAAAATAAATGCATGGTACATGTTAGTCTGTCAGGTCCGCATTAATTTGTCAGCTGTAGGAACTGCATCGACTCATTTGCCAAAACTTGTTGCACTAAATCCCACTGTTTTTAAATCGTAACTCCAAACATCCTTTTAGGCTTGCAAAGTGTTTAGGTGCAACTTACATATACAGCGTTTCTAAAATTACTCTCCACACATCTTTAGTCTTGGCAAGGAGTGGTATAACAATCCAGTCACAAGCTGGCTTTCAATTCTTTTTCTACCTAATTGCACAAGGTTTAAAATAGCGTCACTGTCATGTGGGACACAGAGGCAAGGATGTGCTAAACCAGTTTGCTTCACTTCTGATAAGGGAGCTGTGCAAGCAGTCCAGGGACCAGCTGTGCCTTGGCATTGCTCTGTTCTGAGATTTCACTGCTTTCCATGGAAAAAGAGACCTTGTCATAGTCTCCTAACATGCAAGTCGACTCTCTGACATTCTTTAAACATACCTCAATTTTTTTAAGCGTCCTTGATGGTGTCATCCAACTCGTATTTTCTCTACTAGGTAATATTATGATGGGAACCCTCAGTGTGACGCTCTAAAACACTCCACGGGAAATTAAAGAAGAACTCACAGGCTCTCCACAGATGCAAAAGTTTTAGTCTTTGCACATATTATGTTACATTATGGCTTGTGTCAAATACCTGGGAAAAATGGTTCCTTTGTAATATAATAAACATCTTAGTCTGATCATCAGTAAACTGAACATTAAAGCATTTTCCCTCTGCTCTGTGGCAGATGACTACACAGAGCATTGCTTTTCTGTCATAACTGGGTAGCTTGATGGGCCAGGATGCCCAAGTTCAAGTTAAAAAACTAAGAAGAGCAGGAAAAGTGGGCACACAACCTTGAGACCAGCTGGAGTGGAGCAAATTTAGGGCATGAAAGAGAGAAGCCAGGAAAAAAGCAGCAGAGTGTGAGGTGGGGAGCTTTGGTGGTGCAGGTGGAGGGGCAGGAAGGGAGGAAGGTATAACTGCACTTCTCTGGCTGCTGCATCCCCCCTTCTCCCACTTAGGAGCTGCTGCCTGCGCCTTGGCACCGGTACTGCACTCTGGCACCCCCGTACATGCACATTGGCACCAGGACCCACCACTGCTTTTCCTCACTCACCAGCCATTGTTAGAGGAAGCTGGGGAAAAAAAGTGTGAGAATCCCTGCAAACAAAGGGATTACTGGTCAGTCTGGAGGTTTTTTAGTAGAAGGGAAGTTGGCACATGTATTTTATTTTTTTATATAACTGCAACAGAATAAGTCATTACTATTACTATTTCTCTCATTAAAGCAGTGCTTAGAATTTAAAATTCTCAAATGCTCCAAGATTTTTTCAAACTTTTTGCTTTCTTTTTCCTAAAGCAAAAGAGTAACCAATTAATGTATTGCAGAGGCATGTGACGATCTATAGGCTAATGGTAACTTTCTTCAGGGTGGTTTATACAATCATCAATTCTACAAATTCCAGGGTGCAATAAAGGCAACAGAAAGGGAAGTGGCTGAGGGATCTAATTGTCCCTGTAGTTCTAGGTCATTGAAGCAAGTGGGATGGATGAGAAGACAACAAGAAACCTGCAGTGCCCTTAAGGAAGATTATTTTCATTCAGGATATTCAGCCAACACACTTCAGCATTTCCTAGTCTTAACCTTTCCCCCCTATTCCCTTCACTCTGAAAATTCATTTTCAGTTAGGACTATTCTAATAAATATGCATACAAAGAGCACTGACACACATCTTATTACTTTAGTAAAGCTATTTTGAATATCTTTCAAATAGGATTTTACCTTTGAGTAATGCACTGATATTATTAACAAGCATTTCTAAACTGTCTCTGCATGTAATTAATTTACTCAGATTCCTTCTGAATAGCAGATTATATTAACTTACTCTATTTTCCCCTGGAAGTCTTTAGTCTCACATGATGAAAAAATATAAGTATGGGAGCCTTGGTGGTTTAGAAGACCGATATTGGTATGACATGGTCTATTACCTGTAGCAGTTTTTCCATAGTCTTCTGAGACAGGGGAAATGGGCCAACTCAGGGAAGAAGGCTGCAATAGACTACATTTTTCCTCGACTTGATTGACATTATGACTGTGAAATTAGGGCAAGAGAAAGGCACTGAACAGCTCTTGTGTCCAATTAAATAAACAATAGGAAACAAACAACCCTGGTCTCCGTGCATGTACTAGTTTCGATAGAGATCAATGAGATGTGTGCAGCAACAGACATGTTCTCAGGCACTTCTGCATAATGTGCTTCAGATGCTGCCTCTGGCAATAGTGTGAATAGGACTTTGCACTTCATCCATTTATAGGTGGCCACGTGGCATATAATTATGTATAGATTTGTGCTACAAATATTTGATATATATACTGTTATATATATATATATATAAAGTTATGTAAATATATTAAAATGGTCACAACTTTCTGGAGAGTAAATTCAGACTTTATTCACCTGAGCTGGCACTCTGCAAGCAATTTTGATCCCTGGAAAGTTTGCTCTGTCTTGGGGAAGCTCCCCTCCCCTCAGCAAAACAATTATTTCTCATAGGTAATCTCAGAGAGATCCCTCTCATGACATATAATATTTTGCAGCAAATTAATAATATAAGAAAAAAACCAGTTGCTCATTGGCTTCTCAATAGGGCAGACCACGTTTAAGAAAGAAAGGGCTTGCTTTCTTGCTACTTCTTTTTTCCCTTTTTAACTGCCACTGTTTGGGAAAAAAAACGCGCTGCCCAATTCCTGCATTTCAGTCCAACTCATCGATGTAGCTTCCACCTGCAGCAGAAGTTTGAGACTCTGTACCTGACGAACAAGGAATTCCTTCTAGATTTTTTTTTTTTTTCATTCATGTTGGGTGGTCTTCTCAGAATGAATGATCTTCAGATGAACCACAACCAAAAACAAAAATATCCTTTTGAAGGATATTTTATCCTCGGTTTCCTAAAGTATCTTTTATCTTGTTTGCAATTCTTATATTTATTTCCAACATCCTTTTCAGTAAGTGACAGAGTGGACTATGAAACCACGCACACAAATACACACACAGATACAGAGACAAAACGGTGCAATTTTAGTAAATTTTAAAAGCCACAGAAAAATGCAGATTGGGAAGATGTGCTGAGAATGGAGCAAGACAAAAGCATTACGTGGAATTCCGGGTAATAAAATGGAAAGACTTTTCAGTGCATCTCCAATTTTGGATGGCATACAGTCACAGAGGGTAAAATCCTGGCTCCATCTCAGCCAGTGGCATGACTCCCATTAACGTCAATGGGATCGTGATTTCATCTGCAATGCACGAAAGAGCCTGCCAGCTCTTCTGTGCTCCTGGGGAGAGGAGAGGAGCTGCACCACATTATACCTACTGCCTCTAAGTGACACTCAGCTCTGACACACAAGATCGGTCCAACCTTTGAAACTTTTCTCAGGACATTGCATTTGGTTTTGATTCATGTGGAAATCTGCGTTGTTATACAGAGTTTCCAAAGCCTGTATGTGTCGCCAGCTAACCACAGAAGCAGCAGCTTCCAGCACTCCCTGTGACATTTAGGAGGAGAGTCAGGCCAGCTCTGCATGGTTTTCAAAATCCCAGTCTTCACATAAAAGTTGTTTTTGGGGAAGAAGAGGAACACTTGAGTGCTGCAAGCACAACCAGTTTCTCAAGAGGTTGTTCTGCTCCCTGCACTCGGCCAAGTCAGAAAACTGTTAAATTGCTATCTACACCACAGGCACACAAAAACTTTACTAGTTCACAGAAAATAGCAAACCATGCCTGTGCTTCAGAGATTAAGCCAGGCTTTTTGTCCTGTCTCTAAATAGAATGTAATTTTATTTCATAGCCCCATTTTTACACTTTTATGTTTTCCTCCTGAAACTTATGCTTCTCTGTGAATTGAGCAGTCTGCTCCTGCATAAGGCCAAGTGCGCTTTACAACTCATTGTTTCTCTTCAGTTTTTCATCTTCATCTTTGGGATGGTAACATTTGGTTCAGGGACCAGAGGCGCTTCCTGAGATTCTAAGGGGCCAGTAATGTTCAGGGTGGTCTCAGGGAAAAGAGACGATCTGGGCTTGGGGACAAAGCTTGGGGGTGAGGTCTTGCCCTGGGCAGCCCTGGGTTTCCTCATAGATTTTTGCAGCACTTGGGGCAGTAAGGATGCTGATCTGGGCCCAGTGACAACACACATAGAAGGGACTATTATTCCACCGAGCAAAACAGGGACAAAAAATGTGGTGGCATTCTACACAGCTGAGACTTTGATTCAAATGCAGTGGTTAATCTCCTTCCCTTGGAAGGGTGACGTTGCAGAAACACATTTTAACAACGCTGACACATACATCCTTTACAGATGTACAGGTTTTCCTTGTCTTTAAACCATTCTTTATAGCTCTGAGTGTCTCAAAATCGTACTGCAAACTTGTACAGCTACCAGTCAAACATAACCCAACATGAGACCATGTTCTCAGCTCCAGCAGAGCCAGCCATCTTTATGCCTTTCAGCTAACGCTAAATGTCTCCTACTTGCCAGCTTCTGCAATATCCTTGTCACTTTCTGTTGGCAAGCAGGGGCACACTTATTCACATAGCATTTGGAATATGCTATAGCTCCACTTAATGGTATTTGGTAAGGCTTGAAAGTCATAGGAATGCTGTACCTTCATGACATGGATTCTACGTATGATTACAGCAAAGAATCCAAGAAAAGTAGCTTTGAAAGTCTATCCTGTGCTGCTGGCAGAACACAGAACCATGATTAATCAAGTATAAATTTTTCTTTTAGATGGTACTGGGTGAAGGAAGCAACGCCTGCTCTTAAAGAGGTCTGAGCCAGGACTGTCCCATCAGCTAGTATTTAGCTCCTATGTGGAAGCATTGTAGCTAGCCACAACTTCCCATTCCAGACTTCTTACAGTTGTATTTTTCCCTTCCACTGGTGAGGATTGAAGGCTGCCCACTCTTGCCTTGTGAAGGAAGAGGAGAAGAAGGAACAGCCATGAATGGGTAACTGGAAATATAGGCTGAAAGACTCAAGCTCGTTGCTGCCACTGCTGCCATATGTAATGGGAAGGACAGAAGTAGCAACTACTGGTTTGGGGTTTTGTTTGTGTTTGTCTGTTCTCTAAGGGAAGTAGATATCTCCAACAGCTGAGATCCCACTGGAGTCCTCCACCACTTCAAGGGCTAGCAGCATGATGGAGCCACACATCAACACACATAGAGAGCTGGGATCGATCATCCCTTTCCTTCCCACCTGAACCACAGCTGTGGGCCATCCCCAGTTGGTAAATGGCTTGTGAGAAACGAAACACAAGGAGGACAGCTAATAAGCAATGTCAGGGTTGAAGGCTCAGACATGGGTCCAAGGGGCACAGAGGGGGCAATCAAGCACTGCACCATGAACTGCATCTGTTGCTCCGGGAAAAGAACTGCGGCAAGGGAAGGGACACACAACTGCTGGGATCCCTGCCAGCGGTGGGGACGACTGACAGATGCTGGCCAGGAGAAGGCCCTAGGAGGAACTGGAAGGAGGAGGCCCAGGCCAGTGCCTGTTGGGTGTACCTACACCCTGGTATGGTCTCACCCTGCCCACAGACAGGGCATGGGCCCAGAGAGCCTGTGGCATGCCTGTGCCCACTGCTCCATGGAGGGTTTCCCAGCTGAGGGGTACACAGGGGCTGCCCTACCCCGGCTCTTCACTGCCTGTGGGTGGTAAGAAGTCTCAGAACAAGGACAAGGCATGGTACGAGAGATTCCTGTGAGCAAGACTGAAGATTCAGGTTTGAGCTGTGGCTTTTGCTGGGTATGTGGAATGTATAGTATCCATGACCACTGCTGCTGCTAGGCAAAAGAGGATACCGCCATTTTAGAAGGAATCAGCATGTTATGACCTGAAGCCAACTCCTAAGGGGTAGGTAGTAGGTCTGTCTGCACAAGAGCATAGACAAAGTAAGAAGATGATCATGGCTACTTTGGCTTCCTTGGCCCAGGAAACCTTGCCTCCCTCTGTGCCCTGAGGAGATTCACTATTTTGCTTCACTCTACAGTCCAAGTCTATCTATGACTTGCTTCACTTTTCTCACCTAGAGACACAGAAGGATCCCAAGAAATGCCTCAGGACTCTTCCACACAAAGAAAATGGTATGAATGCACTGAGAAAAAACTGGCTGAGCCAAATTTCTTTAAAAACAAAGATGTAATACATCAAGATCCTTGCTTCAATCAGAAAATGAACAGGTGTGCTCATCACTTAGTCATTATAAACTAAAAAGAGATTGGATTTATTCTGTTTAGGTTTGATATCTGTGACCTTTCAAACCCAGCTGATTAGCATAGCCCACTTGTCCCATAACTGACTTAGAAACCTTTCAAGGAAAGGATCAAGGTACAAATGCACAATCTCATGGGGCTTGCTGAAGGATTTACTACTATTCTCAGTGCACATTTCTCAAAGGCAGGTCTCCTTGTTTAAAATATATAGAGGCTTACCAGTTGAATTATAGGATCAGGTACTGATTTGAGTTAATATGCATTTGGCAACAGTACAATGCCATTCATTTCCATAAAATAAATCTGGCTGGAGAAACATACCGATATGAGGTGATGCTGTATATATAGCTTTAATAAGTGTAGATGTAAAGAACATTTTCACAGGTGCATTTTGTTAGATACCTGCCCTGAAAAGATGAAAATGAGTAAGATCAGTTGTACTTGACTGAATTAAGTTATCTACAGCCAGAATAGTTATGTTTGGAATTATTATTGGTATAAATTTAGTACACTATCGTGAGGAGAAAACACATCTTATAGTTCAAATAGATCTAGTCTTTAAATCAGATTGGAGCTTTGTTCCCGGTCCTCTAACAAAATCACTGCGTCACCATGAACTGTGACTTACGGATCTTCCAGATAGATTCAAATGGCTTCCATTCCATTATTGTCTTTTTCTGTCGTGTTTATAATTTTTTATTGATATTTAAAATACCACAGTTTATACTACTCAGCACCATAGCCAAAAATTCTGTCTTTTATATAACTCTGCTGAACATAACTGAAGATTCCCATGTTGCCAAATATAACAAGGATCTGTTCCTTATAAAGCGGATTAAGATTCCACTAAAATGGTAAATTGCTTAATTTCTAACCCAGATTAATTCTGAGAAGTCCTATCAAACAAAAGAAATCTTTAAAGCACAAGTTTTTAAATCATAGTGCAAGAACCGGTAAAACATGAAACATTTGTTGAGGTCTGCAAAGAGTTGGCTATTTACCTAAAACCTGATCCAAATCTTTCACTTTGATTACCACAGGTTCACACCAGTGGTCCTCTTTCCTGCCTTTCAATTTCACAAAAAGCAGAGGATGCAAAACCACAAAACACACAGCCTCTTTCATAACGTCATTTTCAGAGGCAAAGGTACACAACCATGATCATGAAGGAAAGGGATGCGGGACTTTTCCCTTGGTTAAATTGAGAACAACATGGCATCAGAGACTACTAGTAGAGGCTGCCCAGAGCTCACCAGCTGAAAGATCATATAGTCTGAATGAAAAATACAAATTGAACTTTATTAAATGAATGAAATTGCTTTTATTGAAGGTAGTTTACAAACCTACCTTCAAGGAAAAGCAATGTTAGGTCTGGAATATGAGCTCTTAACACAAAATGTCTGTATGCTTAACTGAACATTATTATAGGAGTGTTAGTCACATTACACTACTTCATTTTTTCCGATTTTTATGTGTTACTTGCCCACAACTTCTATGAAACAGTTATCTGCTTGATAGAATTTTTTAAAATGTCTTATCCTTCTGTTTCAGCCTGATTTGTAAACATTGAGGTGACTGCTTTCCATTCAAACTGTGTACCATTAAATTCAGGGTCATATATTATGTGGTTATGGTTTGCGTATTTTATCAGCAACGCTTTCAATAACCAAAGAGCTGTGGGTAAGATGGAACAGAATAATATCAAAATTTGCATTAATCAGGAATAACTGTTTTCAAAATAGTCAAATGTTCTACTACATATGGTTGTTACAAACTGAAGCTGATGTAGAATGATTTAAATGAACATATTCAAACAGTATTTTGGCTTTCATTTGTTCATTTCCAAAACTGAAATTTATTTTTGTGAAAGATGCCAATTTTTTAATTGCTGTCAGTGACAACTCTTTCTTATACAAGGAATTGAGCTCAGACCACCAGCTCATTTCATAAAATAAACCACAAAGACATGACCCCATATTTCACTCACAGTGCTATACATTTCTGATATTTTTTTAGAAAGAGCAACACTAAAGCAATTGAAATTAGTCAGAATGAACACATAACATCAGAGTCCATTTCTCATGCTAAATGTTTGTGCTAGGAAAATTTGGGAAAAAAAAAACCAGATAAGAAAGCAGATAAGCTTTCCTGTTTGGTGCAGAGAAGCAATGCTGCAAGAGCTGCTTCCTTTAAATTGTTCTTTAGCTGCATATTTCTGAGATAAATATTTAGTAAAATAAAGTCTCTTTTGCAAAATCTCGAGGCTGATTGTTGAAATCAGCTATGACTTTTGGTCTTGCTTCTTGACAGAGGCAAAATTATGTTCTTTTCTGCAAGACAGGAATTTTACTGCCTTGAGCTGTCAAAACTTATCTTCCAGAATAATAGATAAATATCTTGTTAATGCTTTGAAAACACATTTTTGGTTATCAGGCAGAGTAATCGCACCGAACAATAACACTTTGCTACTAGAAGGATAGAAATGATTGAAGACCAAGTCCAGTGAATGTGTGTTTTACATGTACAGTTAAAATATACGCTATGCAGGCATATATTCCCAAGGAAGTCTTTCATTTCTCTAAAGAAGGTATTTAT
>JAVJGJ010000059.1:59725078-59739694 GCA_035590215.1 Microhierax caerulescens | reverse complement strand
TTTTAAAACTAGGCATGTTATCCCTTTATAGTGGATTAATATATCCTGGGGGCCTGATCAAAAATGGGACATTGGAGTCTAGAATTTAAATTAGCCAAGAAAGTGGTGCCTTGGTCCATAGTGGCAATCCATAGCCCCCCTTCCCCAGCTAGGTCTGCAGGGGTATGAGAAGCTCCAGCCAGGGATGTGCCTTGGCAGAGTTCAGCAGAGTCTGCACCCAAGTGCTTCACGTGGCTTGGGACTCACAAGCAAAAATGCTTCACATCAGAGCTGGACCTAGAGGAAAATGGTCCTTCTCCACTGAGTGTGCTCATCAGCATTACAAGATCATGCTTAATTTTTTCCTGCCAGGAACTGATGAAATGAGTGGCAACACTTTTACAGCCAAGATATATGTACAATTCTGTGACCAGAAAGGTCTCCTATTCCAAGATTGCTATATTTTCGTGTTAAGTATTTATCCTAAAGGTCTGATGTCCTAGCCCAGTACCCTGACCACTAGAGTACTATCTAAAAGGGGGTAGCAACATAAAGTCTCCCCTTTTCTTCTGCGTGAAGTCTCCATCTCCAAACAGATGAATCAGCTGGAAGAACTGCCCCAGGGACTTGTTGGATCCTCACCCCTGCAGGTTTCCAAGATCCAGCTGGACAGGGTGCTAGATAATCTTATCTAGTCTTCCTTTCCCACAAAAGGTGAGACCAGATGATCTTCTGAGGTCCCTTCCAAGCTGGGCTGTGCTATAATTCTATGAACTGTCTCATTTCCACCAGGTGCCTGACTCTGGATTATAAATCATTACCTAAGTGCATCAAAAAGTACACCCCTATTAATTAGCTTAAGCAATTTGCTGCCTGTAATGAATCTCATTGTTAAGGCATATCCAGGGGATGCAATGCAGTTCTGTCTGAGCTGTAGTCCAGCTTCCAAGAAGATCCTTAGTCTTCAACGTGTCACTGCTGTTGAGGGACAACCTGCTCTGTACATGTACAAAGATAAATGATCATAAGACGTACACCTTATTTTTAATAACCTAAGCTTAATTAGCATTACCTGCTGTTCTTTTGCCACATTTTTTGCTGTCACCATGTCCTCAGCCCCCCACCTGCAGGGCCTTCTCTCTGCTTTGGCATCCAGGTTCCTACACCTAGCTGCATACAAATGTATTGTTCAAATTAGGCCATGTCAGCCAGACAACTCTGCGGAAAAATCTTCACCTACAGCCTGTAGCCAAGCACAATATTTCATCAGAAATTGCATCACGTGTTTTTGAAAGACCAGAGAGCTTTGTTCGGAGGGGAGAGGGGCCATGCACAGGACTGAGAGGAATTGCTTCTGTTTACTGTTATTCGTTCTTTTCCCATCCTTTCAGCTTTTACTGGAAGGATCCTAGCCCAGATTAGTTAGCAAAACAAGCACGTTAACTTAAGGCCACCTTAAAGGCAGGCATTTTGCTTTTCCATTTAGCTAAGCTGAGGCCTGTCTTTCATAAGACTTTTTCATGTGTTTAAAAGATCAGTTAGGTTACAAATGAAGAAGTGTTTGTAACTCAAATGCCCAAGGCTGGACCTGATTTAAATGAACTTTAAGCTCCAATGAAAACCATTCAGAGTTCTGATTTCAGCTGATAAAATGAGGCTTTGACTTCTCATTTCCATCTTAGATACTGAGGTGCAAATATGGATTCAGGGTGACTCATGACTGATCTTAAATAGCCATCTGGGAAGCCAGCTCCCCAGAAAGTCCGGCATACTAAGAAGGGAGGCATTGCTCAAGACTTTCAGAACAAAACCTTGGAAACATCAACCAAGCGCAAATTTATTCCATGTCCTGAACTCCTGGAATCTAAGAGCAGACAAAAATGAGCATAACATTTCTGAGGTGAGCCCTCCGTTAAACACTTCCCAGACTTTTCTCCACTGGAAAACTTTTGCAGTAAGCAGAAGCAAATGGAGAAAAGCAAATGGGATTTGAACATCCAAGTCCTTTAGGCCTCTTTGGATATCTTAACTGTGATGAAAACAATTTTTACAACAAATAGGTTCTAGAAAATAAATGCAATATATATTTGTACATGTAAAATGTAATGAAGTGGACCAATGCTAATTGCATTACTTCCCTTTTCCTGATTAGATTTTGTTCTGGTTAAAGGAAACACAGATCAGGTGTGCTATGATATGTATCCTTCAACTAAATAAAATGCATTGAAGTAAAATATAATAGGTTTTTTTCATGAGTGTGATGGGCTTTTAAAGGAAATTATTAACAAACAGATCATTATGTTATATCAAGATATAATTTTAGGAAAAGAAACACCAAGCGGCATCCAGTAGAGATGCACATCAGTTTCCAAAACCAGGGCCTTTGAAGAAAATTTTAAACAGAAGGCCCCCCAGTGCAGGCAGCACTTGGAGAACTTTAACCTTTTGTGTATGTAGTAATTATCTACTGTACCATCAGGTTATACAAAATGACTTGCAATATCCAGGAATGGTAACTCAGATCTTCCAATCTTCCTGCTCTCTCCTTTGACTACCCATAAAACGTGAATATTTTGAACTTTAAGGCAGTAAGTGAAAACAGACGATTATTTATTAACAACATCCAGCTGGGGAGCACTTTGATGGCAGAATGCAAACCTTTTTCAATATACAGATGGCCAGATTCTTTTCACATTAATTGAGATTGACTGCTCTTCTCTAAGGCTTGCCTACAGCACAGCAGTAAAACACATTTTTCATTTAACAGCTCTGCATGCCAGCATGTCTCAAAGCACACTTCAACAAATTCACAACACACCGGGCAGTTCTCATCTAAGTCACGCAAGTCCGACTCAACACTAAAATGACAACCTTTTGTTGTTGGGGCATGTGAAGAGTGCGTCTGGCGCAGGAATCCATTCCTCCACGGGTCTGTATCACTGGGGACACCCAGAAACCCCAAATGCTCTCCACTGCTGAGTTTTGTGAGGTGTCACACATCTGCCATGCTCCTGAGGACTGCAGGTAGGTTGGGCAACTTGCAACTTGTGATATGGCCATAGCCCCCATATTTTACTGTGGGAATGTTAGTGAATTGTGAAGGATGATAAAAAACATGCAAACAGATCCTGGGGTTTTTATCAGGATGAATTCTATCACCAGCTTGCTGACAGTGGTTTAGTTCCTGCCCAGAATGAGAACTGGTTTGTCCTCAACATAAAGGAAGACAGATTTTTTTTTTTTTTTCATTGGAGTCTATTGCTATGTTGGCAGTAGTGAATCAAATGTTCCTTGGATCTTTCTCTGCCATCCAGGCAAACCAGCACAGGAAAGTCCATCCACATTAACAAACCCTCCTACCCCACCAGCAAAGCTAGTTTCAGTAAACAGAAATCCTCCCTGGTACTGTGCAATTGACCAGTATAAACGTAGTCTATGCAAGATGGATTGCATCCTTTCATTGAACAGGCATAGTAAGAAACCTTACTAGCAGCCTGGATGCCAATCAGGACAGAATTTAGCCAAACAGAGCTTATTCAGTTTCAGCAGTGAATATAGTTACCTTTCTATGAGATGGTTGAAAGATTTGATTGTAACTGCTTTGTGGACTCTGAGTATTCAGGGAAACTCCAAACAAGAAAGAACCCTTTCCTGCAGCTTGCATACAGCTACCAAGTTCATCTAGAAAGAGAAATATCCCTTTGGATTCAGTAACCGTTCTCTGACTTCATTATTGTTGATTTGTTTGCACTTGGAACTCAAAAGCTTTTTTGCCCGTTGCTGGGCTTAGAGAAATGTCTTTGCTTCACCTGTACAACCTGACAGGCATCCCATTGCACAGATGGTTTGCAGTCACCATGTTTTTCAACATACATGTGCATGCACCAAAGCCCAGTCTCAGTTGTTCAGCCTTCCTGCCCCACAGACCTCTGTGCCCTTGCCAAGACACTGGACATTCCTAGGAGAACACAGATCCTATTCAGCCAAATAAAAAACAACCTCAACACATAGAAATCAACTACAAATGTTCAGGATAGTGAAACAAGCCAAAATGTGCTTTCCTAATTTATTTTCCATATTTTAAAAATGCACTGAACATTTGCAGTCGATTTGTAATATTATGACTTCCTTTACTGTATAGTTTTAATTTGTTTGTCTTATAGTTAACCATTGTTGTCCATTGTTGTCTCCTGCTGCTCATTCTTTTATCCAGATTTGGAGCAGACATTGAAGACTGCCTCACTGGTTTAAGATAGAGTTTATTTTGATAGCTGCCATGGATATGCTCTGCTAGATGTTGATCTGTTTTAAGGAGAGATCAAGATTTGGCAAAATAAATGAGATAATTTCCCTCTTTGTTTAAAAGGATCTAACCCTCAGAGCACATTCCTATTACAAGTACACACATTTACACATTTTTATGCTCGACCTCAGTGTAATTGTGTGGAGGAGTGCAACCTTTCAGTCAGATAATGGATGTAACACATGATAGAGCACTGTAGTACAATGTTTTTTCTGGCATGAGCTTAGGTTGACTGCACTCATTAAGAGTGAAGCCATAGTATTAAAGGACACACTCCCACATTAAGTAGAAGAAACCAAAATAAGCAATCTAGTTCATAACTATAAAGATACTGAAGTTAATTTAAAGGTTAGCAATTATATACATGTATAATGCATATTCTTCATATATAAAAAGAATATGTAGGATATACATAGGAGATATATATATATATATATGGGATAGTCTGCATTTATATATAATATAAGGTCTATAAAGAAGCTCCATGGACATGATTCTGTTCTAGTCATCACAACATGCTAAATTTCACCTGTATGTTATAATTTTGACCTTGACCCCCTACACTGCATTGCATCTTGCATGTGACCAGCTCTGTCCCACCAGGAATGGAAGGTTTGAAATATCTGGAGTCAGATTTTCTTTTTAAGGCTGTAATACTTTCAGCACCATTGATTACAACCCAATGCACTTGCAATTGACTGCCCAACTTCAGCCCAATGATGCATGATGAAAACTGTAACACTACTTGGTAAAAGTAACAACCTGAGGGGTCAGGAATGAGGACAGCAAACAGAAATACATGTTAGAATTGACAGTGAGGCAGCAAATGAATGAAAATAAGCCAGAAAATACTCAAAGCCTATGTTGACACTGTCTTGAAGAGAAGAGTTCCAAAAACAAGCATCTTTCTGCATCTAGTTTGCCAGCAAGAGAGCATCTGTCCTCCATCTGCCCACCCTTCAACATTTCAGTCCTTACTAGGAAGGAGCCTGGCCAAGCTAATTGCCAGATATTGACTCACCATGTAATAGGATGTTTGACAGAAGACTTGGGGAGACCAGCAAGGCCCCCTGCAGATTTGGGTGTGCAGCAGCCTCCATTAAGTGTCAGTTCTAGTGCACGAGGTTTGTCCACTATCGATGCCTGATAGCAATGGGGCTCAACCACAGACCTGGGTTTACACTTTAAGACAGTATAGGTAGATTTTTAGGGACGAGTTGAAGTACAGTCATAAACATCATTCTTAAGAATTGATCTTAGGCCAGTAAAGTCAACAGGGGCTTTTCCCATAGCAAGCTGTATCCCATATAGCTTATCCATGTTGGATCTTCTAATAATCTGAAAAGCGAGCCTCTGTTGACTACGTGCAGCCATAAAAGTCATTGAGGTAGATTATACTGATAATTTAGTAACAGGTTGCAAATATCAATGTTTGCACTATTCTTGGGTGAGGTAGGAGTATTTTAATTTTTACTTTTTGTCTTGATCTCAATGGTAATTAGTTTCCATGCAGATGAGGCTGCTTTCCAGTACTACATTATATACATAAACTTCTTATTCATGTTTCTATGCAGGTGTGCAAAGCTGCAGATATCCCTGTGGTACATACTCCCTATCCAGTAGTTGACACTGGGACTCACAAACTACTGAACCGCAGAAATATGTGAAAATCCGTACTGATTTCATCAAGACTCCTCAGAAGGTACAATAGACCTCCCACATAAATCCAATTAATAGCTCTGCCCTTCATCATGCAGAGACCTTTAGTACCTTTGCAGATGAAAAATATTTGCTGCAAGCCATCATCAGTTATGTTCCTGGGGGGGGAAAAAAATGCTCAGCCATTCCTCATGGGAAACAAAACCAAAAATTTACTTTAAAGCTGAACAAACAATCTTTTCTCAAGGATAGCTTTCCTCTGTAGTTATTTCTACTCAGAAGTGATTTCTGGCTTTCTTCTAGGATTAGAGAAAGTCTAAAGGGGAATCCAAAAGCAATCTCTTTCTTGAAATGACTAACAGCAAGGAGTACACCTTCAAGTTTATCTCCCTGTGATGTTAGTAGAGATGGTTTTCTTTTGTCTTTCCACCATGTTCCATGACAGGCTGAGAGACAGCAATCTTCCCTGAAATTCCAGTCCTGCATACTAAACAAATATTGGTCCACTATCATAAAACAGCTCCTAAGCAAGTTACTGTTCTGAAACTTGATTTTCAGCACCCTGGGTCCTGAATACCCTTATGGCAACCTGAAAAGAAACATAGAGACCACCATTTGACAATTTTGTGGGCATAGCTTATTTTCTTCCATGTATTTCACTATATACATCTACTTTTAGCTAAACTAACCAGTCAGGTTCTTATATCAGTCATTGGCTAATGAATATTCCACTTGCTTTAGCAGGAGTCTTCATGAAAATACACGGAAGCCACTGGAGCAGGTGAACAGGCCCAGCAAAGCACTGAGAAGCTCCGAAGGAGAAAAGACAAGAAAGGTTTTTCCAACTTTGCAAAATGTAAATGTAAAATGTAGAAAACTCAGAACTGGAGGGGTTTGGGATGTGAAAATACACTACAGTGATTTTCTTTGCCTAACAGTCACTTTTCAAAATTCACTACTGCCTAACTGGGTATTTTTGGAGTGGTTTTGAACTCCCTTTTCTCCTGCATCTGAAGCACACTTCTGGAGAACTCTGCACTGGTCCTGAGTGTGTCAGACCTATCCCATGGAAATGGCTGACCCAGAAAACCTCTCCATTGATTTTATGAACCACAGTTCTGTCCTATTTTACTTCTAAATTTAGGAAATTTAACCTAAATATCTTTTATGTTACCACAAACTTCTGATTTCTTTGTACTTTCTCATCATTGGAGATCAGGAAAGTATTTCTGCTTTTAAAATGTCAGTGAGGCCTCTTGCTATTTTTGACAACCCTGTTAATCATGGGAACAGATCACCACAGACATTCACAAGACTATCTCTTTTCAGTTTGGGAATATCATAAGGTAGCAAATAATAGCCTTGCCCTCATTCCTGAATTTAAGTCTTCCTAACATCATATGCCAAACCTAAAGCATGGGCTTACTGCAGTATCTATAGACAACGAAAGCAAAAACTTTGCAAATTTGGCTCTAGAAATCACTGATGAAACTCAAAAAGTAGAACTGTAGAGTTGTAAGACATCAGAAGTGAGGTCTGGAGGTCATCTGGTCAACCTCCTGATCAAAGTAGGGCCAACTTCAAGGTTACCGAAGTTGGCTTAGTGCCATCTCCAGTCAAGTTTAGAATATCTACAAAGGTTGAGGAGATTCCACAGTTTCTTTGGAATGCCTGTCCCCATGTTCCAGCAAGCTTTTCACAGACATCCAGGAATTTAGTTTTAATTTCAGTGCAGACTTCTTAGATTTCTGCTACTATGAAGAACTTCTAATGGAGGAATCTATGAAAAGCTCTTTCTCAGAAAGATCCTGGGAATGAAGTCAATGGCAAAACTTTGTGTAATTGCAACTGAATAGGGATTTCATTCCTGAATTCCACTTGCCAGTGATCTACACCAAGAACCTAAACATGCCACTTGATCCTTATTTTCTTCCACACCAGGAGGTATGAAATAAAGAGCTAAAAAGAGTTCAAAAATTAATTAATATTAGGCATCCAAAAACTTAATGGAACAGGAAGCAATAACAATTTATCTGAAAAGCTAGTAGTCACCACACACAGAATGAGATACCAGGTGAGCCTGAAACCTGATTCAACAACAGTCAGCTCTGATATGGCAACCCCATGACTTTAAGTTTCTTCAAGGATTTGCATCTCCCTGGCACCGTTACAGCTCAGGGGAGTTAGTCCAGTAATAGGAATTGGAAGACAGAAATAACCTATTTAAAATAGTTCAGAAGAGCAAGTAGTATGGGTATAGGTTGTAAAGATTTACACATCAAAAAATCTGTAATTCAAATATGATAAGTATAATGGCTAATTTGTTTGGTTTTGCATAAGGCAAAAAAAGGACTTGAAAGAAAAGAGAAAAAAATATACACATCTGCTACTAGTGTACAATGTAGGTAGGAAGTGAAACTAAACATACATTTTAAAGAATAATAATAAACTGGAACATTTTATCAAAGGTAGCAGTCGAGTCTCTGTCACTTGCAAACAGTGGCCAAACAGAAATTAATTCAAAAAGTCCTATGGTCTATATTACAGAAAAAATCCAAATAGAAGATCACAATGGTCATTTCTGCTCAATTCCAACCAATGTTACCAAACATGATCACACTGTTAAGTAAGGTCAGTAGAAAACTAGGGAAACTAATAAACAGAATAAGGCAATAGTAACCATAACCGTTAACTCCTAGTGAAGCCAGTACGTTCCTCTAAGAAAGAAACCTTCACCATGACAGAGCCACGTGTCCAGCAGCTGTGGGAGGAATGATGGCTCTGCTCTGGTGGGACTCTCCTCTCCCAGGTCTCAACAAAACTGGTTTCCAGTCCAGGACACTCCCCCGAGCTTCACCATAATAGGTCAGATCAAAATGCATGTGTAAAAGGCAATACATCTGATATGTCTTCAGTATCTGTTTTCGGATGGTAGTCCACTGGTTATAGAATGAGCCTAGAAATTTGGCTTGGATCAAACATTTAAGTTTTAAGTGGCTTAAATCTGCTGACTAGGTGGAAAACATAGAACTAAAATCAGGAAGAAACACTGTTGCTAAAATGGGGAATAGTATCCCAAGACGCATACAAGAAGCCTTTTCATTTGGCCATTAAAAACAGAATTTACTTACCACAATGGATATACTAAAGACATATCCTGTCTTTGGCAGGCTTTGGTGGGTGGAACAAGTCCCTTCCAGTTTGAATGTTAAGGTACAAAGTCATTAGGACCATCTTCCAGCAGTCCGTTGAGTAATCAACTTTTGCTACAGGAAGGGGGTGCAGGGAGGGAGGAGGAAGGCTGGACATTTCTTATCTCTAAAAGCTGTGTTCTGGTTGAAGCTTGAAAATATGATGCTTCTGAGCTTCACAGGCAAAATACGTTGCTTTCACAGCACTGTCAGGAAACAGCACCGATGGAATAAAGCCACTGGAGACAGGAGGAAAACAAAATGGAAATTTTGTTTCCATTCCAGAGGTTTTGATGTTGCAACCATGATCTACGGCTTCTAACAACCTTCTGGGCAACAGCTATTAAATAATGCCACATAAATTCATTTATACTCTTGGCAGATCAGCATTTGCAAAAGGCTTCTGTTCTGTGTTTCTTCTTTCCAGGACAGGACAGCATTTTAAGAATGTTATTTCTAGGGCATTTTAAATCACAAATATGAAAGTGGAATAAATATTTGTTTTGCAAGAAAACCTTGATCTCTGCAGAAGAGACATGCCTTCCAATTCTAAAGTTTTTTTAAGCTGGAAACTAATTGGAGGCAACCAATCCAAAACCAAGATACACTGATGGAGTATAAGCCTCTATGATCTGCATACTAACTTGCCCTCCATTTCTTTAATCCCCAGTTAATTTAATACTCATTGCTGTTACCAAAGGAACAAGTTCCCATCAGAGTGGTGTGAGGCCGCTTGCCCACTAAATGAGACAAGAAAGTCATCGCTTGCTGCATTGATTTGGGTCAGACAGTGGGTGCTCAGAAGAAAGATGATGTCCACTGACTGACCCTCTGCTTGGATGGGATGTAATTATTTATTCAGATTACTCTATAAAGCGTTATTCACTTAGCATCAACGTTTGAGCATTGGCACCTGGAGCAGGAGTCAGGCAGATATTATATAGCTCTCCACCCCCGCAACAAGCCCCCACATTCTGTGGGAACTCTGCCCAAGGGCAGAAGGATGCTAATAAGCCATGGAGCTGTGACAGCAGCTGTGCGGCATGAACACATATTACTACACAGGTGAGTATTAACAGGAGGCCTGAAGTGCTATTAGACCTCAACACCTATTCTCTTACTCTTCTAACTTGAAGATTTTTATAAGAATTACATATCATGAATGCCAATACCTACCAGGTAATAATTAAATAATTAAATTATGAAATTACGAAATAATTAATTAAATAAATAAATAAATAAAAAGACAGTAGAACAAAATAATGGTAAAGTGTCCAAATAAGCACTGGAAGGAGTTACTTCCTAGAAGCGTTACTTGTGTCTATTCCATCAAAAGGTTTTGGCAAAGCTGAATTGTGGATGTTGTCACGTACAAAATCCGGTACTGGCTTTTCTGCCCAGATCAGTACTTTTTTGGGCCCACAGAAATATAGAAAAAGCCCACAGCAGTGTTCTGGTTAGTGGGCCAATGCCATGCTGAAGGGGTAGGAACCTTTTTAAGATGACCTCAAATTGATTTCCTGCTGCAGCAGAAAAAGCAAGATGAAGCAGAGAGGAGATAAAATGTCCAGATATGGGCAATGTTGTTTTGGTTTTGTTTTCACAGGAATTTTTATTTTGCCTTTCCCCTGACATATAAACTTTAAAGTATTTCAAGAATTTCTTGATTATATTTAAATACAACTGGATGAACCAGATGCCTAAAGTAAAATGCTAAGTATTTAAAGCTGGTTTATATCCGCTGCTCTGAGAGTCATTCTTTTGTCATGGCTCTTGCAAGGTACAGCAAAAGGAAAAAATAACTAACCATGGTCAAGTAACATATCCAAAAAGTTTCAAAGCCTGAATATCAGAGTCCTTGAACCATAAAAGCAGACATATTTTTAAGCACAACTGGTTTTCTTTGTCTATAAAAAGATACAAGCTTGTTGCATAGGAAATGAAATATTATAATTTACAAGCAAAAAAGGACAAATGCCATTTAATGAACACCATTGTCTTCTAACATGGGTTTATTTCTTCATTATTAAGGAAAGAAGGAACTGATTTTATATGTAACAGTGGTCTTGTACCTGTCATTTTGAGGCAGAAAGCAATATAAAGTTTGTAGGGAGAGCAAATATAGACAAGTTTTCAAGCATATGAGATCTGAAGAAGGCCATCTTCTTCAGAAGTGCGCAGAAGTTTTTCTGTTTCTTCCAACTCCACCTCTTGGTCTAATACAATATATTACCCGTCAAAGCTTGTGATTTTGACATCAAATTTACTTTTAAGTGTTTTAAATCAGAAAGTACAGTTTTGTCTACCCAGAAACTTACTCTGGACTAGGGTAGGACATGTAAAGTGGGTTTAATTGCTACCACATTTCTAAATTAGACACACTATTTCATATAGGAACATCTACACCGGAAGCTAAATGAAAATAATTAATCAAAAATAGTTATTTAAGAATAAATTTCCACGTGTATAAATTCTGCAGAATAATCTTAAAGCTGACAGAGGTTTTCCTAGTACTTTAGTGAAATGAAATACGGTCAGAAATTGATTATACAGGGCACACAACTGCGATTTTAAAACAAACACATTCTAAAAATCAACAAAGATGTCCTTAATTCCAGTGTCTGCTGTTTGGTGAAACTCACCATCTTCCTACTTGGAACACTCACAAACTGTGATTTGGCAGGTTAGTTTAATCTGTTAATATTTACATTGTGTTAGTTCAAATATTTTGACATTTCGGTGATGAAGTTACCAAAGTCTGTTATTTTAGGATGGAGTTATTTTTATCTTGACATGTTTCCTGGTTATACTGAACTTGATATCATTTGTGGCAGCCCTGTTATGCTGCAAGGAGCTGGTTAATAAGAACAGCTACTTAACTCTTGTTCTGATCCCAAAGATAATTTTTGTATTAAAAAGTGGAACATCAGTTTTTTGCTGTGCTGTCCCTGTTTCATGAAAAACAAAGACATTTTACAGTAAAATGCAGTCTGCACCATTTCTGATTAAAGGTTTGCCTGAATGCTTGGTAATATGTGGGTTTTGCCTATTAATGGTTCAATCTAGTTAGCAGGCAACTGCTGCTAGGAAGCCCTGGTAAACAAGGTAATTTATCCTTGGACTTCTGCTGCCAAGCTTTTGGACATAATTGCTTCTAGGAGGAGGACAATAAAAGATGTGCAAAACTGCATTTATTCAATCTTTTCAATGAGCACATTGTAAAGCAGACCGTCCGTAAAGAGGCAGCTGTATGAGACAAGCAGGCAAGGGAAAGGAGAAGGAATTTAAAGTCAATTAACTATTAATGCAATGTCAGACAGAAACCCAGCACAAATTAAAAAAATCCACTTTCACCCCCAACCATAAGTTAAAATGAAGACCAGTTCCCATTCAACCCAGATCTACATCTCCACCACAGAACCTTGTGAAATACATTTAGTAATAGTGTTTGTTTACCCTCTCGTTCCCTTTATCCCTCTTCCCTCCTTTCTATCCACACTTACTGGATGTGGATAGAGTACTTACTGTACGTCTTTGCTGGAGACATTGGATACTATCCTCTGTTGTACAACTGAGGTGGTATGTCCAAAGCCAGGACATGGCCAGCAGAAGGAAATCAACTTTACTGTCTGTGAATGGCATGCCTCATTTTTATTATAGTATGAAAAATGAGATTGTTAACAAAATGAGAGAGGAACCACCATTTCTAGTTTTGTTCCTTAAATCAAAATGAACCAGATATTAAAGACTAAACAGACTCTTCAAAATGAATAGGAGAGTTCTCTCACTCACATGACCTATATGCTTTTTATGGAGACAAATTGTTGCAGTGATATCCAGGATGCTGTGTGATGCTTCTCGCAAGAAATATCGCAATGCAAGGGGTCATACTGCGTGGAATCTCTTGGTAAAACATGGCTTTTTATTATCGGAAGTGTTTATTGTTGTAAAACAATAGTGGAAGTTGTTATATTGTTAACATGGAGTGTGCCAAGTCTCCAGCTTGAACTTGCACATTTTTATAATAAACACTAAGGAAAAGAAATGAATTATTGCACCTCTGTATAAATTCCAGTCCTTCCTTATTACCCCAGGGCACCAGTGTCAACGCTGCCTTTGTAGGCAGGCACACCAACCTTCCCAGCACCACTTCCTAACCTGGGCTCAGTCTCCATCTCCGCTGCTGGTTTGGACATTGGAGCCTGAACAAACTCAGTATGTTGGCCTAAAATCAGGAATACATGCTTTTTAGGGAGGAAGTTCACCTTCATCTGGGACCTTATATTTGGAAGTATCAGATATATTTCACAACTGCTGCCCCATTATTGCTAAACCCATGCATGAGCATGCATTCAATTTTGTGTAAGTTCTACCTGGTCCACAAATGACATGAGAATGGATAATAGCATTGTGTGACTCTCTCTAAATGGAAATTTGCTATGAGACAGCCAATAGCATTTTAAAGATGCTTTTACTATCTGCTTATCAGCATTATGAGTTATGTACCATGAACTTCAAGTGCTGAGCTGCTGATCATCAAAGGCAATGGAATTACGATTTCTAGGTCAAAAGCCCAACTTGAGGAGTTAATCATGAAGTAAAGGAACTAGGAAGTGAATGGTACACTCGATAAGCAAAAATGCTAGCCTAAACAAATGTCTAGATTCCAACTCAATATAACCAATTGTCCTGCTTATATTTCTCAACAGCTTCAGTATGGTATGCTTCTGTACAAACATCCAAAATGTGTTTAATTTTGCCCTGGATTCAAACGGGAATCAAATTCAGTGGGACTTAACTATATCAAAAATAGGTGAGTTTGACATCACTTTTTGGGGAACTATGATCTCTTTTACCTTGGTGTACCTTTTCATACCTTTAAAAAAAAAAAAAAAAAAGAGCACATTCTTGGTATATGTGTCATAAAAATTAACTCAAGACTCTTGACATAAAAGATTTTTGCTTTTTAATAGAATATGCCTTGTACCATTTACAGAAAGGCCACTAAATAAAATACTAAAACTCTTAAGGTAATATTCTGCTATGAAAAATTTGAACAATTTACTTTTTCAGAGTCCCCATGCCCCGGACCATCTGATAAACACAGTCAGTGCTCCATCTGCTTTTTGAGCTGTGTGCTTCTGTCCAGCTAATTATCCTACAGCAAAACTCACCAACAAGCAATACCACAAAAACGTGGGACAGATACAACTTCACAGTAACTCCAATAGCTAATGAATAAAAGTGAGGGCAAGAGCTGATTGTCCCCTGAAAAAGCAGATTTTAGTAGCACTTTAGAGTCAGATCACTTAAAGAATACAAGGAGCAAAGTTGCTACCTTCATTCTTGAAAGGAAGGGAGAAAAGTGAAATGATAGGTGGGAGCTGTACATCTTCCCAAAGGCATGCTAATTTTATTTTATTTTATTTTATTTTATTTTATTTTATTTTATTTTATTTTATTTTATTTTATTTTATTTTATTT
>JAVJGJ010000059.1:59679787-59724978 GCA_035590215.1 Microhierax caerulescens | reverse complement strand
TTTATTTTATTTTATTTTATTTTATTTTATTTTATTTTATTTTATTTTATTTTATTTTATTTTATTTTATTTTATTGAGGAATCTGGGACTGCATCATCCACAGTATTTTGTGTGTGAATCATATTAGATCACCAATTTTCAGTGGTATCAGATGTGAAAAACTACAAAGTTTGGTTTACTTTGTTGACTTTCTGTGACAAGTTGCTAGTAGCAGGTTTCATTTTTAAAGGCTTAACAGACTGAAATTCTTGAACAAATGAAATTGTTTGCTGTTAATGAGAAGGGTGACAATCACATAATAGGAGCAAATAGCTTACATGCTGCCTCAGAGACTAAGTACCTAAGATTTCAACCACTTTCTAATGTTTAAATATCACAAACCCCTCAATCTTTGGCTTAAATTAACTGTATTCCCATTAGCTTATGTTCCAAATTAAATTTAGGATAGGAAGCATGATATTCCAGTTCAAATTTTGAATGTTTCAGGAAACTTGAGGAGATGAAACGGAGACCAATGTTTAAAATTCTTCAATACTATTATTTTCATTTAAGCATAGGAAGCATAAGCACAACAGAATGTACCTAGTCAAGATCAAACACAGATATAGAACACATTGTTTTCCACAGGATTTTGTCTGTATGTGTTCATCTTTGTGTACATGTTTATCTGAAAAATATTTTAACTTATCTAAAACTACACAGTTGCACAAAGTTTTATTACTGAGCCTGAGTACTGCAAGCTCAATGTACAGATCAATTTCACTGTTCATTTATTAAACTTCTTATAAATATAGACCTGGACCAAATAATTTTTTATGGTTCATAGATTTCAAGATAGATGACAGACAAAATCTGGATATTGTGAAGAGTCCCTGAGCAGCCTGGGGACAAGTGGGACAGTAAGACCTTCCCTCCCCATTTCCAAAATCACCAGCTGGAGAGAAGGAGGGTGCCTTGCAGAAAGACCTCACAGAAGTTTCTGGACCCTGTTTCTCCCCGCTCAGGATTGGTCCTTAGTTTCTGGTTCTTTACATCCCATTTTCTAGCATCGTTGTCCCGGCACCTGTTCCCAGCACCAGGTTCAATGATGCTATAAGTAATTTGTAAAATCTGTATGATGAGATTTGGAGGAGCAGTCCTTCCTGTGATGAACTTTCCTGTACTTCTTAAGAAATTTTGGTAACAATTATCTCAAAGCTTTGCAGCTCTCTTTGCTGGCCTTAGTACGGGCATAGCAAAAAACAAACAAAAAAAACCCCCAAACAAACAAAAAAACCTACAGGATGGATATTTATTGTATTAAAGATGTTTTACAAAGTTTCAATTCCAGATACAATGGCTCTTGCTGTTTTCCACTGGCCTTTTGAAACTGCGCTATGTTTTTGCTTTGATCCAAATATTTATGCTTCCTCAAATTCAAGACAGAATACCTTTTTTGGTCAGTGTTAGTTATGTTTGATGGCACTGAGGGTGTCCACGGAACCAGTACATACTGCTCTTAAAACAATGGTATAAACCATCTGAGTCATCAAAAATATCTGCAAGCATTTCTTCACTTTAAGATATAATATAACCAATATCACTCCACAACTAGAAGAAACAAGAACATTTTTTAATGTAATATAAAATAACATGAAAGGTAATCATGGAGGCTACTGGCATTTTTTGATTCCATGAAGGCTCAAATCTTATATAATTCTGAAAATCTGTAATTCTGAAATATAGAAACCACCTGCAGCGTAGAAAACCGGGCCCTTGGGAGGCTCTTGCAGGAGCGGACTGAAACTAGCAGCTGTGCTAGACCCGTGCTCTGCTGGTGTTAAGCTGGAGCAGAGACCCCAGCCAGGCACACCTTATCAGCCCTGCTGGCTCCCAGTGACTGCTGAACAATGCAACCGGCTGATTCGTTCCTGTGGCAGCCTTTCCAGATAGGAATGTAGGCTTTTACCCTTAGAAAGTCAAGTTAGCAGAGCCTGTCAAATAAACAAATCTGCCTGCAGGCTCCTGGTGCCAGCACTGCGCTAAACGTTAGACATAACAACATTCTTCCCTAGACAGCAAAATTCCCGAACCCTCACCAGCACCAGGCAGAACGGGCCTGGTTCTCTGCGGCACTGCTGCAGAGCTGGAGCTGTGAGAGGTGAGGAGCCCAGCGAGGAGGCAGGTAGCCACCCAGGTGAGCAGCAGCCCCAGAAGTCTCCATCCCTCCGGCCATCCACTGGGTCCCGTCCCAGGAAAATGGACGGGTCAGAATGACTCCTACTGATTTCAGTGGACTGCAGCGCTGCTCTGGGTTGGAGTAATTTGATATTGTAGAGCGAAGCCCGCAAACCTTTCATCTTTCCCATTGCTTTGTGTCTTGCAATGATAATGTTTTAGACTGTAAACAATCCGTATATTCCTCCCTTTCTGGGCACCAGTAGGCTCATTGCCTGTATTTAGCACATAATATATTGTTTTAAAGTACTTAGCAATGATTAGTAGGATAATATTTTCTAAGAATAGACATACTCTCCCCAGTGTACTCAGCCAAATGGATTTCTCTTCAGTGTCAGAAAAATTGCTTCTCTGATGTGTCAGCACTTGCCACAGATTTTTTAAGAAAACACCAACAACCAAAAACAGCAACAACAAAAACAACGCAAAACCCCGAAGTATAATAGAAATTTTCAAGTACAGTTTTTACTTGACCATTATCTGCAAGGAAGGATGTGTTAGCCAAATTCCAGCTTGGCTGAAATACGTGTCACCTTTATGGAGCATGAGATCGAGCCAATAATGCTGACTCGGCACCTTTGGCCCTTTCCACTGGCGTCCAGTTGCAGAAGACCCTGGTTTCCCTCCCTGCTGTCCGCTCCAGTCTCCCTTCCTCTCCAGCAGTGATCACGCCAGCTCAGCTCCCCTCTCACAAATGTGAGCAAGCTAATGAGCATTTTGTTGGCTCAGAAAAGCAAGCACCGCTTCAGCTGCGCTCAAAGACCCAGCCCGAGTCTCTGTAATCTGCTGCTCAGTCAGAGGCACGCAGTCATTTGTTCAGCTGGTTTTGGGAAAGTGAGATGTCTCTAAAACCACCAGCCCTTCTGCTCCCTGCAACTCTCCAGCTGACCTTCTTTGCTAATCTTTTGCCCCAGGTTATTGTTTTAAATTCAGGAATGAAAAACTGGACAGTGAGACCCTGTTTCTTCATCACTTTGTGTTTTCTTTGTACTTTGAGCACTGCACAAAATGCCGGAGGGACCTGCTGCGTTCATATGCTTCGTGCCTTTTCTGTACTTTTCTTCTCCCTCTTTCTGAAAGAAGCCTCCTGGCATGCAGAAGAAGCTGGAGGAAAAATGTTGTACTGTTTGATTTTTAAAAATCATTTATTAAATGAGGTATTTCCCTTTTTTGCCCCTCTTGTTCAAACTAGAGTTATTGTAATTTCTGAGTAAAGGTTACTTTTCTGGCTAAAGGCCATGTCATGCAGAGATATCCACACAAACTAACCGATCTGTTTCAGAAACAACACGGCCACAGAGCTACTAGCCCTGCTCTGGGCTTTCTAAGTCGTTCAGTGTTTCACAGCTTCAGCATTTGATTCTTTCCAGTCAAACTGGCTGTCAATATTAGGTGATACACCACATCTCAGCATTGCTATTTTGAAATTCTATAATATGAGATACTGGCCAGACAGTGATTTCATGGATGGTTTATTTTTACTTTTTTTTTCCTAGAATTAGATGTTTTATTCACCCTTGACTCCAAACATGCCCATGAAACTATGTCTCTTTTTCAATGTCTGCCACCTCAGGCATACTAAATTTCCAAAATCATTTGATAAGTACAATCCAACATGGTAAGATTAGCTTAGAGTAATGGAACAAAATAGTTTAGAACTGCTGTCCATTTTTCCAGCTAACACAACAAGGCTACGCACACTTGCTGCAAGGGAACAGGGTTTTTTATAGGTTAATATGAGCAGTTTGGCTCAACTTGGCCTTTATTTTCAGCATCTCTGACAAAGTTTAACAGCTTTCTCAACGTTACTGTTACTGTTCACTGAAGTCAGCAGGGAATATCTCTGGACCTTCTCAGATTTTTCTTTCCCTGAGTGAACTTCATGTTTCCTTCTAAACACATTTTTCTGCATCATCTTGCCAAACACTGAGTGTGATTTCAACAGTTTCTCCCTTAAATTGACAATACAGGTGGCAAAACACTGTCCAAGCCATCTGTGCTCACAGCCTCAATGTTTTGCCCGCTGGGTTTCATCTGAGCAGTAGCTATGGCACTTCGGTTGCATGCAGTCCACCTGAGGCTGAACAGGCCTCTGTGACCAGAGTGACACAAACATAATCTAGATCTGCACTTAGATTCACTGATGTTTTCATAAACGGTCAAAAGAATACACCTACATCTACCAAACTTTCCAAGGTTCATATGAAATATGAAATCTTGTACTGCCAGAGGAACAATACTCTCCATAGACATATATTTTACCTGGGTAAGTTTTTTTCTTAGCAAATTCTAATTTTGTCAGGGATTAATTATTGACAACCAGTAGTCTTTCTTTTGGGCAGCATCCTACCATTTTGTTCTACTTTGTACCCACCCAGTTTAACTGCAATATAGACCTGTCAGCCTCAATTTAGTTAGACTTTTTTTCATACATCAGATTTCCTACATATTTCAATGTTACATGATGGGACTTCAGTACTCCAGGTCCTTCTGCAGTATGATTTCATGGTTATTTTTAAAATTTAAAATCATCCAGGCATTAGAAACAAAAATGGTCAAAATAAACTATCTTTAGTCAGTATACTTTTTGCTTATGTGCAAATTTAACTCTCAGGCATCTTAAATGTTCTCCAGAGTTTAAACTAACCGCATTTTGGTTTCCTTGGGAGAGAGACAGTACTGGTTTTCAACAAGTCAGTGTATAGCTGTTATGTTTACAAAGAAAATCTCAAAAAATGTTGCTGTCCATGAAATAAAAAGTCCAAGGGTAAGGGGACTTTATTTATTTCTACTTATACTAAATCTGATGGCAATAAAGACACTTTAAATGTCACCAATTCCACTGTTCATCAAAGCATGGAAGAAAATCAGGAACAGCTCATACAAAAATAGCTACTTACTGCATTTGAATTATTACCCCTTGTAGCAGATCTTCAATCATGCATCAGTCATGCAAAGCGGTTGCCAAATAGTGCTGCAAAAGTGATATTTTTTTCTGAACAAGGATTCAACACTAAAAACACTTTGCTAGCAAGTTCTGCTTTTGTCCCTAGTCTTTCTCCAATTCTGCAAACATTTGTGTATCTAGAAATAAGCACAAAATTGGACTTCGAAGTTGTGGTTTGCTCACCACACTGGTAAAGAAAGCTTTGACATTTCTTTGCCATCAGAGAAGAGTTTTGTTTTATTTGAAGAAAATCTGCTTGATAACACATTATCTTTATGAACATTTTTCCTGTGTTGTTTTCCGCCATTACATTGTATATCAGGTTGATTAAGGCCACTGAAATTTTATGAGCAATTTCTACACATACAGTCTTGCCAAAATAAGTACTTGTAAAAGCTTTTTAAAATTACCTACGTTATTGAACCTTAAGCACAAATTGCTACTACTGGGAAATTTAAAAATAAAGACATTTTACCAGAGATAAGTACAATTCAGCTGTTTTCAATATGCAATTTAACTACACGTACAGTACTTTCAGGTCTTCTTGCTACATGTATAGTTGGTGATTACTTGAGCGTAGAAGAAACTGATACATCAAACACCTCTCCACTGTCCTAATTAATGACAGTTCTACTGAAACACAAGGAGCCTCTATGGCAACACTGACATCAACGGGAGGAGACCTCTCCAGCGGCCATTAAATACCACAGGAAACATGGATCATGGCACCTCTGGAGGTTACCAAATATTACGAAAGTATTCAGGTAACGCATCTGGAAGGCAAACCCCATATCTGGACATTAAACCCACGCAAAACTGCAAAAGCTTTGTGCCAGCAGGAGCCCTGGAACAAGGAACCTGATTGTGTTTTAGTTATGACCAGTCACGTGTGGCATACACAGAAATGAAACTAATGTGGGTGTGAAGCTTGGCAGTCCAATTCACCACTTCATGAAAAAAGAGAGCTAAATAGCTGCCCCCTCAATAGAGAGAAACATTCGTCTCCAGCAGGTCACAGAGTGTCTTTTGATGGCTGCTGTTCATTTGTTATGTGCAATTATGAGAAAATGTGATACCCCACAGACTGTTTTTCTGGAAAAAAAGGTAGGGAAGTCTGCTGAACATTTTTAATATATCTTTATTAAAGTTAACTTTGCAGACCTAGTGTTTTATATGCTAATGGCTGCATGCCAGATGAATGATTACTGTAAATGTGTCAGTTAAATAGTCCAGTGACAGGTCCATATGTGCTCTATAAAGAAACTAGTTAAGCTGACCCTGATCAAAACCAGAATGATTGACTCAAAATTTCAGGAGCTCAGAAATACAAAGACTGGATAGCAATTTGAAATAGACTTAAGCAGATTCCTATACCTGCTGCGATTCCACTCTTCCCCTCTGGCCACATCTATGTGCATATCCTCCAAACCTATACAACGTCTGTGTCTGGAGCTCATACTCACTTTGCACATGCCCAGAGCACTTGGAGATGCTGCTGCCACTGGATTGCTTCATGGTCCCTCCACCTGCTGGAGTTGCCACTGGTGGGGACTGCAGAAACGATCAGACCGGGACACTTCTGCAAGCTTAGTACAAAAGCACACACCTCCACAGAAGTGATGGTGAATGTTGTCAGCTGCTCCAGAGAGACGCCGAAGGGGGCCACTCCAATATCACATTGCTTTCTCAAAGAGCAGCAGGGCACGGGAGGATAGTAACCTTCAAAGCAATGTCCCGTACACACAAACGGCATCAGACTACTGAACATCTATACTATTCTCAAACTGCAATATCTGCTGGCAAGTACTTCAGACAGGAGGTGCATGTATCTTAAACCGATTGTGTTTCCTCCAACAGAAATGACAGACTTTACAAAGATGGCCTTGCTATATATTCTGAGTCAGCTTGGGGTTCAGTCTTTGAAGTAGAGTAGCAGATAACACTAACTGAAAAGAGTTTGGTATTGGTTTCAGAGGTAATTAGTTTCCCTCATATCATCAGCTTCAAGAGCTTCAATATGTTACTAATTTTCAGCCACAGAGCACGGCTTTTTTAAGCAATCAGATGATGAAAGAGCCCGTGCCTGTTTCTTTTGTTCAGTGGAAGACCTGACTTTGATATACTTGAAGCCATTTGTACTGCAGCATTTTTCAGGCTCTGCTTTTCAAATTACAGTGATCACTTTAAGATTAATACCCTCTCCACTGCCTCCTGAAAACTGATGATTTCTATTTTGTCTTAGCATAGAAATGAAAGAATACAGACTGACACTACATTCTTTAGCATTACTGTGCATGCTGGGTTTAATCCAAAAAAGCTGCAACCGCTGCAAAGCACTACTGCAAGGCAAAGACTTTGGACTAAGCAATTCAAGGTAAGCTTCCACAGACATTGAGGTTTGACCCATCACCATCAGCTGGGCAGAACCACTTTCTCTGTATTTGTCTTAGCATGACGCCTCCATCAGCCTTCTAGAGGCTATTTGTATTGGCTTGATAAGCTCTTTTAAAAATCACTCTACACCATCTTCCTAACTCTTTTTCTGGAGAACAGACAGTAAATACAGAGTGCAGAAGGACCAGAAGTCAGGAAAGGGTGGCAATGAAATTGTTACCAGTGCCCCTTTAAAGGATTAAGGGCTGCAGTGCAAAGGTGGGCTCTATACAAGGGTGGAAAGGGTGCACCAATGGTGGGCTAGAAGCTGACCTTAAGATTGCTCTTAGTTGCTGCTGTGGACATATGCCAAGTGTTTTCTAGCCACTGGAAGCCAGGAGAAGCAACAAAATAGTTCCCTAATCAAAAAAGTGAAGAACCAATTAAAATCCTATTTCTTACCAGTGTCCCCAACTGGTAAGAAAATGCAAGCAAGAAACATTCTCTTCTGTCATAGTAGGACCTACTGAAACAGTGTCCTGAATAAGCACACAGCAGGTAGGAATGGTTATTTGCTGGCATGTAGCCTGTTTAAATTAATTTTTTTAAATCATTATGCATGCTAAATTAGCTGGAGTAAAGTAATAAATTTTAAAGTGTCATCGTGGTTCACTTCATTAATAAAATAACACTATGCAGCAGGAGTAACAAAACACAGTTTACTGCCAGTATGCTCAGTATGCCCAGTCTAAAGAGAGAAGTCGTTTCTCCCTAGGTACCATTTCACAATGGGCAAAGTATTGCTTTTTAAAAAAACATATTATTAAAATAGATACACACTTGACTTTTGTACTTTGTTGGCATAGCTTCAAGTGCCATGTCTTCCATGGCTGTGAAATTAACAGCTGCTAAAACTATAGACTTGTGGCTTGGCTTGTTAAGATTTCGTGGAACTGCAAACTTTTTCCAGCAATGTCTCTCTTTGTGTTTGTTGATTATGGTTTCCTTTGAGGTACCTCTACATTTTTATGTCCATTCCTTTAGTGTCTAGTCTTTCTTTCCATGTATTTACTTAGCTGTGGTCTCACATTTTTCTCTTATTCTGAAAAGTGACTTCTCACTCTCCCTAAGCAGTATTTTTATGTTTTTTAAAGCAAGGTCAGGTGGTGTTTAGGTCTCAGGATGTGTAAATTCTTAAGTTCTTTCTTTTTCTTTCTGAATTCTAACAAAGACCAGTCCTCTGCTTCTTCTGTTGAAAAAAAAGAGCAGCAGCAAAAAAAGCTGTGTTACTCTGTTTCATGTTTACTTCCAGAATTATTTGGGTTTTTGTATTGTGCTACAGCAGTATTGAAAGGCCCCAACAAAAAGAGGCTCCCTGAATTAAAGAGTGTATAAGTGATTGTGTCAGAAGTATGAAAAGGTATATTAAGTAATGTCAAAACATGTAACAGACAAGTTGTGAGATGACAGTACCATGAAAAATAATATAAAGACAGTGGATGAAATCTTGATTCTGTTAAAACTGTACGATCCCAGGTTACAATGAAGGCAGCAGTTCCCTTTTAAGGAGAACATCAGTAAAGCGATGTGCTCGTAAAAATGCTAACATGGTCCTTAAAATTATTCTAAACAGATACTTTTAGATAAGATATGGAAGTATTAAGGCTGTTGTGCATAGCAGTGGTGAGGCTTTATCTAGAGTACTGAGTACAGTTCTGTTTACAAGAAGAGAAGTAAATTATTTTAGCTTGTTTAGGTGACCAGCGAAAAAGCCGAGAGGGAGTATGCGTGCTGCCTGAAATGTACATTATTATGAGGACAGACATAAAGGAGAGGATAGCTATTCAACCAGACAACAATGGATTATGAACAAATGTACAAAGACAAACAGGGCAAGCTGTAGGCTGGCGGTCAGCAGAGACTCTCTGTGCAGCAGAGCGGGCAGATTCTGCAACTATGTTGGCAGGACCAAAGCCAGACTACTGCTAGGAGGAAGCCGGACAAGTTTATGAGGGTTATCGTAAAACATGCTGCTGCAGCAGCAGATGTAGTTTCAGCCCTGACACAGGGAATGGGAGCAATAGGATGTCTTCCGAAAGATTTCTTTTTCCCACATGTAAATTTTGCTTTCGTGAGCTCTGAATTCAGTGGCTCAGGAGATCCCTTCTAGTCTTGTGATCCCATTTTATGCAGATAAACTCCAGTGCTTGAAAGGTGGTGAGGGAAAGCACAAAAGTATTTCAGGAAAAAATTACACTGATAAGCGAGAAAGGATAGTATCAATGATTCCTAAATGGAATAAAAAAAAAAACCAAAAAACCTGACATAACAGTCAGTTTTTCATAATGCTTGGGCTGACCCTATGAGCTAGTGGGAAAACATGGTACTCAGTATATCACAGACACTGCTCAGTAGTTTGAAGACTTAGCATCTCCTAAATAAATAAATTATTTCTGTGGTTTGCAGTTCAGTCCTGGTCTGCTCACATGAAAGGCAATGTTTTCACTGATGTCAGCAACATAGGAACAGGACAGGTTTTTAAGTGAACTATGTACCTAATGAATCAAGTGCTTTGTCCCCACCGTTCATTACGATTTTAAACCAGATGCAATGTTTCATTTAAAAACATGATTTCTTCTTCTGTGATAAATGGCCTGCTTCTAAATCCTGAACTTTCATGAAAAGCTTTGGAGTTTTGCTTTTAATCTTCAAGGTTTTCACTGAGAACAGAAAATTCAAACTCTCTTTTTGACTTTCCCTATGATTTTATTTTTGTCACTGAATATACTGAGAGAAATTAAGTTAGGATACTTCCTCACAAAACCAAAGTGCTCCCATCCCCATTTATCTCTTAAACCTATTTACATAAAAGATGTTATTTTATGTAAATTGAGTGCATTAGGATTCTGCAAAAGAACATGTATTTTTCCTGTCCCCACTTTTTGTACAAATAGAATTTCACTGTTGTCAGTCTTGAAGTTGTAGAGCTCCAATGACGGCTGTGGCACATGGAAATCTCCTCATAGAACATTAATAGCTTCAAAGCAAAACACTTTTTTTTTAAAAAAAGGCCTAAAGTTTGGCAAAAGCAATTTACGGGCTATACTGGCCTGATACACAGACTGGTTTGCAGACTTTGAACACGTGTGTTGCTGCCCCAGGGTGCATGGGGATCATGTCCTGATCTCCTCAGAAGACCCCAGAATATCTGGGCAATCCTACTGCAGACAGCATTTTCCAGGATTTCTTAAGACCTCAGAAAATGTTTTTGGTGTGCCAGACACACTTACATGCATAATTTCCTTCTCTTCATTTTGAAAAGCTTGCTGTGGATGGTGGTGACATGAAGGACACCCCCTCAGACTCTCAATCATTTAAAACACTCTTCACCCCAAGGAAAAGCGCACCAATTATTAGTGAATGGCACAGACAGACAACCATTAATGTGGCCATACAAACATTTTAGTTAATTGCTAAATTAGTCCTAATTAATTTGCTTACTCCTACCTGGAATATTGCATGCTGCTAATGAGGAAATTTAACTACACAAAGGCCAGAGCTTCAAAAGCCTGATACAGTAGAGCTTCCCTGAATGTGAGAAGCTTTGTGCTAAGAATTTTGGTTCAGCCCCCTCTACTAGTAACTAAGGGTCCTGGAGACTGGTATCCATCAGGAATAAGCTTAGCAGGAGCAGAACAGCGGGGTACACCATAGCTGTACCACTCTGAAATGGCTTCCTTTCTCATTCCAAAAGAGAAGGATCCTCCCAGAACAGTGCATGATTGAAGTTACTGACCAAGAATTACAGAGGTTATTTCTGGCTTGCTTGCCTCAGGCCACACAGTATTAGCTCCTATTAGAATATCTGTTTCAAGCAGCACCAATATTTCGATAAAGCCTTCTATTCATGTAATGATTAATAAGGTTATACTAAGCACCCTGGAGGCATGATTTTCTTTTCAAAAAATGATAAACCATTTCCATGACAATATCTGTAATATCCTGAAGTCTGTAAGTAGTGCAGCAAAGTTCTGTATACTCATTCAAAGGAATAAAGACTGTGTGCACACAACAACAGTAATTTATAATAAGGGCCAAGGGGGAAGGAGTATCTGAAAACCATAGGAAATATTTTTTAGGACCTATTAATCATTTAAATTGTTTTTAAATGCTTTTGAAAAGGTAGAGTGGTGTTTTTCAAAGTAATGTTTCCAGCAGTTTCCACTCCTCCTGCTGGATTAATAGTCTTTTTCTTCTGGAATGATCTGTATTTCGTAATTGGGAATTTTACAAGACTCCCAGCATTTCCTGTATGAATGGACAGAAGGACAGAACACCCTTTTTGTGATGATCACGGTAAACACACAAGTTCATCTTGGCTGAGGACATTTTTGATTTAGTTCTGTAAATTACAAATTCAGGATATTAAAGCCCTACAGCACAGAAGTGATGCTATACCATAAAGCAATATTTTCCCAGCATGGTGGGCACAGTCTGGTTAAAAGACACAAGACACAAAAGACTCCACACCTGAGGCAACAAGATTTGTTCTAATCTGCTCCTTTGGTATCTTTAACCTTCTTCCTTCCCAAAGCAGGGAGGCTGTCCATACCTCTCCTCTCCTGAAATTCAAGAAACCTGGTCTCCCTCCTCTTGCACCATCAGGCCTCCTTCAAAAGTAGCTAGATGTTCAAACACACTCTTCTGCACCTATATTACCTCTGAAATACGTTGTAGCCTGAACAGCCCCATACTTTGCCATCTTTCCTAGGGTTTCTTCAGCCTCCTTGCACTCCACCACCTCCACCTTTGGATTTCCAGATCTCCAGGGTGTGGACCCCTCAAGCTCCCAAGGTTTAACAAACCTGTAGTCTCTCTCCTGTTGACTCTTTACAGCTGTTCCTACTTTAAACTTACATAGCATTTCCCGGTCATGTGCTGCACCCAGATATTACAACACCTATACAAAATTAGCTTCAACAGAGTTATATCCTCCATAAAAAGCTAAAGAATGGACAGAAGTATGGGTCTAGAAGACATCATTATACCACCCACATAACACAAACCTTACCAGCCTCACTCACTAACTCATGAAATTTCCCACTAATTACTGGTTAAGCAAGAGTGTAGCTTCTAGAAGTCTTGTGGCTGCCTCCCATAACTGCAGTTTCCCTTCCCACAGAGACATTAATTGTAATCAGCAGAGCACCATGAATAAAATTGATTCATATCAAGTATATATACGCACGTTGGTCTCATAAAGGGGACAATATTGAAGTGTTTTTCAAAAAACATAATAGTGAAATTGCATTTCCAAAAGGAAAGAAAAAAACTCATTCTTTTCTTGTCTATAACAATTATAGACTTATCACTTCAGCTTCTGTTAGACTTACCTCCTCCTTTATTCTGAGAAGACAATGCATTCCAGCAATGAATACAAGTATTCATAAGCACACTGAGATCCTTCAGGCTGAAAGACATTTCTATAAATGTAATACATACAATACTAACAAGACAAACTCCTTGGATATACCCAACTATGAGCAGATTTAAATGCAAAACAAACAAATTTATCACATTTAGTAAGCTCCTGTAAGTTAAAAAAAAATCAACTCTTTTCTAGATGTAGGTTATTAGGTTATATTGGATTTTTATTTTTTCCCCCAGCAAAAAGCAGATTATGTCCTGAATTTGTCAGGAATGAGCAGTTTTCCAAGGAAGTGGTCATCATGACTCATACTTATTTAATCTGAGTAAAATTCTCTGTTCTGAAATTTCCCTTTTTTTCTCCTTTTCCAGGAAAATAAGGAGTTTGGTTCATAGGAATAAGCTCATAACAGTATATACCTAAATTCTTTGCCTATGTTAAGGGTTACCCAGCTCACTAGAGTACAGTTGGAGGCAGCACTGGAAAAAGTATTGGGGATGGGCAGCTTCCAGAAAGTAGTTTACACGTTAGTCCTTCTAATAGCACAGTAGTTTATAACATTGAGTGTTGGGTTTCTGACTGTATTCTTGTTATTTAAAACACTTTAAAACAATAGTTAAGATGAATGACCATAAGGCTATGGGGTAACTAGACAATCATAGTGTCATTAATTAGAATAAAAGTAATTTCAAATGTTGTGACTGCCATAATCTGTGATTGCAGTAGGTAAAGCCTTGTGCCTCCCTGCAGTTCATTGTCAAATTGCAGCCTAATAGCTGCATAATTAAGACTGAAATTATGAAACTACATATATAGCATGTCCCTATAGAGCATAGTTCAGAAACAGAATAAGCTATCACAACTAACATTAGAAGGTTAAAGTATATGTACATCTTTAAAAAATTAAGTAAAATACGCATTAGAAATCCTCCCCACTGTTAAGGAGCCCAACTTGATGAGCTACAGGATTGTTTCCCCCCCTGTAAATGAAAGAATGTAATTCACACTAAAACAAATAAAGATGTGAACTGATTGTAACAGCTTTACAGAAAGTCCAAATGTAACTTAGGAAAAGAAGTTGCAGAGGTTCAGAAAAAGAAACTAAGATAAACCTCCCTTGAAATGCTGTTAAGAAGTGATGAGGGAAAAGCTTTAAGCTGGTACCTCTCTGCATTTTTTCCCATTGTCATACATGTCCCACAGGGGAACTCCACTGACAGAATCATCCAGAACAACAGCCATCATCCCTGCAGAGACAGGATTGATGACATGTGAGAAGATATGTTTACACGAATGTGTTGTAAGAAAACATTGTAATTATAAATTAGCTCCTTGAAATAGTCTGTTTATTGCTATTGCTATATTCTCTACAGTATCTGGTCAAGCATGGTTCCTCTACTGGTTAGGCTTGTACGACATCTGAGTTGATATAATGGTAAGAAACCTACTGGGTTCACATACATCTTATTAGTGTGAATTTAAAAAAAGGAAAAAAAAAAAGAAAAAAAGAAAAAGGATTAAACTGAAGATGAAAACCAGAGTAGAGAGAGAATTTTTCTATTTCAGGCTCAGCTCAGGCCCCAGAAAAATAAAAAAAAAATCTCACCACAAGAACTTTGCTTTTCTATTTCCTACAAGTCTTGCATGGGAGCAATTAGCTTAAAGCATATGACTCTGTACAGCACAATTCAAATGGCACAAAATATTGAAGTTGAGAGCAGCTTGCCATTCAGAAGACATGCCAAAACCTCATAGCTAGTTTCTTGACATTTTTTTCCTTGTCTGAGAAGGTGAACTACAAGAAGAATTATGTTCAGATATTGCATTTTTATTAAAGTATGTTTACAGAACCACAGAGAATAGAAGTAGCAAGGAGTGCACTTTTGGTAACAAACCGGACACATCTAGGGTACAGGGTTAATCTAAGAGACAATCTGTAAAAGAAACTATTCATTTTCATTCAGGCAAGGGTGATACAGGACTGTGCTATTATAAAATTAGAAATCACTCAAGTGGAAAAATATTCTGCAAATCCTATGTCGTACATTTTTAGGGCATCTGGAGATTCTTTGTTCTTTGCAATTCCCACTTCTCTTCTAAAGATCATTATTAAAGTGTCAAATAAAAACTGCTGGCAAGCCCTAAGTATTTCATAACACATTGTGCTATCTTATATGATAATATCTTGTTAGGGTGTGAGACGATGAAAAACAATATGTGGAAAAACATTCAAATCAGCAATGTCAATACAAAGCAGAATAAAAGTAGGAAAGGTATTCTCTTTGCTCATTTTCAGTGTCCAGACAATTTCACATCGCCCAAAGGAAACGGCAAGAGTCCTTGTGTTGAACAAAGCACCAAAGAATACCCTGAGAGGAAGGAACAATCAAGAACTGAAGGGAAGATAAACAGATGCACAAGAAAAAAACCCTCCAGACCTTAGTTTCTTTAACTTTTATGGCAACTCCCAAAATATGAGCATCCATGTCTTGGAATAATAATAATAATTAAAAAAAAAATTACAAAAGCTGCCAATCAACTTTCCAGATTTGGTAAGTTTTTTTTTAAATGGTCTATATGTTTCAGCTGCTATGTTTCACTCACTGGTCCTTTAAATCATCTCAACACCAGCATGACTTTATTGAAACCAGCAGGGTTACAGCATAACAGAGCAGAGAATTAGGCCCACTAGTGTGATTTCTGGTTGCTAGACTGAAGGAAAAACAACTTTTTTTGAGCTTCACATAAATTCTTTTAATCACTACATGGGCTGAACTAATCCAAAAGACACCAGGCAATTCCTGTGCTTGGAGGACGTCAAGTGAGCTGGATTTCTTTTCTCCCCAGTCTGGGATGCTACTGAACTAGCATGACAAATATACTGGACATCATAATGCTCTGAAGACACTTTTAATCCCACAGATGTGATTAGCAAATTAACAGAACAGTATGTCAGGAAGAAACAGCAGGTCATCTAGTCTGCCCTTTCACCAGCAAATTTCTTTCAGTCTTTGAGGTCAGTAACCTGTGTGTCTGATTAAAGCATTCTCTGTGTTCCAGTCACAGCATATTTTCCCAAATGATAAACAGATCTTAAGATTTTGAAAGAGATTTATAATTTCCCCAGTGGTTAACTTCATGTTTTAAATATTTAAAAAAAAAAAAAAAAAAAAAAAGGCTTTCCAAGAACATCAGTGCAAAGACCAAAGATAAATCTGGAAAATACGCCACATCACAGATAACCGTTGCATCTACCATTAGTAGGTATTCAAGCCAGTAACATCTAGAAAAAACAGCAAATGGCTTTTACCCCTAGCAGGTGATGTGCTGCTGGAAGTGGGGCTCGGGACACCTTCTCAGGACAGTACCAGGAGTCTTCCAGGGCTGCAACTGCAAAAATCACAATTCTAATACCATCCCTAAAGAAACATCTCACTTCCAGGCTAAGTAATTCTCTGCAGCTGCTCAGGCTCCATGACACCAAATAGTAACTTGCCCTTCCCAGAATTAAATAGTTACTACAGCTGCCAACAGTCATTTGCAGGAATAGCCAGGGCTGAGAGATCCCCCACATTAAAATCTGTGTATAGAGGACATTGCACTGTTTGACTGAACTGTTCTTAAAAATGAGCATTTACTGTACTATTTAACACATTATTTCTCCCTATATATCTAAAGACACTAAGTTGTTCCCGTTACACAATGACAATGGATTTTTGTGCTTTTTTACTTTTTCCAGGCATTCTGTCTCACTGACATTACAGTGTCCTGTAAATATTTGAAGGGGCTGGGGGATTCTTTTTTCTTTAGTATAGAGTCTGTAAAAAGTGGTTACCTGTCTGACAGAACTATTTTCACTTCATAAACTCAGTTATAGGAAAGCTGGATTGCTAACAAATAATATGTGATATGAAAAATGGAAGATTTCCACCCCTCCCAATCGATCTGAAAACGCACTGTTACTGAACGCAAGCAGGTTTCTCTTCTTCAGTTTGTAGGTAATTATTGTACAGAGGGCCCTTTTATAATTTTGAAAGCTGAGGAGCTTTGGGGAGTTTAGGTGATGCTTGTTGTGGCCGAAAATGGGAGGCAGTAGGAGCCTGCTGGATTTACAGCAGCAAGAGGTGGCAGCTACTGCCTAGGAAGGAGGCAAGGCCACCCCTGCCCTTGCCTTGCAGTGCAGAGCCCTAATGCCATCTTGACTCTGCCACAGTCCTTCCTTCTCGGCTCCCACTGCCATTTCCAGTCCAAAGTCTGGAGGCGGCTCATAGAATTGCATAACGGTTGAGGTTGGAAGGGTCCTTTGGAGGTCATCTGGTCCAACTCCTCTGCTCAAGCAGGAACACCCACAGCTGGTTGCCCAAGACCATGTCCAGGCAGGTTCCAAAGGGTGGAGACACCACAGCTGATTTTCAGAGGGAATCTGCGTTTCAGTTCATGCCCACGGCCTCTGGTCCTGTCACTGCGCACCACTGAAAAGGGCCTGGCTCCATCCTCTTTACCTCCTCCCTTCAGATATTTATTTATATGCATTGATGAGCCTTCTCTTCTCCAGGCTGAACAGTCCCTTCTCTCCCAGCCTCTCATATGACACGTGCTCCAGTCCTTCAGTCATCTGTGTGGCCCTTTGCTGTGCTCTCTCCAGTATGTCACTTTCCCTCCTGTACTGGGGAGCCCAGGACTGGACCCAGCCCTCCAGCTGTGTCTCACCAGCACTCAGCAGAGGGGAAGGATCACCTCCCTCGACCTGCTGGTGACACTCCTCCTAAGGCAGGATAAGGAAGGAAATGCCAAGGGGCCTTATCTTCACACACAAGAGAGAGGCTGATAAGCAAGTACAGCATTGTTCCAAAGATTCTTCCTGCACATCTTGGCAGATGTCTCTTTAGAGCATCTTACAAAAGACTGCAGTTAAGAGCCTAAACTTCACAAAGCCCAGGCACCTTTTGTATTCAAAAGATAACTCTCATTCTGCAAAATTAGCAACATGAAGTTATTTTACTGGTAGCTGACTGATATTTTACTGGTAGCTGACTGATTCATATCCCTGATAGTGTCATCCCTCTCCCTGACAATGTCACCCTACAGCTCGGTTTGAATGTGAATATTTTTGTTTGTTTGTTTCATTATTTTTTAAAAAATCCTGAAGACCTGGAAAAAATTGGAAGTAATGGGGCAAAAATTAATAACAGTTATGGAAAAAGTCCTTCTCACTTAAATCTTAAAGAGTCTCTGTTCTGATTTTGGACAGTGACTCAGTTCATTAATTTGAAATGTTGCATAATTTTTCTGTTTCTCAAGAATTCTGGAAAGGAAGTGACATTTAAGCATCTTTCTAAAACTACCGGGTTATATTACAAACACTTGCCTGCTAATATCTTGATATATCATCTGAGAAAGATAGCTAGACATATTTTACTAAGGATCCTTGACAAAATCGTCATAATGTAACCCCTAATATTCTCTAAGGGATGCTTTTATCTTTGCCCCTTGATTAACAATGGGAGATTAGCGACTATTCTAATTCAGGATGAAATCAATATTCCTTCACTTACAAAACAGTCTCTGAAAGTTTTGTGGGTTTTCAGTCAATAAAGACCTAGCAATGGAAAAATATGAGCATCTGATAAAGAGAGGGGCCTGAGGTCTCTGTCACTGGCATGGACATGTCACAACCATTAGAAAAATAAGGAAAAGAAGGATAAAAAAGAATAGATACCTTAGAGCCTTAAATACTTTTGGAAATTAGGTAGTCAAACTCTGGATGGATTAACATACCTAAACTTTCTGGATTTAGAAATTCCAAGGTTTTTTGAGATTAGCATTGTATATCGGTATTCAAAGTAAAATTGAGCTCAGATTGCAATATCAAAAAGAAATAAATTTGTAGAAGGCTGCTAGCCAGGTAGATGTGTTTGCACTGGTTCCTGTGATATATGTTACATTTTATACCAAAGATTAGAAAGAAACCACAGACAGATTGTAGCATGTGTAGTATCAGTTCACAGCAGGAACTAAAGATGAAAATCTCTGGAGTCAGAGTTCATGACAAGCTCTAAGAATCCTTCCAGGTGTTTTCATGGAAATTGATACAATAGAGCACAGAGATGAAAGAGCAAATATATATTATTTTAAATCATAGCTTCAGGGCCTAAAACTAACCTCAGCAGGTACTAGGAGACCCAGCATGAATTTCAAAGCAAATGTACATCTAAAGAAAGCAATTTTTCATTAAAGTCATATCTTACACTTCTTTCACTTTTTGTTTTCTTTTTTCTCACAGTTTTCTCTTCCTACACTATAACAATCTTTACTTCTGCTACACCTTGTTAAAAAAAAAAATCAGAAAATGAAAAACAATATTTCTGCTTGTATTTGTGGCCTCTTCATTTATTGTTTCCTGACTATGTGCAGAACTCAGGCGTAATTCAACTTACAACTAGGCAAGCCAACAGCTCACACTCTGCATTTACAAAAGCAATAGTGATGCAACAGTAACAATTAATGCAAGATTTGCTATGTCAGATGCACACTACAAAAAGGAGAGAGAAGAGACAAGTCCCATTTACACTGAAGACCTGCCATGGCATTCTAGAGAAAACAGCATTTTGAATGTCCCAGTTCCTTTTCTTTTCTTTTTCTTTTCAGAATTTCCCAGAAAACTGTAATTATGGCTCAATTTGATTTCAGAGCATGCTTTATTGATACTTTTGGATAACACACTTCATGTCTCAGATCACTGTAAAGACTTCCAAGATACTTGATGGTTTTCATATGGATGAATAGTATCTGTATATTGTTTGTATTCTGGACTTTTGTATTACACAGAAGAGACACACAGCCTCTAGCACCGTTTACAAATAAATATACAAATTAGATTAAAAAATAATATTAGCTCTTTCTTTTTTCTGTTGTCAGAAAAGGAACAGTAACATTCATTTCACCTGAATAGTTTAACACAATCCAGCCCTTTGTTCAGTTACCAGCAAAACCACTTTACAACATTTCCCTGGAATTTATAGATTTTTCCATTCGCAAGTAAACTTTTTAAAAGATGTTAAAAAAACTTTAAATAATTAGGAATTGAATGCCTAAGAGAAAAACTTATTCGAAAACACACTGAGGACAGAAACTATGATTTTATCAGACTCTCCCCTGGGTTTCTGCTACCCTATATGCCAGAACTACAGCCACAGAAAGAATAATATCAGGAAACATCAACTTTGCAATAGGGAACATAGAGCACTTCTTTCCAATTCTAGTTTTAAATGAGTAGAGTACTGATATGGGGATTTTTTTATTCATGCACAGGGCTCAATATAGAAATAACTTTTTGTGCTCTAGTTGAATGCCAAAGGTACTTCCACTACCATATTCTCCTTCAAATAATTGCAAAGGTACGATATACATAAAAGATTACTTGGATATAAGCAAAGAAATGTATAGAAAGACATTGGCAAAGAAATGTATAGAAACACAGTGATTGCCCCCAGATGGATGCTAACTCTGTTGTGGCAAACCATAATATTGCACACTGTTTAGCAAATGCATCTATCTACCGGGTAAATTCCATATAGGACTATATGAGAAATAGTAGAATAAAAGTAGACGTGCATGCTTCACTTCTAAGAGCAATAGAGCTAGTGGCATTTTGGATAATAGGGAGCAAGACAAATCTTGAGGAGAAGGAAAAACAGAAGAGGGAAAAATATTAAAATGGTTTGGTTTAGGTTCAGAAAGCAAGCAAGAAATCAAAAACAAATACACAAGCATGAACTAGATATTTATCATCATTATTATTGCATACTGCAATGTTCCACATTTCTTAAAACCATTCAGACAAAGATTCTGAAGCGTTAACAGCCTTTCAGGAAGTAATGAAGGTGAAAGGCAAGGCCACTGGAAGGAAAATTGAGTTGTACAGCAGTTACAGGATTTATCAAAGGTCAGGCATTGAATTGGTGACAGGTGGAAATAAAGGCATGAAGTTTCCAATTCAGCACCCTCATCTCACTGCTATACTTCATATAAAAGGTTTGCTGCTTCTCACGGACATGCTGGCAGAAGTTAAGAGACTTAATAGAGCATAGCAGTACAATCTGCTGGGTTTTTTAAAATCATATTTGCCTGCCTCACCATTTTTTTAGGAAACAAGATTGAGTAAAATCCCATATAAAAATGTTCTTGCTTCATTGTCAGCTGGACACTTACACACTATGGATCCTTTAGCCATGTGATCACTATGACTGAGCACCAAAATAATAAGTATCCAAAAAACTGTTGTTCCCTGAACATCAATATATATATATACACATAAATTAGATACAGATTCAGATAGATATAGATCTGTTTTTAAGTTCAACATTAGTTAAATTATCATCTCCACTAGGCATGTCTCACTGGCCACTCTCCCACTAATGATCCCCTTTCCTGTCCTGAGCTGAATTTAAAAAATAGGAACAAGTTTAAGTCACACAAACCCAGGCTACTAGTGATGTCGTGTAACATGAGCACTGTTGCAGCCATATTTAACACAACAAACAAGGTCTGTTCAGAAGTAGTGCTGAGAAATCCAACCACATTAGCCATTTCTGCTGACTGCTTCTGACTGGGAGCACCGGACCACAGAGTTACCCCATGAGTCTGGTTGTGAGCAAAGGAAGCTGCATTCATGCACTGAGAACAGTGGATCGCTGTAGCTGGGAGGAAGAGAGTCAATGGTAAGGAGCAGGAATAAAAACCTCAAAATGCACCACATATCTTGGAGGTTCACAAAATCATCAAAACTTTTTCATGGTTAAATGAGCCAGATCAGTCCTCTAATTGTCTGTGGTTTGTCTGTCATCATTTTCACATGTGTCATGATTACTTTGTAAAAAGTTACCCATTTGAAAAGCTAACCTCTTTATTAGGGGGCAAGTGTATACCATATATTATAAAAGCACACAGAACAAACAGAATCAATTTTCATCCTTGCAATGAAGTCTAAATGGCCTCCCGCTCTCAAACTGTTCACATTAAACAGCAAGCATGCATGAGGGACTGTCATTTGCTCTCTGTATGTTGCCAGGGCAATCTCCAGAAATTTCCTGCAGTATATCAAAGACCTGTGTTGCATGTACCAACATGCATCTGAATTAAACAAAAAAAATATTTTTTTTTACAAGTTAATTATCTTCAAGGCTAATGCATTGTGGTTAATTTAAACACCCAGTGCCTGCTGGGTCCACATTAAAGGATATGCCACAATTGTGATTGATAGACAATATTGACTGCAATTTCCACACCCAGGACTCTGTCTGAATCTAATTTGCTCTATTCTTCTACAGCAATGAACCAGCAATGAACTGCTAAATTGTAGTGGGATACTTACTGGCATATCTACCAGGTGTATCACGAGCAGTCTTGCATTCAGCCACCAGTAATCTGTGTCAGTAGACTTCATATTGTCAGTCTACTGTGGCTTATTGCTATTTAAATAGGTCTTGCATGTGCAGTTATAATGCTTAATTGCCTTCATAAAGTGTTTGGAGATCTACAGGAGGAAAGGCCAGGTGTCTTCAGGACTGCTCTGCACAAGTGGAAGGCTCACTGACTGCATGGTCACTCATGATTGCGGGAGATGGGTTCTGCAAACTGAAGCATCCTTGGGACTTCCACACACTTCCAGAAAAACACAATCTTTATGACTAGCTTCACCAGGAAATCTGGGGATCCTGTTTCTAAAAAGTAACGCAAAGCAGCAGTGGATGGCTTAGCCACAGCCCTAGATTTTTTGAATAAGGAGCTAATGCTGTAAAATTTTCTTCAGAAATTAGTAACAGATAGTCAGACAGCCAAATACTGAGCTCACTGATACTCCAGGTAGCTCTATTGAAGCAATGAATTTACACTTGTCCCAGAAAATGAGATCAGCACTGGGCCCATTTAACAGACCAGATCCCCAGCTGGTGTTATTGTCACAGGTCTGTAATGATCAGTGTTGGTTGATCTTCTGTCTCTAGCTTCAGTCATAATACCAGCGTGTTGACAACTCTTTATCATCCAAATAATTTAGCTGATCAAGACAAATTATTGATCCACTTGTACTCATCTTTATTATTTCTTAGGGTGTCATCTTTATTTAGACTGGTGAGTGGAAATCAGTGGCGTATTCCTATCAGTGACATCACCACTGACATCAGTAATGACATCACTGGCAGTGCTACTGAGAGGGTTACATGTGGTATGCCACATACTCTTAGCTCAGCAAAGAACTGCTTATAAACACACAACTTTACTCTGTCCCTTCTCTCAGTTGGATTTTTAAGTTGTAATGGCAAGAGCTTCACACAATCAGGAATACTTACTGTAGTTTGTCATCCTTGCAAGCTTACAGACAAGGTGTTCTGCTTCAAAAAAAAAAATATCTTTTTTTTTTTTTTTGTTAGTTGGATTACTGCCTGGACAGGAAACAATGAAACAGATGTCAGGGAGCCAGATGAGTAATAGAATAATTTTGAAGAGCGATCTGAGCTGCTAAGAAGACAACACTTGAGAGGTCAGAGGCACAAAACATTTTCCACTTTTTTCCTTCTGAACTCAGAACCTGAAGCATAAGTTGTGTGTGATTCAGCCTTGTCGAGCTGGCGTGGTCAATGCAGCTATTGTTTAGATCTATCCAGCCATTGTGAAGGTCTTCAGCAGCACCACTTGGGTGGAGGTAGGAGGGAGAGAATAAAATTTTTTAAAAAGATCAAAAAAGCAAAAGCAGGGACACGTATCACAGCAAGATAAACTGTTTTACATAGTTCTGCTGTTACAGCCACAGAGTCACCAGAGAGGCTAAGAACGCATTAGCTATGCAGCCTGTCGCTGTACAGCTGTGCCGGCTTCCCCCCTCCCTCCCACCCAGTGAAGAGCTGCAGTCAGGGCTGTCCCAGGGCTGTCCTAGGGCTAGGTGGGTGTTGAATCATTATTTGTGCTACAGTGATAATGACAGCCCTTCTTGGTCCGGACAGGGAACCTTCCCCCCACCCCAGTGCTAGTCTCTGGCCAAAAGATATTTCCTGTCCACAAAGTCTACGACCTAAACTGGCAGGACAGAAAAAAGGTGTGTGAGTAACCCTGTTGTTCTCTCTCCTCCGAACTGAGAAAGTGGGGCACCCAGACCTCAAGGAAGCAGCCTGAATTCACAAGGGAACTCTATGACAGGAGGGGAGACAGCGGCATCTCCGTCCACAGGCACTTTGATCACAAAACCACCTTCAAACAGAAGTTTGTAAAATTGACAACTCTTTACCCAAGTATAACTGGCCTGGGTAATAATTCTATAGAGGATAACGGGGGTGTGTACAGACCTCTCCACCCTCAACATGCTAAGGAGCCAAAGTCCAAAGAACACTAGAGGGTACAGAGCAGCTGAAAGGGGACAAGGGGACCCTAAATGTACAAAAAGTGAGCTTGTGTCCCTCCCACCTGCCAAGGCTTTGTCACAACAGGCATGCGGTAACTGTGCCGGGGGCAAGTGGTAGCTGCAGTCAGAGGAATTCTGTAACAGTATTACCATGTTATTAAAATGCAAATTACAAAGTATTCAGTTACTCTGCCTTTATTGCCGTACATTGCAAGTTATTTCTAGACAGCAATTAGTAGACTTTCTGGGGATGTTGCGTCTCACACTGAAAGCTCTTTGCTTCAGAAAGCAAGCACAGAATACATCTTCATTTGCCTAGCTAAAGTGTGTCTACCGTAGGGAACCGAGACAACGTCAGGATCAATCCACAACGCAGCCAAACGGGACTGAAACTTTGTATGGAAGTAAGCTGCTGCCACCTTCGGACCACAGCGAGGATGAGCAGAACCCCCGCGGAGCCAAAACCCACCGGAGAACGGGAAAGTCAGAGGAAAAGGCAAGAAACAATGAACGGCTCAATGCCGTGTCAGCAATGCTTAGCTACAGGTTGTTCTGATACAACACACACCTTTGAACTGCAAGAGAGCAGAATAAATTATGACCATGCTTCCTTGAGAGCTTAACACCTAGTTTTTATTGTTCTCTACAATGGTCTTTGCTTATAAATAAAGGCTTATAAAATGCTTTAGAATAAGTACATGGATTCTCATAACTAAAAGCTTATAAAATGCTTATAATAAGCACATGTAGGTTCTGTGTATTGCTACTCAGCATTGAGAAGTCTTTCTCTTGCGGTGAAAGACAATAGAAATGAGACAGGGAATTGCAGAAAACCAGAAATCAGTTGTTCAGATCAGATTTGGGCTAACACGTGGAACTCGGTGTGTTTTATTGCTCACTACAAAGACAGCACGGATTTCTTAATAGCTGTAAATTATGAGCATGATCAAGGAGAAGAAAAATGCAAAGGAATTTTTTCCTCAAATAAACCACGGGAAAAGGACAGACAGTTTTTTCTTTTCACCTTCACCTCAGAGAAAATCCCTGGATTCCTCTGGTATTTGTACAGATTTTAGGAATCTGGCAGAAACTTGGAACTAGCCATAAGAAGCCTTTTCCCTCAGCTTTGAGATCTGATTGCCCTTCTCTGCCAGCTTCTTGGCAATGTGGCTGTTGGAGCCAGGATCTCAGCAGCTCACCAGCCAAAACTTTACAAAGCTATCTGTAAAAGGAGCTTCTGAAAAGTGGAGAGGGCATACAGCAAACTTAAAGAAGCCTCCAGCTGTATTTATTTTGTTAAGTGTTTGCACTGAGGCGTGATGTCTGTACACACTTTGCATGTAATAACCCAGAGAATTCTCACTTGTGGTTCAGGACAGCAGAAAGATGATTGTGCCACAGGTATTGCTGTCACCCTATGCAAGTCAGGCAAAAAAGTAAGTCACCAAGGTTGTTTTGGTGGTGTAGATCAACAGAGCCTAGCTGAATGCCACAGGTGGTGAGGACCTCAGAGTCCACAAGATGGTACTCACAGCACTGTCCAAAAAGGACTTGCTACATAAACCCCAAGCACTGCTTCCCAACAGGCTCAGAGCATGGTATTTAGCTGTAAGATCAAAGCACGTTGTTCTGTGGCTCAGAGAGCAGTCTGTGCCTTCCAAAGAAACACAGCCAAGTTCCAACACTGGACTTCTTTCTGAAAATCAGAAATATATCTGCATCTTCACAGGCAAGGCTTTGCAAAAAAAAAACCAAACAAAAAAAACCCCAACATTTTATGTGGGCCTAAATACTTTTATAAAATACAGCATTTCTTGTTAGCAGGATTTCTTAATGATGACTTTAACTTCTTCTCAGATTTCAGTTATGGTGAAAAAAAGTGAGCATAGCAAAGATCAGCCTGCATGAAAGTCTGCACCAGTCATTTTATGAGCAGGAACACATCAAAGGGCTTCAAGGGGTTTAATAATGGAACTATGACAGCCTAAAGAATAAACAGAATCTGAATGGACAGATGCACAGGACTTAGAGCTTAATCTAGGAGTCTGCAACTTGCTGAAAGGAACCAATATTAAAGTAATTATGCATTTAAAACAATTACTATTTATTCTTCAAAGAGCCATACTCAAGTGAAGTAACCCATTTTAAATTATTTCTGGTAATTGCATTGCATCCCCAAATTATATGTGTGCATATTCTTTGAACTAGGCTTTCCAAAAAAAACCCACCCCACCCCTGTATTTTTGCTTAAAGATTACCCCCCATCTTGAATACTTCCCCTCTAACTTGTCATTTCCTGCAAATGTAATATAGGGTGTTAAGCCTGAGTAAATACCACTAATTTTAGTTTCTGTATGTAGGACAGAAATCAGTTTAACAATGAACAATTGCAAATGCCCATTAACTTTTGATAATCTGGGAAACTCTACAAAAGTATCAAGGCATTTCTATTAAAACTGTAGTAGCTCGCCAACACATAATTGCACTTAGCAAAATGACTGAACACAAACTTAGAAGGGATCATTGTTCTGCTTTAGATAGCATAAAATAACTTTCCATTCCGGAACCTCCACAAGCAAAATCTGATTTAAAATAATTTCCAGAGCACCCACCATTTCTATTAAGACATCATCACATTATTCTTGTACAGCAGAACACAGAGAGCAAAGTCAGTCACCTATACCTTCTACTCACTAGCTGGGACAGCAGTGTAAATTTTACTTCTAGGTATAATTAACATAGTTAATGAGTAGTTTGTGGGTAGAGTCCCACTTAAGAATATATCCTGCTCCTATATACGTGCAGAGTCTAACTTTACACCAGCTAGCTGTAATATTTCTGGCTGCATAACTGCAGCAGAGCATGCTCCGTACAGACTCCCCTACATGGAACTAGGGTCATTTTGGGCGGCTGATGTGTGCCAAGATCCAGCTTACTGCCACCTGTGCCGCTAGCAGTACCCACTGCTAGCTAGTTGGCTCAGACATGGCTACATGAGGTGCAGTCCCACTAGGAGTTTCACATTTGCAGTGAATGCAGTGCTGACTCTAAATGAAATTATTTAGATTGCTGCAGACATGACAATGCTCCTCCCAGTCTGCCTCAAGGCCACCAGACCTACTCATTCTACCCAGAACTACTCCTCTCTCTCTCCATGCTTTGTCACACTGCCCATCCTCTTTTGTTCCACCTTGAGACTGTGTCTAAGGCTAGATTTATCTCACACAGGCATGTGCTAGCTAAGCTAATTGTCTCTTCTACCTGTATTTTCTACCGTATCAAAGGAGAAGGAACAGCATCTCCAGAGAGGGAATGTTACATCTACTTCAGACCCTCTCTCAGAGGAGGGAGACCTGCCCATTGAAGAGTAGCTTCCACAACACACAACGCCTTTGAAGCAAGATTAAAGAGCTTTCCTTTTGTAGCATTTTCACTATTGCTGTCTAAAGTAAGGACAGAATACCCCTGCCCATGGAGAGACCACAGACGAGTTGCTTAGACTACTTCTCTGGAACTGAATTCAGTTGCCTAAACATTGGCATCTAGCAAGATCTGAGTTGCCACGGAGTATCGAATACATCCTATGGCTCTGGCAGGTATGACAGATGATGTATAAGAAGCCCACTCCGTTCTGGTGTAGTAGGCAGCAACCGCACTGGATACTATCACCAATTGCACAGATGACTACATTATGCAACTGAAGTGAGTCTCTACTGTTGAGGCATCTAGAATTAGTTACAACTACTCCCGCACTTATCTTCTAAGAATACATCCTCACTATGGAAAGAGTGTGTGATTTCCATTTTCTGCATAACTAAAGCCTGTGAACTATCTATCCTACAGCAAAACCACAGTCAGAAGTGGGCACTTGCATTTTACTGAGGGTAGGCCTTCTCATGACAATTATGTGTCACAGACCTCACAGCGACACTAGAATGACTGGATTTTGCTTGTTGCAATCCCTGGATGGATAACATGTTTTATTTACCTTGGGTAAAAAACATGGAAATGAACTCTAAGGATTTACTGGATTATCTTAAGAGCTACTTGTATCTTAGTTTTTTTCTATTACAGATTTTAATTAATATGGGCATAAAGCATAAATAATTGAAGTCCTGATAACACCTCTTTAGAAGCCATTTAATCCTGATAGAATTCACTTCCTTAAGTAATTTCCTGATTTAAAATAATTAAAGATCAATCTATTCCCTAAGTTCCTTGAAATCCCCTTGTAGATGTTCTGGGTGCCACCCAATTTTTTTAAGTAAGGAAAGTTTAAGCAGGCCATTACTACATTCCAAAGCACTACCAGCCACACAATATCTAGGGGAATTTTCCATGAATAAGGAAATAGGATATTACTACATTTTCCCATCACTCTCCTACTTTAATTCACTCTTTCTCCTGAAATCACTTAGAAATATCTTGGCATCACTCCTGTCTTTATCCTGAGCTAAAAAAGATACAATTCATACTGCCTGAGGAATTACGCATGAGGCTAGATGGCAGCTCTTGTACAGCTGGCTCCTTTTCTCGGTCACCCGGTTTTCTCTCAAGACATCTCCCATCTTCCACATCTTCCCTGAATTAAAAAGCTCAGTCTGACTGCAAGCATAGATAGTCACCAGGACCCCTGAACGGAACCCAGGATCTCCCCAGCACCCCATTCCAGCTCCAGGTGTCCAGCAAGTTCTGGGTCACACTAGCAAATGTGTCCTCCTGCCTGAGGCAAGCAAACTGTGGCCTTTTTACTTCTTTATAATTCAAACGCCTTTCTCTCAACAATTCCTTGAGGTAATCTTTCCTGTGCTGTTTAAAATTAATTTTTTGCCCATTCTGTCTTCCTCCTGCCTTCTGGAAAAGGACACAAGAAAACAAGCATTTTTTCTCTTGCTTTTTCTTTCAGCAATACTGTTTTTTATTTGTATGGGTTTTTTTCGCTAGTCAGCCAGTACTCAATAAAAGAGCCTTAAGCTCGCAGCTTTCGCTTCCTAATGAGAAAGTATGTCACGTGGAGTCCAGAGCTAACCCACTCTATGGGAAAGGTGTGAGGTGTCTGTCCCAGTCCTGAGGGCACCCCCAGCCCTGCCTGTCCCTGCTCATGTCCCCAGGGCTCTCCCCACCCTGCCCACAGCCCAGGACTCCATGTCAGCCACTGGGGCCTTCAGCCCCTGACACAGCGAAGCTGCAGCATGACTAGTGTCCAGCTCCCCACCACCCTTCCCTGTCGTGGGCCCACTGGTAGACCATCATACTCTTCTTCCTCAGGGTGAAGGCGAGAGGTGAGCATCTCCGAGCACCTCAGAGGAAGGGGCCAGCACAGGTCACCCAGCAGGCAATGGTTCCAGGAAACCCTTCCAGGCGAGCAACGCAAGCAAGACCGCTCCTCTTTCAGTACATCACGCTGCGTATTTTCCATACTTTCCAGCTTTTGACTGCCTGACCAAGAAATAAAAGGAATTTCCTTTTCTCTAGCTAACTACTGTCACTACCATGTTCCAGATAATCAGGGTTCACTGTGCAGACACTTATTTAGGAGGATGTCTGGGACATGTGCAGTCACCTGTACCCCAAATAAATGTGGCTCTATCGATCTACCTAGAAACAGAGTAGCTCAGTGTAGTTCTGTGTCCCACCTCTGATCAGTGGTGAAATCCAAGAAAGGGCTGTAAGGGAAAAACTATGGAGACATACTTGCAGCTTGTGAAAACATGTACCTTAGGACATTGTAAGTCAGAAGCTATATCCATATCCTTGCATTTAATAGCTCTAGGGGAATCTTATTCCCTGAATTCACCCAGTTAGTTTCTGAATCCATTTATATTTTTGGCCTACACAATATTCTGAGTTCCAAGATCAGACTGTATGTTGCAAGAAGTACTTTTGTCTGCTTTTAAGCTAAGTCTAGTGGTTCACTGTTATTCTTAGAGTTCTCACAAATGTAAGAGTTATTTGAAAGCACATCTGGGAACTCATAGCTAGGATGAAAACTGGTTCTTTACTTGGTCTACATCAAAGACCAATCCCATTTACGATATGCTTGTAAGACTCAGCAGCTAATACAGCAACCCATTTCAGAAGAGCTCTGTTCTTTTTGAAGCAAAAAACACCTGAATTTTCAGACTGAAACATCAATTTTATATTAGACTGCCTTCCTTTCAGAGGAATGAGTTCAGATCTACTGCCTATAGATGCACATACCTACTGGGTCATGATCAGCAACAAATACGACTTCTGTCCTCAGAAGTTTGTTTCTTCAGTAACACCTCACGTAACTGCACGTTGTACCTACATTGGAGAAAGGAGAAAAGGAAGTGCCCTAGAAAAACATACATGTAGAAAAGCTCTTATTCAAATACATAAGCAGTTGCAGCAGTTGCAGACTAAAATAAATTAATAAAACCAAACTGAAAACCTGCAGACAAGGAAGGCTATAAGGATGAGTAACATGGGAAGACTCTTTGTGAAAAAATTACTAAAACTGCTACCTCTACTATAAATAAATTAATTGAAGTCTTTATTGTCCGAAGAAATAATGAAGCCATGTAATGTTAGGATTGCAGTTTAAGAATAGTTGCTTTTGTTGTGTCTGATTTTGGACATGAAACTACTGTTTTCTCCTAGTATGAAAATGTGCAGTGATGTGGTACTCTAGAGCACCTGTTTATAATTGACAATTATCATTGCTTCTCTCTGACTGTGCACACTTAGTAAGGATACTGTGCTTTTATTATCACTATTTCAGCCCTGTCATTTAGTCATTGATTTAGCATCCTTTGGGCTCATTTCCACAATTGTATAACAAGAAGAAATCTGTGTGAGTATCAATATCATGTCAAGTGAAGCTAAAAGCATTTGTAAAGCATACCAATATCCATTGCACACAACCAAGAAATCTGCACTTCACTGTCAGCTGAAGTAAATAGTATGGTTTCCACATACACCCCCTACCTGAAGAAAAGCAATAAAAAATGTCGACCCATGGCTCTTTGAGTTGCTGAGTTCATCATTTCTGCTAATATCTTGAGCTGTCCCAACAGAAAGTGTTCACGAGGGTTCAACCAGGCTTATTTCATATGTAAAGTGAGGTTCAGAACAACCCATGTACAAAAAATCCTTTACTCCAAGGCCAATAAGGGATGCAGCTCAGTTCCTGTCATTACATCTAAAATATTGTAAAGGTGGCTGACAAATATTCTTGCTCTGTAAGCTATATAACAAAATCTTCATCTGCCTGAGAGCCACAAGACATACACCACACCCTCTGAAGTCATGAGAAGGAGCAACTCCTGGAATAGTTCACAAATGGGACAGGGTAAGGGTTCCACAGGAGAATAAGTGAGATAAGGTTGGGAGGCTGGGAATGCCATTGCATCCTCAGAGTGCCCACATCGTGTTTGATGAATAGCACTTGATGACTCATGTCCTCCCTTAATAAGAAGAGAGACGCCTTGGAAGTGCACCTGAACTATGCATGAAACATGCTGCAGTTCAAAAAAATGCAAGCAGGCAACATCTATTTTAAAGTAAGGGAAAGACTGGGGTTTAGAGTCAACTTTTTCAGTGCTTAGAAAATTCTTTTAGAAGTTTAACTATAAAAAACTTGAGAGACAAATATTCCTATTTCAAAAAACAACTTTTAAAATCCCGTCTCAATTCCTATTTAATAAAGTTATTTTTCTGCAGAATTCTTCTGGAAAAAATGTTTTAATGGACATATATTAAAAGATAAAACCATGTAATCTAGTCACTTCACAGTCAGCTTTTAGACAAGGCAATTTTCATGTCTTTACAAGCACAGACATTTGAAATAAATGCATTGTGATGACTCTACAAGTGAAATAAGCATGTATCAGTTATAGAAAGTCCCTTGTGAAAGGTGTTTTAACCAGAGCATTAGAGGTTCCTGTTGCCCATAATGAGTGATCTTTTTTTGCTTGCATTTATAAGGCAGATAAATGAGAATTATCTATGAGCAGAACCTTTTCTTCTACTCCCATATCTTTATATGATGCTTGTGCCACATCCAGCTTGGCGAACAAAATATCATCCCAGGTCACAGTTATCTTCTCAGAGTTTCTTAGAAAAAATTTAACCACATCGTCTGAAACCGAGTTGCAAGGAATAGTATCTCCAGCCTTGGCAGGTGAGAGGTGAGACAAGTTTGCCAGGGAACTGCAGGAAACTGGGTTTGTGATCCTGCTATTCCTGGCTGGAGAATAATAAATGTCCCCCCAAGCAGCTGTCTTCTCACACATTCTGACACCGTGTCTGACACCAGCAAATTTAATTTTCCCTGTGTCTAACACCTAGGGATCCAGAGCCGTTTTGTCAAGAGCCTGCTGTCACACATTATTGACTGCTTTGCCTTTTTATCCAAGTTGGCCTTGCCTCTTGCTCGCATAGGAGGCAGCCAAAGAGTTACCACTCCCTGAATGCGAAGCTGTGCCCTCTGTCCCTTATCCCTTCTTATAGTAAAAGCAAAACAAAACAAAAGCATTGTTTGTCTCTTTACAAGTGGTTTTTTTTTTTTACAGTAAACAATAATAAAACCCCACCAGTTTATAGACATTGTGTTTGTTAGCATATACTCTGCCAAATTTTGCTGCCAAACTGCCATACTATACTTGGGTGCCACACAACAAACCTATTTATTGGCTACTCCTTTTGTTGGGATCAAAGCAGATTCAGAGTAAGAAAAAAGCTCCAGGCCATTAATTTGAACATGGGAATATTTATTTATTCTTTAACACATTTCAGAACCATTTGCTCCAGGCTGGCTGTTCTGTCACAATGAAGACATCAGAAATAGCATATGCCATGTCAGACACAGCAGAAGTATCTTCACTCAGCTTCTTTATGGAAGACAGAGGAATCAACCACCTTGATAGTTTAAATCCTAGAAGGAAGATATACTTGAGGGACCTGGAGAAGAGGTGGGCCTCCCTGTGATTTCACCTTGACCAAGTTGGTATGAAGTGCGTAAGATCTGCCCAAGTGACCTTGAATTAAATACTTGGATAAACTGCCAAAATCTTGGAGATATCATTTTCTACTTTGCCCATAAAAACATTCCACATGCCAAGAGAGTAGTTGTCAATGACACCACCTTTCTCTGGGCCACTGCTTATGAAGTTCTTGTCACTGAAAAACACAAAGCCATTTTTATGCATGATAGTTACACTGCAAACACAATCTAGTCTCCTGTCAATAAGTGCCTCCACAGCCACAATGACCAGAGGTGACATTGAGAATTTGAGCAGATTATAGATGTATAATAAAATGCAATGTGAATAAAACAGTCCTTCAGCTGCATGGCCAGCAGTATCCATTCACATACTCAAGCATACTGAAATCACAACTCCCAAGTTTTCCAAAGTCACAAACATGTTGCTTTGGAAAAAGACTGTAACTGGGTTCTGCGGCACTTGTAATGAAATAACCAAAAAACAAAAACACCCAAACTGCTAAGTAAAAAGTTAACTAATTAAAGTCCTTCAATACTATCTAGTTGTTCCACAAAACTTTTTAACTATGGTATGATCTAAAGAATATAATTTAAGAAACAGCTTAAATTTTTCTTTGTGGTTTGCTTTCTGAGACCGTATCATAACATAAGCATTACAAAATTACTCAAGGAATTTCAGAGAGAAAAATTAATATTAACACTGTCAGAAACACTATTTATTTCTTCTCTGTAGTCAGGTAGTAAGCACAAGTGACTGTATTAATTATAGACTAATATTATGCTGTTATCTCAGCTGAACAGATCAGGGTTCAGCCCATAAGCATGTATCTACCAACCTGGTAGATATACAGTTACTGAAAGCACATTCTAGATCAATGACATTGATCAATGATCCAAAAATTGAGTAATTAAATCATTATCTACCTGAAGCTGCAGTCATATGGCAGTGTGAGAGAGCAATCTCATCACTGTGAGAGGTATCAGCAATGAAACAGATACATATGATAACTCTGCATCTCTTTCTACACGTGGATCAAAACACTCCACCCAGAGGCACTGCTTTCACTTAAACTTATCTCACACACTCAGAGCTGGAGTTATACACACAGCAATTAGAATTAGAATCCTTCACAAGATACTGCATTTCAGGATTGCTTTAACAGCTATTTTTTTAGAGCAATTAAATGTCTGACTTTCTAAGTGGATTCTCAGTTTTATTTCCATTTCTTAAAACAGAGGAATCGAATCACTGACAAGTTAAGAGCTCTTTTTACTCATTGTGCTTTGTTTGACTTACTGTGTTTTAATTGCTCTGACTGAGCAAAAGGACCTTTTGATTTTGTTTCAACCCAGCAAAACTAAAAATTTACCTCCACTGGTTTCTTTTGCTTACACCAGCTTTAACTCTGTAGTGAATATGTGCTTTAAAAAGTAAAGTAGGTGAGCCAGATGCCTTCTTCCAAACACTTTTCAGGAGTGCCACACACTATGGTTGTAGGAATGACGGATGAATGCTCTTTGAAAGCTTTTGCTCTGAATCTGTAACAAGGCACAGCAATGGCTCCTTTCCAGCAACTCCCTATCCCATTCTGACAGCCATTTTCCAGCTATATCTACAGCTAGGATCTATAACTTGAATAAGAGGAAAGAACAAAAAAGATGCTAGAAGATTAATGATCTTTGGAACTATATCACCATGATCCCAGCTTCAGTCACCATAAACAGAAACACATGAACAAAACCAATATATCATGTTGGCCCAGTCACTGAATATGCTTTCTATAAACTTCAGAAGAATAGCATTAGGCTAACTTGGGCCTCTAAGCACCACCCTGAAAATCAACTACAGCATACCCAAGAATCTTCTCAGAATGCCCCTTATGAGGCAGAACTTCCTCCCCAATTATCTGTTCCCACAAAGAGTAGCAAATGTTCTTTGCTTGAACAAAGAAACATAGCAGACTCAGTTCTGCTAGTAGGACTGCATCAGCTGACGTGTCTGAGGGATGCATGCTTGCCCCATTTTCCACACAGTCTCCCCCCACAGAGAAGTAGGTGTGCAGTGCCTGATAATGCTGGATACCTGGAGCACCTCTGAGTAGCCCACAAACAACTTCCCAGATGTCTACATCGACCTCAGCCTCTGCACTTCTGAGATATCTCGTAAGTACCCAAGATAGCATGCAATCTGTACCAGTAAAGACATGATGCAGGATAACCAGTGTTGCCCTTTATGCTAAAATTGTAATCTTTTGCATTCTTGGCAATTCATGCTATAGCTGAGATTTCTGTCCTACCTGGCACTTCATCATTCCCCTCTACTAGAAACAGGGAGGACAGCAGGAAGGATTCAGCCAGTGTGGCTAAGATTGTTGTTCTGTCCAGACCCAGGCATGTGAGAAGCATGTGTCTGTCTGGGCTAAAGATCTGAGAAGGACCTCAGCATTCATCCAGATCAGTCATTAGTGAATGTGCTCCCCACAGACTAGGGCTTCATAGGTACCAACAAGCCTATCTGAGGAGGCTGCAACCTTGTTCCTTTTCTGGCCTGTCTTCCTCCCCTCCTCCTCTGCTCCTAGCCATGAAGACCCAGTGTCTCCTGCACAGGCTGTGGCATCCACTGGACCCTGCCATAATCTGATATAACTCATTAAGACAGATGGCCATTTTTGTCTACTATATTAGTAAGCTGTATCACATGAGACCTAGAGCTAGGACAAGGTAGGCAATGGGAGCCTCAAACAGAAAGGTGCAAGGCAAGGAGGTAGCAGGGGAAGGAGAGCTTTCCTATTTCACTGGTGGTAAGCTACTAAATGAGAACGCTATGTACAACAGTAGCTACCGAGTCCAAGTCTGGGTACTCACCTGGTGACTCTAAACTTGTAGTTAAAGTTTGGCTTTTCTCCAAATTCCTTGTCTGCTGGGCTAAGAGATATGACTGGTGATGGAACTGAAACCCATTTATTAATATCTAAACCTAAAAGACTTCCCTGGTAAGCCTTCTCTGCGCTTGATAACTACCTAAGTCCGTGCATCATGGACAAAAGTTTAATTATGTAATTCCAAAATAAAATGCCAGTGCAGAGAGTATAGTGTTTATATTTGAGGCAGTTTCAAATACAAAAATGTACTTATTATGGAATAACTAAAGACCACGCCATCTTGGGGAAAGAAAGTGGGAAATGAAGCTTCAGAGAGGGTGGTCAGCAGGCTAAATCAGTCAAACCTGCACCACAAATGCATAGGCATCAGAGCTCATATTTAAAACTCAAAGCACACAAATGCTTTGAGTAAGAAGCTTTATCATCCTCCCTTGTATGCACTGCCTTTGAAGATACTAAAAAAGCTACACAGTAAATATACTACTGTGCTGTGTAGCTGCTCAAACCCAGGCTAAAGACCCTTTGTTAGTAAAAACAATAAAATTGCATTGCTGGCGTGAACATACTAGGAAATTCCAAAGTATGCTTTAGCAATTGGAGATTTTTTTCTCACATCAAAGATCTCAGTCTATAAAAGGCTTCTGACATAACAGAGAAAAAGAAAACCTAATTAAATTGTATGGGAAGTTAGAATGATAGGTGGCCTAATTATTCTCAATTAATCCTGCCCAGGAACTCACGCACAAGGTGAACACAAACAAACAAATCAGTGTTGTGGATAGCTTCTTCTACTTAAGACAGAGGCAAATAACACAATAGAATTAGGTGGCATTCTTATCTAGCTATGAATAAAAAAGATGTATTGTGGATGCCTCTAAACTTACTCCTTCCTGTGATTCACCTTCGTGAACACTGAAATTTAAGCTTTCTCCTGAGACTTTATGGTTCCTATACCTGTCCTTTAAGACTTCCTCCATCACTGTGCTCAGTTCTTTTTGCCCTTGGACCCTTTTAGCTCCAAGACTGGAGTTACACAGACACAACTGTCTGATTTCACTCATACAAACAAGATTATGAATCTTTTATACCAGCACATTCTGGGCAGCTATAACCTTATCAGATGCTAACTCTGCGTTGTTCAAGATGAACCAAATTGCAAAGTATTTTTAAAGTTCCTAAGGAGATAATAAAGTCAAAATAAGCAAAATCAATAAGGCCACATATTCAACCTTGCAACAGGTCATCTTCTGAGCTGCCTCCTCTTTTTCTACATCTCACTGAAAATGGACTAGTGTACACCAAGGACAGGAAGCAGGATTAGGTGGTGCTCTGCACTACTTAGTCAGAAGTTCCTTATCTGTCTACAAAACAGGCATTTCTACCAAGTAAAGCTCATGATGGCAGAGAATAAAATCCACCTAAATATATATTGACATCCTGCCTTATACATCTCCCCAGATGATTATATATTACTCTTGTAATGGCACCCCAGGCTTAAATAAGAATTAGCAAGCTAAAAGAAAGGTGGTTTTGCTATGAGGCAGCAAAGCTCACCCCAGGGGAAGTATGTCCCTGTTTGCTGTGGGATGATATCTCAGTTCTGTCTGCCACTGCTACTCGTGCAGAAAGAACATTAAGCACCCTGCACTTCACAGTAAAACATTTTTCTCTGGTACTCAAGGAGGAATTAAGATAGATGACATTTCCATAGAGCATTCTATCCTGCAAGTGCTAACACCAGGAATACCTGACAAGTACTTGGCTGGAAACTGCATCTACAATGAGAAACAGACATGAAGTAGTAATTTTTCAAAAAAACCCTAAATACTAATTATCAAGTAGCATAGAAATATTTCTAGAGTTGCTGTTAAACATGTTGCGTTCACTTCCACATAACCTCTTACAATACCAATACAGTAGGCAGACTACATAAAGTAAAAGGTAATCTGAATTTTTTTCTTGTTGGATCCAATTCCCAAACATTTGCTGTGTTTCTGTTGTGATTGATCTAGAGATTAAGCATTTCCAGCAATGAAAACTTCTAATACTTGTAAGAGTGGGTTGGATTGCAAGCAGTTTAGAGTTCTGTGTAGGGTTTATTGACACACTGGTTTGGCAGTGATACTAGAAGCTTCATATACTGTTTTCAGGCTTATCTACTCAGTACATTGAGTACCTTCTCCCTACCCCAGTGCTGTCAGGTCACTGCTATCTGTACCTTTCCTAGAACACCCTCTGAACCAAGTTGTGGGAGACACATTACTGGAGAGGAACTGCTCCAGGGAAGTTTTTTTCCCCTTGTTTATTGACTTGAAAATGAAGAGGGAGACCAGTGATCTAACTTCTTCCATAGGACCACTTGCCTTCACTCTGTTTTAAAATAAAATTACCATAGACTGTTACTGACACACATAGAAAAAACAACAGTTTACAAAAGAGTTACTGCAGTGATTTTTTTTCCATTACTGTTACTTTTTGAAATCACTGATCTTTAATAAAAGCAAGATTCTAGGGATAAGACTTAAATTACATGCAACAGCTCTGGTTTGTCCTCCTCTAGAGAATACTGGATTGCCTCAGAGCAAAGGAAAGAATTTGGCCAACATGCTAAAGGAAGGTGCTATGAGAAAAGTAAGTTAGTGAAACGGATATTTTAAACGGATATTTTTTTAAAATCCTGGCATCCTTACCTGTGCTAAAACTTAGAGAAAAGCCATAGCTACATACTGTTTGTAGGAAACGTATAGTGCTGCTTTCCTGGGATATATACATAGTAGTTTTCCCTTCTTTTATTATTATCTCAGATATTACCCATATCTACAAATTCTTCCAGTTCTGCAAGTGTTTATGAGACTACTACCTTCCAATCCTGTCCATTTAAGTAAAATCATGGCTGGAAAAATCAAATACACAGTTTCAAGAAGACAGTCTGAACATCAAAATACATTAATGAATAAATTAATGTAAACAAACTGGCAGTAGGAATACTTACTCTTTTCTTCCCATTATGAAATGTCCCTGCAAATTCATGTAATTAAAGACTACAGATTAGTAAATTTGTTGCCATATGAAGTATTTTTTCTGTATATGAAATGGTCATGACTTAAAATGCTAGCTTTTCCCTTTGTAGGCATGGCTTATTCCATTTGTAAAGAAACATTCATGGGCTTCTTGCATGTGGACCAACAAGATTTCTTACATCAAATTTCTAAGGTGTCACATTTCCAAATAGTAATGACTTATTCTGAGTTATATAAAGGGAAAGAGGAGCAGGAGGGCATGTGTTTCCCTTCAAATTTTTATTACTGGAGTCATACTAACAAAGACATAAGTGAATCAGTCTTATGTCAGGTTTGCAAACTGCTTCTTGTAATCATGTTTTGGTATCTATGTGGTATATACTCCAGAAAGGATTTTGTGGCAGAACTTAAAGGAATTTGTTGAGGGGGTTTAGGCTACCTGATCTAATTCAGACTTTTTTTATTTTTTTTAATTTCTGAGTAAAATGATAATATGTTACAGAGAACTGTGACTAGTACAATCAAACGGCACTGACTTGGACTTTTCAGCCTGTAAAAGAAGTGATGGAGATACAGATATGACAAGTGTATGAATAATCCTGAAGCATGGCAGGAAGACAGTGAACAGGGAACAATTTTTCAGTGTGCCCCATATGCCAGGAACTAGTAAACATCAGCCAGCAAGTACAAACAAGTAAAGAGAGATTCTTTCTCACACACAGTGTAAAACTTAAATTCATTGCCACGGGATCTTGTGGGAAGAAAAATCCATCAAGGGCTATTAAACACTAAGATACCACCTTCAGCACAGGAAATCTCTGAGCCATAGATCACTAGAACTTGAAAAGTGGGAAGAAGGGAGAGAGTATAATATGACTGATTATTCTTCCATAGGCATCTGCTACAGCCACTGTCAAAGAGCAGATGCTCCTTGATAGGATAGACAGGTCCTTGATCTGAACGAGTGCAAACCCCTTTATGCCATCATAGATGATGTAAATGAAAAATATATTAACTATATCATCATATATTTCCCCTTTCTGCATATATATACATACATGCACATATATATGCATATGTGTATATGTATATACACTTTCATGCAGAAGTGATAGCCATGACTTTCTTTGATTCCACATAACCTTTTAGCTGCCAGTAATAATACAAACTGCTGCCTTGGGAAAGCATTAGCAGTCTATTGGTATGGGGACACTATTAGCACATGTGATACGAACTGTGCCACTGAGACTCCTGTTGCAGAGATTCACGTTACAGAGACTCCTGACCTAGCAGAAACTGCAACTTCAATAATGTTTTTTGACAGTTTATTTTTGTGTAATGCCCTAGATTAGAAGAAAAGAAAAACAACACACCACAAACAAAACCCAAAAAGAAACCAGCCCAAATTCCAGCATGCAGCTCCATAATCAGACCCACATGTGCTTTTTGCAGGGCTGGAACCTCTTGCTCTTCCCTACAGACATCCGTCACAAACCAGCTCCTCCAGGCATAATCTGGAACAGCCTTGTCATTACTGCTTCAGTTTCCTCAGGTCTCCTAATCCCTGCCTCTTCACCTAGTGAGTCTCAGTCCCTCTGGCTCTAAGCTTTGCTCAGTCACCCTGCTCCAAGAAACGAGCCTTTTCCCAGTCTCTCTCCTTTGATAAACGTCTTCTGGTCTGGATGTCATCTTATAGACTTCAGACTTCCACTTACAGACATCTTTCCCCAAGCTCCCAAACCAAGCATCTTTTTCTAAAATACGTTTCACCTGTGATCTTACTTGCCCTTTCTCCTCGACCTCCAACCTGTCCCAGTCAGTTTTGCTCTCCACTTCCTGTTAATCAGGCTTTTGCCTAATCCTATTGGATTCATCTTTTCCTTGTCTCTTTCCTACACAAGATTTTTTTCCCCCATTTTGCATTTAAATTAGGAAATGTCCTTCTGCAGTTTCCCTCAGTGGGTCTACGCAGCCACAATTTCCTTCTCCCTGCCATACAAACCAGATGGGAAAAGCTTTTTCTTACCCAAAGCAAACTTGTTTAATGAGAAAATACTTATCCAAAATAATTAAGAACATTATTACAGAGACCCAGCAGTGCATCTGATAGCGTATAGCTTTTTGTTCCTTTTGTTGACAGGTTTTAGTCTCAGACTTTGCACTTGTTTTGCATGTGTTGCCAACCATGTGTCATCTTGTGCCACTGCTCAAGAGGCTTGTGCTTTCTGCCTTTGTAAAATTTCATCAAGTTGTCCTTCTGGTACTGACTGATATCAGCCATGACTCTGGCAATGGATTTGGAGACCACATATATCTTGGAGAGTTTGAAATCATTTTCCCCCAGGACCCTCACCATGTGGCATTGAGCTTGTTCCAGCTTCTGGTCACCCAGTTGCATCAGCAGGTCCTTTTCATCCCTCCCTTGTAGATGTCAGGCCTTGATCTTTGCCATGATGGTGGCAGCAGCATGGCTCCAAGCACAACAGGCACATGCCAAGGCAGAAGAGGACCCATTGCAAATCTGGGTTCATCCCCTCAAGCCTGGGCTGTTAGCACATGAGACCTGCTCACCACCCTGACAGGGAAAGAGATGCAGTATAGTCAGTGATCACATAAACACGGGGATTTTTGAGTGCTACATATCTGAACAGAAGGTAAGCAAAGACTGCTGACTTAATTAAATGCATTTTACCCAACCATATTCTCAATAGTAACTAAAATACTTTAATGGGATTTTCTACACATGCTCACACCACCACCAGTCTGTCACTGACATCTAGTCTAGTAACATTTTCCAAGTGACAGTGGACAATTAATGACTTTAATAGTTGCACCTATAGTAAAATTAGTGGCCAACTGTATTTTGCTTAACATTTGCAAAAGATGTGCAATCTTTCACACACAATCCAAAGTTACACTGAAACAGACACTAATAGACAGCTAACAGCTCTGCACACTTGATTAAAGATTGAAAAATCATCAGCTTAGTCAAAAGTAAAGAAAGGATAGCTAAGGGAGAGGTTTTCTGCATTGTTCTGCAGGCAGTACATACATTAGACCTTCCATATAATGTGATACTTAGTTTTAATGTAGATACCTGAATTTTCTCCACCAACTGCACACCTAAAAGAGATCATGCTTCCCTGCTTTCTCTGCAGGTCTCCATGCATGGGAAGGGATAAGGGAGGCCAAGAGGAGGAAGCAGTAATATGCGAGGAGGTCTAGGACTGCAGCTGGGACTGGGTGAATGCACGTCATCGTCTGGGGAGCTTCCCAAAACAGAAAGATGCTCCATGACTCCAGAATGGACTTTTCAGCTAAGAGAGCATCTAAACTTGGCTCAGCTGAGGAGTGACACACACCACAGACTGCCAAAACTCCCACAGAGGACTTTCTCTCCACCACAGAGGCAGTTAGCTATCCAAACATTTCTCAGTTAAGAAAAAAAAAGCAGGGGGGTTTCTTTTTTTTTGGGGGGTTGTTTAATGAATTTTCTTAGTGACCAGCTTTGTAGTAATCTAATTTGTACTAATCTCTCCCACCATGTTTTTAATCTAATGAAAACTAAATCAACTATTAATTTTTACATTATCTTACAGTTCAGATTTGCTAAAGGTCATGAACTGTGCACAGCTAAAAGGCTTCGCTGCAAGGGAAGCTATCATCACAGATATTTCACAATAAACTGGAGGATTTTCTTCTTCCTTTTTTTTTCCTCTTACTCCAGGTTAGTAGAAAATATGAAAATGTTAAGAGGAACATAGTAACGGCAGCCAGGACATTCTGTTTGCTTGCCTTTAATCTTTCCACTGTAATGCTACTGTGATAATTGATACCAATTATTTTCATAATTCTGTATGCATTAAGAAGATTAATCTAGTCTGAAGGAAAAAGTAGTGCTATATTTGATAATCTCCAAGGCAGAGTCTTCTTTATCATCAGCGGGTTTTAAGATTTCTGTCCTTGGCTTCGTAGGCAAGTTAAAATCTCTGTGAAAAAGCAAAGTCCTACCCAGAGAACTTTGAGAATTCTACATAACAAAACCAAGCACACAAAATGTATTTATTGAAACAATCACAGAAACACTGAATTATCATTTCCAACCTGAAGCTATGGACTTCCAGAATGGTACAGACATACAATTGCAGTATTACAAAAGTGATCTCAGATTCAGTCCCATGTCACCTTTTCCAAAATAAGCCTTTGCTTGCAAAGATGACCTGTAAAAATATTTTCTAAAGTATTTTATAGGATTAGCAACTTGCCTAAATGAATTATCTTTCACAGATTCCAGTAACTAGAGAACATTAAGATGATCCAACAAAGAATACAAAATACATTAAATCAATGTTGAATGTATGTCTTTACTTTTTCACTTGTGCATTGCATTCCTATCTTTAATTACAAGAGCACACAATGATATATGTGTTGCACTCACTTACAATTAGCCGCACATGGATAATCTATTTTAGCATGCATATTGCTTTGTATATGCCATGCTAAACCACAAAAGCTATTTATATGATATGTAAGTATAAATTGCATTTACACAATATGCTACAAATTAAGGATAACAATGAGAAAAGTAGTAAATATCTGTTGACATATTAAGCCAACAAAGTACTCAGCCAAGAGTTGTCTAGATGGAAAGCTATACGCTTTTATTTAAGGTTTGCATTTAATTTACTTAAACTGATATAAAAAGCTATGCAAAAGATTATTTCAGTTTACACAAGGCTTATCTCTATTTGGTTTATATCATTTAGAAATAAGCTTAAACCTACAGAGAGTTTGAACTTAAGCTAAAGATAATTTAGCTCTTATCTTTTTGTCTCCTTTATTTTAGAAAGTAAGTTCTGTGTAATGAGTTTTATAGCCAACCTCCTCACTCTACAAAGTAACTGTAAGCAGTCTTTGCAATATAGTGTGCAACATACATGAAGGACAACAGAAAAAACATATACATCTTACAATTATTGTCTAGTAAATACAGTGAGGAGTGCAAAGAGGTGCACAAAGAAGCACAGATTCTAAAGAATTAATCTCATTTTAAAACTGCAGCACAGTTTACAAGCCAAATTAGTTTTTGTAACATGGATACAAGTTACAAACTTCTTTCATTTTTGCTTCTAAAACATAGACTTTTAAGAGCACCAGATGACTACATACTGTATACTGTATAATACACTATATCATTTTCAGCTACCTCACATTTTAAAGTGAAGTGTATTGAAACAGTAAATTTTGAAATAAAATATTTTAAAATTTACTAAACTAACAAGAAAATAAGTGAAAGGGTTTAAGCTCATCTAAAATATTAACAGTACATTACAATGTCCAATATGCACAGCTATTTACATTTTAAAATTAAAAAATAAGCACGCACATGTACACACCATATACACATAAAGCATGACAGAGGAATTCAAAAAGATGCTATATGAACTCCCACCTACATACAAAAAAGGGGAGAAATGCTGGGCAAAGTTAAAATCTTCAACTAGTTATCATTTTTTAAATGAAGATTTTAACTTGGTTAATCCTCAGCTTTGTAAATTTTTTGCCTCTTAAACAGACTACTGGAATCACATCATTTTCTTTGTTAACCTTTTCAAATACCCAGCTTCCAGGTAAAAAAAGACTTCCAGAGCGAATGTAGAAAAAGTGTAATAGGATGAGGCTGACTTAGAAACTCTTACAAATATTCTGATTTATTCCTCTGTTAAGCATGCAAATACACTGCCTAAACACTTCCCCTTCCAGCCCGGTCCTCCTAGGAAAACATGTAAAGTCAAATATGTACAGGCTAGCACAAGTAGGAGATATATTTCCTAAGGCCATTCTCACTTGCCAAGTACCATGAAGCATTTTCTTAAGAGAGAAACTTCTCTGGAACAAGTAAAAAGGAGAAGAAAAAATACATATTCCCAGAGGAAATCTATTTGCCTATTAACACTCCC
>JAVJGJ010000059.1:59654160-59679687 GCA_035590215.1 Microhierax caerulescens | reverse complement strand
TTTGCCTATTAACACTCCCTATTGCTCAAGATATTCTCTAAGGTGTTATTCCAAGCTTTCTGCCCACCCAGTCAGACAGCTTTGCAATTCCAGGTTTGTGGCGCCTGCCTTGGTAAGAATCGAAGTGAATCTGGTGGCACACAGTTGAAAATCAAAACTTTAGTCAAGATCTGCAACAGAAAGTCCACTACCACTACCAGGTAGCCCTCAGTCCCACCTGTACTCATAAGGCACAGTCCTGTGAGAACTAAGGAAATAGTCTGATATTTAACAAGCCTTTCCAGCTTCAGCTCTGTATTGCCAAACTTGGCTGAGGTTGCTGAGCTCTCATTCAGACTCAAATCTGAATGCAGAAATCCCACAAGTTCAGCATTAATAGCACTGAACACTCAAGTTTTCCCACTGCTGATTTCTGAGATACAAACGGATATCTAAATAAGGATCTACATACAAATCTCAAGTTGTACCTACGAAACAGCCAAATATATTTTAATTCTAATGCAGGTGCAATGAGCTCAGTTTTCAAACGTGAGAAAATTACATGCAAAGAAGTTATAAAAACCTGTGGTTGTATTAGCACAGATTTCTTTCCTGTCTGATCTCGAAACTGAAATGGGATTGTCAAAGGAAACATTAGTGAAATCATCAGCAACACCCTTTCTTTACATACAAAATAGAGAAACTAAAAACATGCTTTTCAAGCTAGGACCCGTTGTTACCTAGGGAATGAGGCATAGGACTGAAACAATTTTTGTTAGGGGTCTTAGAAGTATCCCACTGCAAAGATGTCAGCTTCAGTGCCCTGGCAAGATTCAATTTTGGATAATTGTGGTATTCTGTTTTCCTAAAACTTTGTTTCCTTCAGAGTAGTTTCATAGGTTTCCTTTCCTACAATACTGTACAGTATCACTCCATGTCCTTTAATGTTTTTTTAGCAGTACCTTCACTTTAATAATGTACATACTACTGCCAAAAATGTTTATAGATCTTAATGCTATACCAACATGTATTTTTATGAACTCCTGTATCCAGTGTCACCTTCCCACATCACCAAAACCTATAACAAAAAATTCCAGAGTTCCATGTTTCCTCTCCTGGGTTGGGGTTGCAGTCACTTATCTCCTGCAAGTTCTTCCCTCAAACCCTGGGAAATTTGCCCATGAAAATCCAGCACAAGGTTGGTACTAGAATTTTCCAAGTATCTTGTGATCCTGCTTGATGATAAGCATTATATACAGAATAACCTGCACTATGGGATGTGGGGTTCAGGATAGACCAGAAGTTATAAGCTCCATGTTCTTCAATTTTTCCTCTGATAGCAATGGCAGGAGTGCAGATATTTGCTGTTGCAGCATGAACAAACTTCTGCTGGTTGTGTTTTAAAGGACACAGTCTTAAAAATATTTGTGGCATGGGTAATCAGCCTGTGCTGCTGATTTCAGTGTTGCTGCCACCCAGAGAGATGCTCTGGCTGTCACATTACTTGGAGAGCAGGAATAACTAAGAAGTTTGCACAGACAAACTTCTTCTGCCAGATCCCAAGCCAGCCACAGACTGTGATAAGCATTCAGTCAGGGTTTTAGTGTTTACATTGTATTTTCCTTCTGCTATGCTGTTGAGGAATAATTGTGGTTTTATTTGTCCTAATGATGTGATTATGCATTGCATTTGCCTTTTTCAGGTAATGTCAAAGGAGCTAATGGCATCCCCTCAGGCTTAAACAACACTAAGCAAATCTCAAACCAAGGTAGGTACTTCTCTGGGAATAAATATATCCAAAAGAGATGTATAGAAAAATACAAAAGGCCAGACACATTGTTTCCTCTAGCAGAAATAACTGAATTTTATGCATGTAGCGTCTGGTGAAGAGGACTTTTGAGGGTAGAAGTGTTTGAATTCTACATACATACTTTAAAACTACTTTATATGTTTATTTAGATATAAAATAGTGATGTCTTGAAGTACTGAAAATCTTTAATTTTAAAAAAATTAAATCACTATCACTACCCATGCAAATTCTAAAAGTTCATTAGGGATCTTCACCTGAAAAAGCACTACTTAAAAATCAACAGTCTTCCTTAGATTGGGAGTCTTAAAATCAAATCTAAATATGCACAAAGTTGACTAAATAGCATTGGCCAGACTCTCCTTTTTCTTTCCCATATCAAGTGAATTGGACTTTGTATTTTTATAATAAATGATAACAGGAGTGTTTACTAAAAGGATTTTCATTGCCTTGCCTTCACATCAAGGCAGTACAGCATAACTGAACAGCTTCACAATTGAGGGTTTGGGGGTTTTTTAAATTAATGGCTATTCTATTTTATTATATTTTCAAGTGAACGGAAATTGACCTTCATTGTGTCTTTAGTCAATCTAGCTCAGAATCAAAGAGCAAGTTAATTATAACCATTTAAAACTTAACAGTTGAAGTCTTTTGATGTAATATCGCATTCATTTCTAATTAACTGTACATATGTCTTGCCGAGTTATCCAGTAACTCTTGAGGTCTGTCAGCATAAAACCTTAATAAAAGCATGAACACTTCAGGATGAAGATTAGACAATCATTATATAAGAAGGAACAGAAGGTGACAGGGAACAAGACTGCATATAGGAAGAAATCTCTGCTTAACTGCTTTCCCTAATGTTCTTTAAAACGTGGCAGCTGTTGCTGCTGCATGGTGGCTCAGTGTCCTAAGAATCTGGGTTGTCAATTTTAGTTTTAGAAGCAAAACCAAAATACAAGCAGCTGTATATTTCAGCCTTTTCAGTGACTCATTATGTAAAGTTTTAATTTCATCAAGCATAAACATCACCTTTCTGTAGCTACGTACAGCCCCTGTCCTAGAACCTGGTCTTCAAAATCAGTGGAAGCCATCCCAGCAGCTCACTGGAGTAAGCTGAAGTCTAGGAGATGCTGTCCCTCTCCCAGTGAAACTCTTCTCTCCAGTGACCAGATTCACTTTGCAATAAGGATCCAGCAACGAGCTAGGAGAGTTTGGGATGTTTCTCTAAAAACGAAGCTATGTTGTTTCTTAGTTCATTAAGTTCACCATTATCATCATTATTCTTAACACCTTTACTCCCCAAAATAAGTCCTCTTGGAAAAAAAGACTTCACAACATGGTCCTAAACATGATTTTCATTCCATAGGGTTCTTAAAATGGCAATGGTCTAAAAAGTAGGGCTCTGAAAAAGATCCAGAGTCACAGTGTGCCTGCTTTCTTCAGAGCTGCTTCTGTCACCCAAGGGATAGATTTGTTTGGAGGCTTTTTTACCTGTTGTGGGAAGGATATGAGCAGGTTGCTTCTCCACTCTGCTTCTTCACTTCAGCTTTGAACCTTACTTTGGGTTAGCCAGGCAGAACAAAAGTGAACCAAGCACTGTCCTCAGAGCTCTGTGTACCTCACTGGGCACGCCTAACCACAGCTGAGGAATATAAAATGGAGTGTAATCTGTCTACTCACAGTAGTGAAACTCAAGCAATAAAGGTCTTGTTGTCAACAGCAGTAACCGTAAATCAGGGTAAGACTGATCATCATGTGGAATAAAGAAAACAGAACAAAATAGCCAGAAATCCTTTGGAGTGGATGAAGATCTGGGGAAGGATGTTGGAAAAAACAAAACATCAGGATCGGGGAGAAACAGCTATGCTGGTTTTTCTTATTTATAATTTAAATGTTATTTGAAGGTTGCTCTGGGAATATAGTTTACGACACAGCCTTGAGGAATGTCCAGGACAACTGAAAAAAACATTGCAAATCCACATTATGCTAAGGGATGTAATTTATTATGGGTTATTGTTACCTTGGGAAGGATGAAAATTAGTATGTGCTAGATAATTAGAGGAGTCAGGAAAAGCAGCACGACTGGAGCAACAGTAGGCACCATTGGAGGAAATCTGTGTATTACAACATTTTCATTTATGAAAGTGTGACACATCATGACTCATGCTTCTGCACATTATGCTCTGCTGAAATCCATTGAAATCAGTGAGGAGACAGAAGCAAAGAAATGTCAATCACTCTCAAAGTATGTTTTCCATATTTTTCCCCAGAAAGAGGCTCGCTTTATTTTATTTATTGATAAACCACTGTATTCAGTAGATAGGTGCAGTATTTTCTTTTCACTTCAATGGATTTTTTGCCCACTGAATATCTGTAACCAGTAAGCCTATTCTTGCCAAGGTCTGGGAAGAATCAGACTAAAGGACTTCTGTTGCATAATTCTGTATCCAGTTAGACTTAAAATAAAAGCATATAATTGACCACAAAAATTAGTTTTGTCCTCATAAAATCTTTCCAAATAATACTGAAAGGAAATTATGTCACTGAGAATATTTTGTATTCAAATGTTTTTGTTTAGCTTCTCATCACAGCCAGCTAGCTGTCATGAAAGTGCTTTTATATTTACAATGTTTCTCAGCATGAATGATCCCAAAATGTTTTGGGGTTTTGTTTTGTTTTTTTTTTAATGGGAAAATATTCACCACTGAAATCCAGCCTCTTTGGCTTAGAAGAAGGCAGGCAGCTAAACAAATGGGATATGAAAAGGCCATGCAATATAAAATGGAAGTAAATTATGGCCAGTACTTACATGCAAAGCTATGCACCATACAAGTGTGACTGAATTTATATTAATATCCATACACTGTTTCTATTTTGAGGGTCTCTACTGAGTGAGGTCTGCACTGAAACAAAACTTAACAGAGATTCACCTAGGAAACTAGAAGGTGTTGGTCTAGAGTTCTGGGGTACATGAAACCTAATTCATCAGCCTTAAATCTCTCATTGCCCTTGCCCTAATCAGATGTAAGACTAACATGGGAAAAATTCAAATGTAATTCTCCAACTTGTACTACCTGCAGTGCACAAACTTCTTATAATTTAGCAGCATACTGGTCATTTCCTCACATAGCTATACTAGGTATCTGGCAAATGGATAATATAATTTAGCTTTCCTGGGTCTTGAGACACTAACGGCTAAATCTGCAGAGCTTCCAGTTCTTCCCACTCTTTCAGCTCTAACAGCAGCCAAAATACAAGCTCTTCATGTATGGCCTATAGCCTTTCAAAGATGTACCTATGTTCATTATGTTCTTGCATCTAATAAATTTAAATTTCCATCAGAAGTTGTCCTTTTAAGGTGAGTTGAAAAGCAGTTGTTGTTATTTACAATGCTGAGGTTTAGCCCAGTCTACCTTAAAAGACTGACTACAGATACATCAATCACTTTTGAAATGCTATGGCCCATTTACCAAGCAACTAAAAAGCTCCTTCCAGAAGTACTACATGAAATCCCATTCAGGGATTCACGACAGAAACCAAGCAGAAACCAAGCATAGAGGTCGGAAGCTTGCATGATCAAAAGCTTTCTGCATAGAAAAAAGTTGTGCACAAAAATCCAAAAGCTGCTTATTACGAAAACCTGAAAATTCATAATGACAGGACTCAAAAACTGAAACAAAAGGAACTTGCATTGGAAAGGAATTACCTAGACAGACATTTATATTTAAAGAATGTGAAAACTCCATTTTGTGCAAAAAGAGCCATGGGATGCTCCTTTAACTCCTAGTCTTTTTAAACCAGTAAAAGACAAAGCTGGGAAAGGAAGTCTGAGGTCCAAACATGCTGTCACATTCTGCCATATCATTCCTTTCAGAAATGCAGTCTCAAGCATTGTGGGGTTTGCTCTGTGTTACTTGTCCTAGCAGGTTATTCCAGAGCATTAGGCTCGGATGGTGGGAGGCCGCTTTCTCCATTACAGGATGAAACTGTCTGTGCTCCTCCACAGACTTCGGCACTCACACATTTTTCCCCCTTCTTAATATTTACTGGTCTCTTGTCTTTATAGGCAACATAAATAATCCCCTCTCGCTCTTTTTCTCCCTGAGCAAGGCGATCCTTCATTTTTGTCTGTGGAGTTACTTCTGTCCCACGTGTCACCCCTGAAGAGAAGACTCTTCACTGACACTGACACTTCAAAACTCAGATGAAACCCAAGTCTCTGCTTTTCTAAAAACTCCATGTAGGATTTTTCAGAACAAGCTAAAGAGGTGCAATGGCATGAAATGGATGCCATGATCTCCAAGGAGTCTGTTAACCAGAAAACAGCTTCCACAACAGGACACTGCCCTATCTAGGACAGCATTTATCTCACTGAGCTGTACACACTGGCATTAGGCTCCTCAATATCTAATGCAATGTGTACATGGTGTACACATGGTATACATGGAAAGGTTTTGGTCCTGGGGGGCTGCAGGGTGGCTTCTGTGAGAGGCGGCGGGGCTGCCCCACACCAGGCACAGCCACTTCCCACCAGCTCCAATGGCCCCGCCATCAGGCACGGCCAGGCCCTGCTGCCAAGATGGTGGTGCTTTGAGGAAAGCGTGTGTAAGGAAGGGCAGAAAATGTTGGAGCAGGAGGAAGAAACATGAGGAAGCTGGCAGATGAGCAGATAGGGGTAAACAGCAGACAAAACACCACAGATGGGAGAGGAGGAGGCACTCCATGGCACAGCAGGTACCCCTAAAGGCACTGTGGCCTGTGGGAGACCCACACCTGAGTGCAGCAGAAGAGTGAGGAGGAAGGGGCAGCAGGGAGAAACCACCATGTCCTGACCTCAGCTGCCTTCTGCGCTGCTTGAGGCCTCGCTGAAGGGACTGACTGCAACCTGCAACGAGAGCAGGAGTCTGGACTGAAGGAGTGAAGCTGAGCCTGTGAATGAGGGCAGACAGGTGTTCTAAATGTCTGTATGTTTCCCAACACCAAGTCAGTACTCAAATATTTAGATTAATTGGTAAATTATTTCCCTGCCTTTATTTTGACCTACAACCTTTCCACTCTCTTGTTCTTCCTACTTTCTGCCCCCATCCTGCTGCTGGGGCAGTGAGTGAGCAGCTGTGTGGGTACTTGGCCACATGCTGAGGCCAACCCTATACATATAAACAAGATGCACTTCTGAGGTAAAACAAAAGTCTCTGATCATCTTCCAGAAAGTCCAGTTCAAGATCTAAACATTTCATCTCTACCTTCTTATTTGCACCTGCCTGTAAAAAGCCTGGAGGAGAAGAGTTTCTGCCTTCTGCAAAAGTAAATGGAGAGGACCCAAGAAACCAGGATTCACCAAAGTCTCTGTTTTGGGCATTGAATGTTACACACTCTAGTATCAGAGTCTCCTTACCCAGGTAATAGAAAGAAAGGAAAGGTCAGAAAACAGAAGAACCTAAAGCTAATATTACTTATTGAGAATTTTAAAGAGAAAATGTCAAGGTTAGCAATACTGCTCCAGAATGACTCCCAATGAACTGTCCATCAGATCAAAGACGACAGATCAAAAAGATCTGGTAGATCAGATGAGAAAAGGCAAAGCTTGCAATCCCCAGAATAAAAAAGAGGAAGAAAAAGGCCTTGAAATTATGTTCATATAGGTTAGACATTTTCAAATTTGCCTGGCCTTACACAGTTGCTTCTAAGATCCAGCAAAGCAGGCTGCTGCAGCATGTCTGCAGTTATTCCTGAGAACTCCTGGAGGAAAGGGGAGGCATCAGAGGCCTAGAAAATAAAAAATAGTGCCTATCTTTAAACAGGAGATAAAGGTTCAAGTCAATATAACTTCAGTTCTGTTTCAGAAATCAAACAAAATTTGATATTAAGTACTGGGAGTTTGTCAAGAAGATATCGCTTCAAACCATTCTAGTTTCCTTCTAGGGCAATGTAATAACTGACTTTAACAAAGCCTCTGTTTCCTACTTGTTCCTATTGAACATGTTCTGGATTAAATGTCCATAGGATGGAAGGGCATTGGTAGATAACAACCATACCTACAGAGTATTTTCTAGTGTGGCACTGAGAGACTGGAAAGATGTAGTGACTGAAGTTCTGTAAGGGTCTTCCCTGGATGCAATACATTCTATATCTAAATTAACCATCCAAATTACCCAGTACAGAGTATACTTAATACAAATACCAGCAACACAAAACTGGAAGGGACTGCAACCATATTAAAGGACAAAATAACAATTTAAAATGTATATTTTTCAGGAAAATTAAAATGTTATTCAGGTATGAAAAATGCAAAAAATAATTTCTTGGAACCAGAAACTAGGAAGCTGCTGGCTAAGTCACAATTCTACTGAGACTGACTGGAAGGTTATAAAGAATTACAAGCTAAACATGAGTTAACAACATCATGCTGTTGCATGTTGTTGAATTAAAAAAAAAAAATAAAAAGGAAAACAACATACTAGACTTCTAATCAAGATTAGAGATTGCAAGATTTATAAAGGGATCCTTTTTTTCTGTCCAACATCTAGAAGAGCTTTGGTATAAAATATAGCTCTCCACTACAATTCAAGGAAGATGAAGAACAACCAGACAAGTGTAGAGCTGAGCAACAAGAACAATGAGAGCTAGAAAACACCCTTGGCTAGGGAAGATGGACAAAATTAGAAGAGAAACTGTGAGCAGACATAGTAAATCTTTCAAAAGAATAAATGGAAATAAACAGGAAAGGATTAGTCTATTCTCTTACGTCATTTCAGACGCCCTAATGTATCCCGCTTGTCCTCAATGTCCTGTCCAGGACAGTATCCCGTAGGACTTGTTCCACATGGGCCAAGCCTCCAGAGATGCCATAGGGCATCTAAAATGTCACTTTGACAGCAATCTCTCCTATGTGAGAGAAGATGACTGGTATATAGATTATGCTGTGGGCAACAGACCTCAAGGCAAAGTTAATACTGAGCAATATGCCTTCTCCCTACACTCCATTCACTTTGGGAATGACTCATTTCATCCAAAAGTCTAATGTCTGAAATAAATTAGCTGACTTGTACTGTAGAAGTTGTGAGTCTTGCACTCTAGAACTTGCATCCATTCTCCACAGGGGCAGAGTGACTAAAGCAGGTGTAGATGTGTGTCCTGTAAATATCCACAGTTGTATGACATTAATTTCCCCCCATTGTATAAATATTACCTCCCAGGTCATCCAGTATTTTCACTCCATCACAAGTAATGGTCTTAATGCAAGAAATACAGGCTGAAGTTCTACAGCCTGTGCTAAAAAGGTCAGATCGTAAAGCCCCCTGTTTATTCTTTTAACCCACTGTGTATGAGCAACCTCTACTCTTTTGTACAGTGTTCCACAAAGCCTCCTGAACTAATTTCTCAAAACAAAAGGAAAGGAAATTTTAGCTGTTACTCATTCAACAGAGAAGTAAAAAATTGCACTGCAATATGGTTATGCTTGGTATTTTATCTCTATATTGTGTTTTAAGCCTCATTGTCGAATGCTTATAAGATCAGACAAAGACCATATTTCAGCCTCAGTAAAAGGCAGAATGTTTTCTGTCTCTGAAAACGGACAAATTCATCCACAGTAATTGGCCATCCACCTAGCAAGACATAATCCAAAGTATCCCCAATTGGTATCTCTTAGTTTCATCTTTGTTTTGAAGGAGGGAAGAGAATATTGGAAAGAAAACAAACCATTGTTTCTCTGCAGAAATTTGTTTTTAGCTTTTCAATCTTGCCTATTTACTCTGTGTCAGACAGTGCATAAATGAAAGAATGGCAAGGGCACTGCTGTGACTTTTTTCCCCATCTTCTGGCAATTCAAGAAAATAAAACCCAGTACACCTGGCAAACACAAACTGCTACTGGCAACAACTTCTTCAAAGAAGTTCTCAAAGTAGTCTATATAAAAAATGAATTTTCTGTGGCTATGATTTGCTTAAGCAGGACTTTGGTAATAAAGCAATTGCCTTTATTTTCTGGAAACTGTCACTGTCCTTTAGCAACACAATGTAAAGCATTGCTGGAACAGACTGTACTACAGACTTGTCCTGGGTATATATCTGTAAACTATCCAACTGTCCTGGCTCTTCGATTCCTTGGGGAGTCTTCGGTATACTTACTTAGAAGGAAATAAATTGCTGTTGAGCTTCCATCTTCAGTTTCTGACATGTTAAATGGTGAAGCTTACAATATTTGTATGATTCTTGTAGCATAAATACAAGCAAAGGATACAAGCAATGAAATTGAGTGAAACTGAATGGATTATGCATGCAAATCCCTACCAAGCATGCAGTAAAAAGTCTCAGGATCTTCTATGCCATCAGAGCCTAACTTGGATTTTGCACTTCCACTTTTTACATGAGCTGCTTCAGCACCATCCTGTAGGCAGTGCGATATTCTGTGCCTAACTCAGAAAGCAGCTGAAATGTTCACACTAGTGTTTACAAAGATCACATCATATGATGGAAAAAATCATATACAAATAACTGCAAACCAGTTTCTGTCCTTCATTTATATCTCTGAAATATCTATGGATATGAGCACAGCCACAAAGCAGGTGGGGTTTTTGCAATACTCTGGTGGTACAAACCTCAGTGATAAACTGGATAATAAGCAATGGCCACCAAAACAAAACTCACTCACATGGATTCTCTCACACCCAATAGCTCCTGTCCAAGTAGTCTGGCCAGGGTCACTTCAGTGACAAGGAGGACAAGGGACACTGGATATGCATCACATCACCTGTCTTCTTACACATCACATCACCTGATTGGCAACCATGTGCTGGTTTTCTGATGTGTCTTCTGTATGCATTAGGGCTTGACAGGAATGGTGATATTTTGCCTTTTCCATCCTGTAACACTTCTGTAAGTCATTAGGCAACACTGCTGATTTCTTCATTATTCTTTGGACTGTTTCCACATGTAGCCTGTCCTTTATCATAGCCTGTCCTCATTTTCTTTGTTGGTATGTCTTGAGAAGGTGGAAGTAAATGTGCTCTGTTCTTTAACAACTGCTAATCTGGATGCCATCAACACATGCCTTTCTTTTATTCTTTCATCTTCTTTGTTGTTTGGTTGTTTTGGTTTGTTTTTTTTTAATTAACTTTTCTGGTACTTTCATATCTAGACACTCTCATTTATGTCAGTCTTAACATTTCAGTTATGAGTCTCTACATTCTTAATGCTGAAAACCAGTAGGGCAAGGTAAAGATAAGTAATCTTGTTAGACCTTTCCCTGTTTATCCATCAAACAGTAGACCAAAATCCTTTCCTCATCTGAATGAGTAATTCAGAGAGAAAATTACAGCATAAAAACAAATAAAAAAATCAAATGACAGGATCAAAATGAGAGTCAGAATTTACTTCCATTCCATATATGAAACGTTTTTTGACACAAAAAAAGAAAGCACAGAGGTGATAATCCTGTAATTTTCATCAGAATCACTAACTGCAATTCAAACTCTAGGATAAAGGAAAGCAATTTAAACAATGAAATATCAATTACATTGATCAGCATGTTTTTATAAAAGGCAGTGCCACTCAATCAGCATGACCATAACAAAATCACATTTAATAGGTTCCCCATCACTTGGCTGATATACCAGAACAGTGTAAGGCAAGCACACACATCCAACAAATTCAGGATACTTTAGCTACTTTTAGTACTTTTGACATTGACATGGAAAGTATAATGAGCACAGAGTCTTGAAAGATGTTTTTCTCTCTGTGGCTGGTAATTCACTACATCTCACAATTGCCCAAGTGCATTATGATATCAATGTTCCTACTCCTGCACATCAGAACAATAGCCATTTTCAAAGGCAACAGAATGACAGACAAATGGTCTAGTATGAACTAAAAAATCTTAAAAGGCTTTTGCTTGTGCTCCATTCACCCTTTTGGAAAGGAGCTTTTGTGTTGTCCTTATGGTTTAGTTGCACTGCACGTACCATTTCAGTGTCTAGAAATCTCCAAAGATATTCACAACGCATCATTTAAGGGAAAGCATGGCATTTTTCAAAGTAAGCTATTTTTCAAACGATGACGTATTTAAGATAATTATGCCATCTACTTCAGAAGCCTAAAGGTGAGGGTTTCAAAGTAGCCCATATTGTCAGCAGAAAGGTCCTCCTCCTAAAATACTAGAACAGGACTAAAGAAACAGCTATATATTGGAGCAGTGGAGGGAGGAAAGGTGGTAATTCTGGGAAAGTAAAGGAAAAGGTCTGCTGGGTTAGGGTGTCCTTTACCACAAAAAAAGCTACTGGGGAGTCTTGTTGCAAGTGTTCATATCCCAGCAGAGAGGAGAAAGGGGATTGTTATGAAGAGAAACCTACCTCCTCTCAGAGTGAAGGAGAAAAATGAAGTCCCAGCAAGGCCAGTAGCACTGTAAGCTGCTGTCTCCACCATAGTCTGAAGTCCTAAGAAGGACAAGACCTGCCTGCCCAAACAGCCTCAAACATCTCAACACCCAGGAACATGGTGTGGCTTGCAATACTTGCTGCAGCTCTATACATTTCTTGATCGTTATGGTAGAAGATCCAAGTATTGTCCATCATTTTTTAACACTCATATGTACCAAGAGTACACTGACACAAGGAATACAGGTTGCCCCTTGTAAAACTATATGAGCAAAAAATGACTAGAGAAAACACAAGCATTAAAAAACTCTCTTGGCTTTTAAGAAGAATTGTTGGCATATAAGAATGTAGAATCAAAATCTAAGTTTCAGATGTCATCTAAAACTTAGACTTTATCTAAAGCTTATCCGAACACTAAAACTCTAATCAGGAACAGGTACATGGTCTTCAAAGGCACACTCTTTGTACTCCTTTATTCCTCACTTGGAAGGGTGTCTCTGGTTACTTGAAGTGACAGCTGGCATTCACGTGGAAGGAAGGAGTTTCTTGTTTCACTATTACCTCATTGTACATACAAAGATGTTTTTCTGAGATATGATGTGATTTGACATGAAGTGAGGCAATGGTAAAAAGAATTTTTAAAGGTTTCTTTCAGCTTGGGTGATTCCTGTCAACTCATGAAACCACCACAGAGCAAAATGTTTTGTGAATAATTAGCAGGTTAATTACCCATAAGCAGTGAGTAATTTGTATTACCTATGTGGTTAGCTCATCACACTAAGAGGCACGCTGATTGCACATGTCTGTGTTGCCTTACAAATTAAAGGCTCAACCCTGCAAGGCACAGTCTGTCCTCAAGTCCTATTGCTGTCCCAACAGTGCACAACACCTAATCCAAAAGAGATTCCTAAGGGATGACAAATGCGTGGTGGATTTCAGATAGGCTCCCTTAGGACAATGTACTTTAGAAAGTAAGACAGTCAAGAAAAGCAAAGAAAAAGACAAATTTAACTAACTGAGCCCCACCAGAGCAAAATGAAGTATTTACTGTTCTGGCTATAACTTTTCCTTTATCGTCTATTCAGTATTCATAAAATGACAAGATCATCCGTTGTTGGAGGAGCTGGGACAACCATTACTGCAGGAGTGGCTGTACACATGCCTGTATGCCTCATCTGTGCACACTCCATCCTGAGACCCCTGGAGAAATTTCTCATTTTCCCCAGAGACACATTCCTAGACTTCGTCTCTTTAGTACGTGTCTGTGGTTTTCAGTCATACAAAGACTTCCACATGCAATTTGTAGGTCAGTAGAGCTGGCTACCCCTTATTAAATAGACCTTTCTCATTAAATTTGGAGAAATTTGTGGAGTCTTACTATACTGACCACAGAGAAACCAAAATATCCCCTGACATCACTGCACTCCCAAGTCCCAGGAGAATTCATGAGGTGTGCTCACCTGGACTCAAAACAGATGTAGCACAGCACTGCACCAAGATGCATGCCAGAGAGGGAGCTGCTTCCCAGCCTATCCCCGCTGCACGCAACTAGGTAGAGTATTGAGGATAAAGGGTCTCCTGGGGTGATAGAAAGTGGACAGTTTAAGGCTCATCTCTACTACGCAGCCTCCTCCTCTCTCACCAGGCTGTGCAGTGCACCTATTATCCCACAAATGAGCCACTGCTTCAAATAGATTTCCTTTTAATTTAAAAAAGCATCAAGGTGAGCTGCAAGACAACCTGTCTCTGGACTTTGCCTCAACTGGAAATTGCAATGCTAAACAAGAAAATTATCAGTCAGCAACAATGACTCAGAAGTAAGTTCCTACTTTTTGGTATCCAAAAGCTCTAAGTATCAGAATGCCAAGCAACCTAAGCTGCCAAGGGAAGTATGTGTGAATGAGGCAGGAGGAAGTAAAAGTATCCTGAAATATGTAGAAATTTAATGCTACCGTCCAAAGGAAACACAGGTGGATGAATAATCATCTTTCATTTAATATCAAAGAACAAATACTGTTTTATAGTAGGCATAAAATAATGCCAGCTCCTTCCATTTTCTGCAAACTGTGCACAAACCTCCTCCAGTAGAAAGTTTTGCCTTAGTTTCTCAGCAAAATAATTAAAGGCTCACAAGGGCTTGCTTTCCCAAAGGCCTTGAAAACTGCTGGCAAACAGAGCTGTGACCCTGCTGCTACACATCCTACAACACAAGAATTAGTATATGCTACATATAGGTAGAATAAAAATTGCAAGCTGTAATATAATATAAACATAAGTTCAAACATTAGATTAGTGCCTCTGTAAGATGGTGCTCCAAATAGCAAGCAAATTAATATCCAACATGTCACAATTCTTTGATTCAACATTTGCTTAAAGATGGGGGTTTTAACTCCAGTTCTGAAATTAGCTTCCATGGGTTCAAACATGACATTTAAATGTTATTTCAGCATAGATTTATGGGTGATTCATTTACCAGAAATTAAATGTGTGAGTTCTTCTTCGTTGCAAATCATCAGTATGTGGTCTGTTGAATAGATGCGCCTCCCTCTACTCAAAAGCTGGGCGCAGGATGTTTTCACTGGTATTTGAAGTATTTCTTAAAACCGCGACCTCGACCACTGGAATAACGTTAGCACCACCTAGAGGCTCACGTTAAAATAACGCTTACATTTTGCCCAGAAAGATTTTAATTTGAAAATGCTTGTATGTTATACCTCTCCAGCTTAAGGAAGTTTCCTTTGGCTTATGGTTTTGAGAGCTATTTCTGGTACAAAATTATATTCCAATGTCTTCATCCAACATGGGATATTTAATTGCAAAAAAAACATGTTTTCTTTGCTTATCTTCTGCCTTGAAAGAAAACTAGAAAGACAATTAATTTAGCTTTATTTTGATATAATTAAAATGGAAAAAAATCTCCTTAGCAACAGACAAAAAGCACAAATGGTTCTATTTTATTGTCTTTAAACAAATTAACGAATTCTATTAAAAGTGCAATCTTAGTACTGATTTTGAATCTGATTTTGAACACAGCTGACCAGATCTGTCTTTTAAGTGAACTCACCCATATGAAAATATTCCCATACATAACCACTTTCAGCATCTCCTGAAGACTCAGAAATACTTTTCCTGCTTGACGGTGTCTTTTTCTTGGCCCATAGCATGTCAGGGACTCCTAGTCATCCTGTATTTATCTTGTATATCTAGGTCCTGCATTTCTACAAATGAGTTCTAAGTTTACAGGAGAGTTTTGCAGTTGACCCCTCCATACATGACTTGGCATTTTGTCATGTTTCTTTCCTCGTGCCATGAAATGACAGGAATCATCTGTGGCTGGCAGAGCTGGAACAAACATTACTGCAGGAGTGGCCACGACTGCTGACCATATACATGCCTGCATGCCTCGTCTGCAGCCTCCCCATCCTGGGACTCCCAGAGAAACTTCTCATTTTCCTTCCCCGGAGACACATTCCCTTCGCTCTCTTTCGTGTCTGTGGGTTTCAGTCATGCAAAGACTTGCTATCACTACCCAATTTTTCTAGTACAATATTCCAGTTCTTCATCATCTCAAAAGAGTTTCCAAACTTATTTTGTCAGAAATGTCATAAACAGATGAAGAAGAGGTTTTCATTCACATCTCTGAATAGATTCCTAAATTTCTAAAAATGTACCCTTTTGATGACAAGGCCTTGAATACTTGTCTGTTTCATACTGTATTTTATTTGAACTTAATAAATTCAGATATTATACCCAGCTTTTCTATGGTATCCCAACTGCTTTTTAAAAGTTTGTTTAGTAAAATACACTATTTTTCTTAGTTCAGAGAATCTTTGATGATGTTAGCTTTCACTAGAAGCAACAGTGTCCCACTGTTATTAATATAATTTTGCTCTTCAGCCTATACTGGTGTCCTGGTTTCAGCTGGGATGGACTTAATTATCTTCTTAGGAACTAGTGCAGTGCTGTGTTTTGGCTTTGATGAAAGACTTCGCAGTTCGTCAGTCCTTGCTAGCAAAGAGGCTGAAGGGGCACAAGGAACTGGGAGGGGACACAGCACGGTCAGCTGAGCCAAACTAGCCAAAAAGGCATTCCATACCATGGGACATCATACTTTGTGTGTATACCTGGGGGGTTGGCCAACACTGGTGGATCATTGGTCAGGGACTGGCTGAGCATCGATCAGTGGGTGGTGAGCAGTTGCACTGTGCATCACACGTTCCTTTTTTCCTTTCCCTCTGGATTTTATTCTTTCCCTTCCCCTTTTCATTATAACTGTTATTGTCATCGTTGTTATTATTGTTCTTTCATTTTTATTCTATTTCAATTATTAAATCATTCTTATCTCAACCCTCGATTTTTACATTCCTTTGCGGCTCCCCTCCCCATCCCTCAGGGTCAGGGGGAGTGAGCGAGCAGCTGCATGGTACTCAATTATTGGCTAGTGTTAAACCACGACAAATGGGAAATGAAATCCAGCCATCCTGACCAAGAACTTAATTGAATTTATCTGTCTAATAATATTAAGTACTCAAGACCTCCCTAATCAAATGGGAGTCAAAGTTTTTAGGAGATACCAAACATGATACAATCAAGCCCTTATTATTATTTTTTTTCCTACAAAGAGAATTTGAACCTACCCAGTTCTTTTCCTTTAAAGTCTGCCACCACTGCAGCATGCACTAGTATCTCACAATTACGCAGTCTTTATTTCTTTCTTCTTCAAACAGCAAAATATTTTTGTGTATCATTAAGTTATTCAGTGTCATGATTTAAGATTTCACTATTGTTGTTCCATTATTTTGTTTCTTTGAGATCCATATTTATATCTTAATGTGATTACTTCTAGTCCTTTGCATTAGTATGAAAATACATCAGTTTGGTTTTTTTTTCTAATCTCATCCAACATACCAACACTGCATTACATATAAATTCTTTCATCACATGTATCATCTGACTGCTCTCGGTGTAATTTTCCTTTTTCCTTGCTACCTTACTCTTTCTAATAGATGTAAGCAGTTTTAGTCTACCATGAACCGTTTTTGACACTTGAATGCTTCACGCAGTCACACAAGACAGGTACTTGTGGGGAGCCTCTGTCTCTGCTTTCGTGTGCTACAATTTTTCTGAGTTGAGGTAAGGAGGAAAACACACGCTAGATAGTTAAATATTTCTTCCAGGCCCCAGGAAATATGTATTTTATTTAAATAAAGATGTGAATGTGATAGCAGGATTCTTGATCCAGAAAAATTAATTCATAGAAGCATAGAGGTCATCCAGTCCAATCCCCCTCTTTGCTTTACCATCACCATGTTTAATTTTTAACATAGCCTAGACAGGTGAGGATTAGCTCCACCACTTGGCAGGACACTGACGGGTGTCACCACCAGGTCTGCCTGTCCACTGCTTGGGGCAACACAAGCTAAAGGAAGACCAGGCACTTCTTCCCCAGGCCCCCAAACCGTGATACACCAGAACGGCTTGCTGACCCTCCGCTGGGGGCTCGGCCGCAGAGGTGAAGGCTGGAGGCCTTGTGCCAGGTCAACCTGGCTCAGGGCTCCCTCTGACCACCCCATGGGCCTCAGGCCACCCCACAGCCACGTGCCCCCTCGCCAAACCCGGGGGGGGGCTTGGCCCGTAGCCTCCCTCAAGCATCAGCAAAGAGGGAAATATTGTCCCAGTCACCCTCCAGGATTTTCCTGCATTATTTTTTTACCACCAAGCAATTGCTTGCAGCCAGCCAGCCAGCGAGGCAGTACCAGCCACCCAAGTGGGCAGGCAGAAAAGGGGTAAGCTAGCAGCCATGCTGGCAGCCCCCTCGCCATAGGGGCATGCAGGCAGATGACAGTAACAGCGGAAATAAGCGGCCAGCTAGGCGAAACAATAGCAAGGGCTTCTCTATAAGGAGATCTCAGCAACTACGTGCAGCTGCCAGCAGGCAGCGCCGGGGAAAGGCCCGGCGGCCCCGGCGCCAACAGAGGACGGGCGCTCTTCCGCCATCTTGGTTAAGGGCAATACTTTCCCTCGCCCCCGACGGCGTCACGGGACTTCCGCCCCAGGCCAACATGTCTACCCCTCTCGGCCTCCCCGTTAGTGTGGGCGGGAAGGAGTGTAGTCCAGCCCTCGGCACTCTGCTACGCTGCTCTGCTTGGCGGCGGTTGTGCGGAAGGCCGCGGGGGCGCGGTCTAGACGGGGCGGACGCGGCGTGGAGGCGGTGGCGGGGCGGCTGTACCCCAGCTCCGCAGCGGGCTGTGGGCGCTCCCTCAGGCCAGCGGGTTCAGCTCCTGGGGTGCTGCGAGTGCCACGGGCGAGAAGCGCAGGGCTCGGCCTGGGGAAGCGCAGGTTGTGCCAGGCGGGTGGCCCCCACCGCGCCCGCCTGGCCGTTGGCGGCGCCGCCGCTTCTTCCCTGCCGCCCCCGTGAGGTGAGGGGGGCTTGGCTGAGGCGGCCGGCCCGGCTGTGCCTCCGCCGCAGCCTCCTGGGTGGCACCGGTCGGTGAGGAAGAGCTGGGGCTTTAGGCCTCTCTGCCTTGCACCAAGTTAAGCTGCCTTTTCTGCCAGCCCGTGGGGATTTGATAACTCTAGTGGTACGGGGGCCTCAGCCAGAAGTGCTGTCACATGTTCGTGTTCGGCTTTTAGCTGTGGGGCAGCGTGGTGGGGCCTCAAAGCTGGTTCTCTGGTGATGGTAACAAAGTCTTCTGCCTTGTGTCTAGGTTGCTTATAGCTGCCGTGAGAGTGGTCCCAGGTGACAGCTGGCTGAGTTGGTGTGGTTGGCAGTTTCACAGTGGTTTTGGTACGTATATAGGATGCCCTGACATTAATCCTTACCAGCCTGCTGTGAGGTTTGGCTGTAGTATAAAACTAGGATGTGTCTTCCCAAATCAAGAAAACATCACTTTTGAAAGGAAGGCTGTGCAAGAATACTACAGTATTTAATAATGCCTGTCTTCAGGTAATACTATGGATCCTGTATGTACCTGTGTCTCAGAATAAATGAACACTTCAAGGCATCACACAGAGTAATTAAAGTGACCTTAGCAGTGATGTAGTGATTCTGACTGAGGTTTACCGAAACAGCTTGGGAAAGATGTGTGCTCTTTTCTTGTTGATTTTATTCTGCTCTTGAGCATTTACAGAAATAAATTGCTTTCATTAATATGAAAACAAGGTTTTTTTGAGACTGCTTTTGAGTCACCCTTAGGTGAAATGTCAGTTTAAGTAATAATGCCACATTGATTATTCTTTTTAAAAAAATAAAATACTGTTTTCTAATGTCTTAAATAGCAAAAGGCTTTGTGTGTTTCTGTGTGGTTTCTTTAGGTGGAAAGATGGAAGTGAGGCAATTGTGGGGGGAGGTTGGCTGTCATGACAAATCAATTACAATCCAGGTATTTGGCTTTAAGTCCTAGGGATGAAATGCATCAATTGGTACTCTTCTTGCTATAGATCTCTGTCTTTCTTAATCTGTTATTTTTCTCAGAACTTTCTTAGGGTCAACAGTATTAAGGCTTATGTGGCCAAGTTCTGCTGACAGTCATGGGGGTAACAGCTGATCTGTAAGGATCCTGTGCCTTTATGAAGGCTCTACAATGGATGTGTGTGTCTTTGCTCCTGCCTGTGATGCCTGAAAAGGTATAGGGTCCTCCAAATCTCAAATATTTAGTGCTTTCATGGAAGAAAAAGTCACAGGTTACTTCTGCTGCTGCAGGAAGGAACTCAGCTTAACTGTTGGAAGAGACAGTAGTCAGCTGGGTGGCTATCCAAAGCATGCTGGTCAGACTTTGTGTCTCACTGCCTTCAGGTCAGGTGCAGCACATCTTGCCTGTAACCCAGGTGCATAGATGAGGGAAACCAGGGGCTGGGGGAGGAACTGTGGCAAAGTAAAGGGGACAGAGGAAGAGTAGGAACCTGCAGTGGAGCTCCTTGTAAAAAGCTTTGTCAAGAAGAGGATGGATTGTTCAATCTGTTAAATGTGGGTTGGCTCACTGGAGATATGATGAAGAGGCTTTGTATGCTTGTGAAGCACAGTTCCTTGTGAAGCACACGACTTGAATGGTGTAAGAGAATGGACAGCCTCAGCTGAGGGCCGTCTTGGGAAGGACTGTAGCCACCATGAGAGGATGTGGGGGCTTTTATTTACAGGAAGCCTGTGACTTACAGGTTTGTGTTTTGTTTAGATTGTTGAGTGATAAACTCACAGTTGTGGCTGAAGTAAACTTTTTAATCCATGTCTGGCAGGAATGTGATAATTTTACTGTGGTTTATCACTGTTTTGTTAGTTAGTTTGTTAGTTGTTTTGTTAGTTAAATGCATTACATTGGATTTGTGCATTTATTATTTTAGGATAATACTGAATTTATGGTTCACTGGGCAAGATTTCACAGAGAGCTTTCTGCTCATGCTCCTAGAAAATTGGTAAGTGCTCATGAGAGCTTTTAATGGGGCTTTAGGTGCTGGGGCTTGAGATTTTTTAATCTTCTGTATATAGTTTTTTTAAAAAAGTCAAGTATGAGAAATTCCTGTTTGGATTTCTTTTGAGACTGAATGAGGACTGTATCTCTGTATACGTAGCAAGATTGTGTAGGGTTTATTCGATTCTGTAAAGCAGAATCGTCATTTTGAACTCAAAAGTCAGGCTGGCTAATTGTTTCTGTTAGGATGATTAGTTCTTGTTTTTTAACAATCTTCTTTGTCTTTACAAATTTTTGTGTGCTGAAGGAAAAGAATCAAAAGTATTTAGACTTTTTTTCCCCCCTCCTCATTTTTAAGAAGCTGTTTAGTTGTGAACTGCTGATGGATGAAGACTTCTCTGGCCAACAGGTATATTTCATGGAGCACTGCCATTGAGTTACTCTGGTTCCAGAAACCACGCCATGTGATGGCAGAAGTATTGTGTAGGGTTAAGGAGTAAGGTTTCATTAAAGTAAGTGAAGTAAGGGATTTCAGTTCTGAAAGAGTTCTGAAAAGTAGTCCATCATTCGTTACTAAAATGTTAATTGTGAAATCCTGAGTCAGTAACTAAGTTTTTCAGCTTTTAAATTGTTCATTTTGTGGCTTATTCTGTAAGTGAAATGTATTCGGGCCTCTCAGTGCATCTTTTTAATAAGATGTCTGTTACAAGTTAGCAGTGTTTACAAGCTCTCGTCTAATGTAGTGGTGTGGTAGTTTCAGTGCAGAATGTAAATATGCAGCTAATATGACAAGTATAGAACATTATGATTTGTAACAGATCCACTGGATAAATGCGAATCATCTCTTTAAAGATGATGGATGATGAAGAGATGGAGAAATTGCCTAGAATGTCCTTTTTTGTATTGACATCTCTCTGAATCTTCATACCATCACTCCTTTCTCTTTCATGTGTGTATTTTTTCTTTATTTGTAGTTGGGGTTGTGGTGTGTGGCTGTAGTAGTTTGGGTTTTTTAGAACAGTCTCCCCCAAATGATCTCCAGGGACCAGCATTTACTTTCCTGTAACTTCCTTCTTTGTGATGACAGGATCAGTTAAAGCTTTATCTCTTACCTTCTCAGGAACCTGCTTGGCTCCTCTTTGTGACAGAACCAGGCCCAGGGAGCACTCCAACCTGCATCTAGTTGCTGTTAATGAGCTGAGAAGCAGCAGGTGAGTCACCAGTGAAGTGACCATGTAGGTTTTCTTGACCCTGCACTACATTCCAGGATCTGCTTGCTGTGCAGGGAAGCAGGTTAGGTTGCTGATCAGTCAGTCCTCTCTTTGGCTAGGATATCTTTTTTGAGTTGAATATTCTGCTGTGAGAAGATGCTTAAAAAGACAAAACAATAAAAAAGGTTAGTCATGGTAGTAAATATTTCTGTGAAGGTTTAAAATGATCAAACTGAATTACAAAATCAAAATAATTTGTACTTAAGTTCCTACAAAAGCCTTATCCAATGTGCTTACTGACTTGATTTATTCTTGAAGTACATTCATCGTGACTCTCGGTTGTGTTACTGATTAAGTTTAAAACCCAGATCTTCAATTTCATGCACTTGTTCCACTTTCTGTACATAACAGTTCCTAGAACAGTTTAAGACTAACAAGATTTATTGTCTGACTCCGTTGCACGGGAAGGAACGTAGCCAAAGCACTCAGTGCTTCTTGCAGTACCATTCTCAATCGGAGCGCTAAAGCAAAGTGGAAGTAATTGTCTAGAATTGGAGTACAGTGTCACTGAAGGCACAGCCTGGTAATTTAACCTCCACGTTGAAAAGGCAAGAATTAGTTTGCTTTTGTCTTTTAAGAAATTACGACCTGCCTTGAGAATTTTTTCATGGGAGAGGGATGCCTGTAATACCTATGTAACTGAAAGCTAAGGGATAGGAGTAAAATATTGAATGCAATTGCATGGAAAGACTACTGGATTGAATGATGATTGGTATTTATTTTTTAAGAAACAAAAATGTACAAGCCCAGACCTGTTCTTGTGACTCAAAAGACTGAAAACAGAGTATGTTCATTAAAACAGATCTTAAATAAAGGCCCAAGTTGTTGGATTAGCAGCATGCCATTCTGGGCATTTGTACTACTAGCTCAGCAATTGTTCTGGCAGGGAGAGCAACATGTTTGGAAAGCAGTGCTAAGCTTTCTGACAAGTGCAGAGCAAGAATGAAAACACACATAATTACATCAGTTCTGTAAATTGCTTATCATTATTTAAAATGTTATATTATTTTGGTATTTCAAATAATATCTATTAATGAAGAGTTACAAAAAAGTCTGTCCTCTTACCCTGTCTTCCATATACATTGGCCTTCGCTGAGCTGCTTCCTCTGTGTGTCTCTGTTCCTCAGAGGTTTTTTGTTTGTTTGTTTTCCTGTTTAAAGATTAAGCTCATGCATACTGAAATCTGTGATTTTGGAATTTGTAAAAGTCTGTCCCGATACCCTTAAAAAATACATTGAGCCCTCTTAGTTGCACTTCTATCAGATTTGTTACAGTTGTTTTATATCTGCTTGATTGCCTTGTCCAACGCAGCATCTTGGAGCACAGCCACAGGGATTGATTAGAAGCAAAGGCAGGATTAATCTTTCTAGCTTCAAAGCCCAGTACTTAAAGCTTACATACCCTTGGTTTGAAAAGTACTTGCTTTGGTCTGAAGGGCTTGAGTTGTGCATCTGTCAATCAGACAGTTGTTTCCCTTATTTTTTCCTGCAGAGAAATGTAATGTTTCCAAACTTAGAGTATACCATGTCTACTGTCAAATTCATTAATGTAGTAAAGGTTGCTTTGCATCTGATGAGGTCTGTCTTATCAATTGTCTGAATTTATTTCTATCTTGGCTTTTATACTGGTATTCCCTTTTAAGACTGTAACTTCATCATTTTATAATTGTTCATCAGAGTTTTCTTCTGCTTTAATTTTCCTAGCTAGTTTCTCTTTGGTTAGAGTGAAATTTAGAAGCATCTCATGAACATGTTAGCTGCAAGTCAACCCAGCAAAACTGGTTTACTAACTTTTTTATAGGTATGTTACAAGAACCTCCTGCGATTCTGTTTTCTTCTTGCACAAACTGCCTGAATAATCAGTCATATCTTAGTGAAAAAAAAAACCTGTTTCAAATATTGTGACAAATTTCATAAGTATTTTTAGTGATCCTAAGACAGCAATAAAATTTTCATCTTTGAGTGGTTTTTTGCACTCTGCTGCTTCTGACCCTAATTCTTACATTATTCGTAGCTTAACAGGAAAAAAAAAAATATCTGTTATACTTGGCAATTCAGTGGGAGCCATCAGAAACAGCTATAAAAAGTTTAAGATAAACTGAAAAAAAATTTATTTACTGAAAAATGAGATTTTTAGGGAGGAAAAAGAATGTATGTGTATGTTTATATTTCCTAATATAAGCTCTTCCAATTTTTGCAGAGTACAGTTGTCATATATGCCTCTTTGCATTCTTTTAACTTTCTCCTCTTACGTTTTTTTTACCCCCAAATAGTATTCCGTAAGTTTCCTTTGCTGGGAACTGCTGTCCTTTTCAGTTCCTCACATGTAAGGCTAGATTTTTTGGCTAGTAAAAGGGTGTTCAGGGGAGTTGTTCTTTTCTAAGAATTGAGTTTAGTCTTACACTGAAGAATTTCATGTGTTAGTGACTTTGTGTATAGTAGTTTCTCAGTGGGTGTCAAGATGCATAGTGCATCTTGAACTGAGCATCTGGGCAGTATCTTCTTACAGAAACTAAGTATCACCCGAAGGTTTTATGGGGCCATGCATTTGTGGGTGATAGGTGTTTAGGTTTTTTACTCCTGAGCTTTATCCAACCTTGGAAATCTCAATACCATTTAAACTTTAGAGTACTTGTAAAAGACCTTCAAATTCCGAAGAGATAAGACTCCTTTCTCTCCTTCCCCCTGTCTCCCCACTTCCCAGTCCTATCTTTTGGGGGAAAGCTTCAGTCTGTTTGGTTTTTTTATTCTTTCACCCAAGGTCGTAAGTACCTTGGCCATATCTGTCTCCAGTTTTGGCATTTGGACATACTATTTATTCTCTTTGCTAATGCAAGCCTTAACTGTTTCATTTTGCCTTTTTCTTTGGACACAGAGATGCCACTTAACTCAAACTCTGAGTTTTTCATTTTAAATGACTTTCATAAAGTTAGGCAGTATGAACTGGGCTTTGCTAAGCAGGAACAATATAGTTCTGGCAAGCACCAACATCTGTCTTTCAAAAAAGAACAGGAAAAATAGCTGTGAATTATAACAAAGGAAAGTAACTTCAGTTTATGTTTCTAGGTAATAATATCCTGAGTTAGTTCATAGATTTTTAAATATTATATTTCTACTTAGTCTTAGGATATCTCACAGATATGGATACATTCTAGTCTTGGACTCTTGGTTAGTCGTATTCACATTGTAAGGTATGAGAGGCTTTTGTCAAATGTTGCTGGACAGTGTCAGTTAGTGCTACTATTATGTTGTTCTGGTTGCAGACAGTATGACTACAATTTCATAGTCCTCAGTATTTGCACTGTGGTGCAAGAAAACTTTTCATGCTAAGCATCCCAATATATTATATTCAGTTAAAAATATCAAGACTTAAAGGCACAAACTATACTGTCTCAGAAGGCACAATTGTGTATGATCTTGAAATGCTGGCAATTCTTGCCACCCTAACATAACATCTGTCTCTAAAGAGCTGTAGAAATATCACTCTCATTTTTTAATTTAAATATGCTTCAGTTAATGTGAATGATAGAAGTGTGCAAGCTTGCTCATTCTGGTTCTTCAATCACACTTTCCTTCCCCTATTCTGTCACCTAACACTAAGGGGACAGAGAGGACAGAATGATGATGGCACTAAGCTGTAGTTAACAACTAAAGCTTTATTTTCTTAACGGGATATTAGGATTAGTATAGC
>JAVJGJ010000059.1:59640376-59653913 GCA_035590215.1 Microhierax caerulescens | reverse complement strand
TGGTCACAGGGAATGGCAGCTTGCTGTATAAAATGGCATTAGTTATGCTAACCACATTACCAGGGGTCTGGAGCAGGGGGTACCAGTCACATTAGGTGCTTCTTTCCTGTAGAAGAATGAAGCTGGGTTAATTAGCATTGGTACTATACAACTGTGGACTGGCTTCAGAGGCAGTGGGTTGGTCGATGTAGATAAGGTGCAGCTGTGGCTGTTTCTGTTGAGAGCCAGTGAAGAGAGAGCAGCCAAGGAAGAAGGGCAGAGAGAAAGAAGTAGAAGGAGATGAGCAGAGAGGAAGAAGCAAGAGAAGAGAGAGCGTGCCCTGAGTGAGGAGGTGAGATGAGGAGAAGGTAGCAGAGGGATTGGGATGAAGAGTGTGCCAGTATGATATGGTAAAAGACCTTGTTGCAGCTTGATAGTTTGGAGAGTGCTGCGACTTTCAGTTTCATGAACATTTTCAGAATGTGAGATACTAAATAAAACAACTTCTTAAGCAGTTGTTTTGTCTCTTTCTCACTGCTTTTATTCAATGTTCTATTTTGGTTGGTTTAGGGACTTTTACCTTGAATAGAAATTGGTAAGCATGATCCAGAGGAGACTGACAAGGTGTTAGCAGTTGCTCATCAGGTTCAAGGAAAACAGGATGTAATTGATTCCACACTTCAACCATTAAAACAGAAGGAAGGATTTGACATCATAAAGCTGACATGTATCAAGACTCTGAGCATGTGGGTTCCTCCTTGGTTTATGAGTGGGAGGATTTTTGTTTTCTTTTTTGTAGTTAGTCAGAATCCTTCTTTGTTTGGGTAAATAGTCGTTACAGGTTTTCTCTTGATGGTGGAAAACTGTTCCATTATGAAATTGTATATTTGTCAGTTGCTACAGGGACCTGCTTAATGGGATTGGACTGATCTGATAATGAAATGTTGTAGCCAGCAGCCTGCTAGTACTGCATTTCATGGGCTGGGCCACTGCATCTGTGTCATGTAAAGCATTGCCATTCTTTAACAATGAACCACATTCTCAAATAATGTCTTTAGGATGCCAGTACTCACCAAATTAATAATAATTTTCTTAGCATTCATGTATCTAGCAGGGCAAACACTTAAAGTAGTAAGGTATCTGCTAAACTGAGAAACTCTTAGGAAAATCAGATCTGTTATGTCAGTTTCTTCTAGTATGGGATAATTACCTTTTGGATGTGTGGGGCTTCCTGATTATGGAGTCATTAGTTTAGACATCATCTTTTTAGATGCCTGAAGGTGGCTGAAAAGTAGTATGCCTGGGGAGTTGCAGAGTTAGTTATGTCTGATGTGCTATTGCATTATGAGAACACATTTCTTAAGCAGAGGTTTAAATCCTGTATTGTAAAAGAAACATAAATTGCCTAAGGTGTTCTTCTGCAACTTAAGGCTTTTCGTGAGAGCTGATAGTGAAAGCTAAGGAACCAGCTGAATACTGGTACCTCACTGAGACTTTCAGGGCCTTTGAGTACTTTGAGGAGTTGACTTTTAAAGCTAATTCAGGAAGCTGTCAATGGGAGTATCTTGGATTTACATAATCTCTGCTTCTCCATGTAAAGTACCATGTATTTTCATTGTTCAGGATGGATTGTTGGCTAACTTTCTCCCCCGTGTTGCTTCTTTTTTCTAAGAGAAACAGCTCCTGCAGTACAGGAACTTATTTTAATAAATACCGCCGTGATGGTTAAATTCTTCCTTGTTCCCAGGGATTGAATTTCATCCTGCTGCCTTTTTCCGTAGCATTACATTACAGACTTAAAATAAGCAAGTTAGGGTGCTGATCTGCCGGCCTGGGGAGTTCCCTGAATATACTGTGTTCCTGTATATGAGGGCTTTTTGAGTGTTTGGTATAGCTTTTTCGCTGCTCATGACATTTTGATGAAGTGCTTTAACAGTCTTGAGAGATTATGCGTTATGATGGTACGTGACTCTTAACCAATATTCTTATTTTTCACTTATCTCTTTGTAGAGACTGCATATGGTATAGTATTTATCAGATGAGGCTTGTGGAGGGAGGTAATTGTCTTTTATTAGACTGGTTTATAATGGGACAGAGTGCCATGCAAGGTTTTAGTCACGTGGAGACCTCAAAGGGCTTATGTGGCCAGATGTACATCAGGTCTTTTTTCCAGCTATATTAGTCTAATAAAAGGTATTACCTCTCCACAGAAACACGGCCTGACTTGCAGCCTTCACGCTCTAAGGATGCAACGATATGGCAACCATTACTGAGGCTGACCAACATGCTCTTCTGTGTACTGTTTCTGGTTACCTCCTCTCTTGTTTGCCATATGCACTTTTTTCTTTTCAGGTTAAGGGGTTTTATATCCAAGATGTGGTGAAGTCCTCTTTAAACAACATGGTCTTTTCTTTAAGTAAATTTTGAAACAAAATTTAATTTGATGAAATTGAAAATACCACTTGGCACTACCTCTAGCATCTTTCAACATCACTTTAGTGTATGTTTTTAATAAATGAGATCTAGGTTTATCACTCTGGGAACCTAAATGTCTTCCATTCTTCATGTATAAGCGTATGTAATTTATCACTGTCATGTTTGTTTGCTTTAAAACTTCATGTTCATGAGCAACACAATGTTTCATGGTGTGACATTTATTGTTGGCTTTCTGTTACTAAATATAGGATACTAGAAACTTGTTTCTGATGCCTTCTTCATGCAGGATGTATTTCCTGCTTGAGATACTAGTTAAACTGCTTTTGAGTTTAGTTATTAAGGTATTAGGATGTGTCAGTAATGATCTCTTCACTTGCCCTCTTGTATCTACATAGATCTTTTCTGTTTTAATTCATGATGAAGGGAGCATTCAATGATTGTTTTGAGGAGTTTAGTGTTACTTACAAAATGCTAGTTTCCTCTCACCCTTTCTCAGTCAGTGTTGGGCTTGCTTTCTTAAGATCTGAAATATTTCCCTTGAATTTTCAGGGTAGGGGGGACTTCCCTTTGGAAGGAGGTTACTGATCTTAAACAGAAGCAAATAAAGCATTGACAACTTTAAGCCAGTGAGTATACATAGCTACTGAGTGATGCTAAAACAAAACTTTAAAGTTGTATGGTTATCTGCAGCTTGTTTATGTACCTCTGACACTGAGGAGTATACTGGTGTCCACCTGTAATTCCCAGCTGTATGGATTTCTAAGACACATTTTGGTTTAAATAAGTCAGAGTATCTAGTGGTGGTTTATGTTACCACTCTTCAGAATTCCTTACCTCAGAGTAACCAAGTATATTTCAGGTGAAATACTTAATGGCTTTCCTTCTCTCATAAGTTAGTGTGTGTGTATATAAGTAGTATCAATATGACATCTAGGCAGATACAATGATCAAGAGGATGGAGCCAGCAGGGCCTCTTCACCATCAGTGTTTGCTGTGGTGGTTTTTATGCTGTTACCAATTCCTGTAGTACATCTGTTCCATTAGCAATAAAAAGTTTTGTGCTGACAATGTAATAGCTAATGGCTTTCCAGTATAAAAGTTGTCTTTTTTTTTTTCTGCAATCTAATTAGTTAAGCAGAAAACATAACTGTAGTTCCCCAACATGCAAACATGCACGGTGTATGAAAATTTATACTTTTCTAGCAAAATATACAAATGTTCCTCAGGTCTTATTATCTGAAGAAGCCAGATTTCAGTGTGCTTTCAATGATAGAAATTACAATACTTTAGTAATTAATGGAAGAATAGGGAAGTATTTGATATCCCTCTAGCTATAGCCTTCTCCAAATACTATAGGCTTTTATTATGGCTCTGGAAGATGATGGATTAATTTTAGTCCATTACAAGTGATTATCCTTATCCTTACTGACTGTCAGTACTCTGACTCTTCCTTCACTTCACAACCTCTTTGAGGTATTTTTTCTTTTGCAAGTTACGGCATCCTTATTCTTAGGAAAAAGGAATTTAATATAATTAATGCTACATCATGGTTCTCAGGGGTTTGGTTTTGTTTTTTTTTTTTTCCCCTCTTACAATTGCAAACAATCACAGAATGGTAAGCATTGAAAGGGATGTCTGGAGATCTAGGCCAACACCCTACTAAAGCAAGTTCACCTAGAGCGGGTCGTAGAGAATCATGTCCAGGTGGGTTCTGAATGTCTCCAAAGAAGGAGAATCCACAACCTCTCTGGGCAGCCTGTTACAGTGTAACCCTCAAGGTAAACAAGTTTTTCCTCCTATTCAGAAGGAAATTCCTGTTTTACAGTTTGTGCCCGTTGCCCCTTGTCCTGTCACTGGGCACCACAGAAAAGAGTCTGGCCCCATCCTCTTGACATTTGTAGACATTGATACGATCCTCTCTCAAGTCTCTAAGTTAAACAGGCCCAGCTCTTAGCCTTTCCTTATAGGGATGCTGGACCCTCTCCAGCAGTTCCCCGTCTCTCTTGAACTGGGGAGCCCAGAACTAGACACAGCACTGCAGATGTGGTGTCACAGCAGGGCAGAGTGGTGGGGGAGGATCACCTCCCTCGACTTGCTGGCCACGCTCCTAATGCACCCCAGGGTCCCACTGGCTGCCTTGGCCATGAGGGAACACTGCTGGCTCATGGGCAGCTTACTGCCCACCAACACTCCCAGGTCCTTCTCCGTACCAGGTCCTTCTCCGCAGAGCTGTCCTCTAGCAGGTCAGCCCCAGCCTGTACTGGTGTGTGGAGTTATTCCTCCCCACGTGCAGGACCCTACACTTGCCTTTGCTGAACTTCATGAGGTTCCTCTGTGCCCAGCTCTCCAGCCTGGCCAGGTCTCACTGGATGGCAGTGCAGCCTTCTGGGGTGTCAGCCACTCCTCCCAGTTTTGTATCATCAGTAACCTTGCTGAGGGTACACCCTGTCCCTTCATCCAGGTCATGGAAGAATAGAAAAAGCAGGACTGGGCCCAGTACTGACCCCTGGGAACACCACTAGCTACAGGACTCCAGCTGGACTCTGCACCACTGATCAGAACCCTCTGAGCTCTGCCATTCAGCCAGTTCTCAGCCCACCTCAATGTCCCCTCATCTAACCCACACTTCCTGAGCTTACCTATTAGGGTGCTGTGGGAGGCAGCATGAAAAGCCTTGCTGCGGTCAGTAACTCTGCCGTGTTGCTTGTCTCAATTGTGAATTAACATCTAGAGATCTAGAGTTAGGTTGATGTAAGAAGGATTATTTTTTTTATTAACTACTGAGTGGCAAGTGGTCTGTCCTTCAGTTCACACTCCCCACCCCGCTCCCTCCCTGAACGTTGCTCTACAGTCTTTAATAGTCAAAGTCAGCCTGCCACAAAAGCAGGTGGTAAAACTCAACTTCCTGAAAATATCTGACCCAGGTGGTTTTATGCATTGATTTGCATTGTTAAAATGGTATCTCCTGTAGGTTTCTCTTAGAATTTTAGTCATCTTTTGTCAGATCCAGTCCAGGAAACACTTCCTCTCTTTGATATTGAAGTAGTCTAAATGTGAGAATAGCGGGGTTTTATTCTCTCTGCAAAATACATAAGATGATAAGCAATTACTTAGAGAAGGCCTTTTGGTTACAAATCCTGGATTTGCTCCATAGCTAGTTGAGTGATTTAAAATTTATACTTGTATACAAGAGTTTGTAAATGAGGGAAACTTTTTCCAGAACTTTGTTTTTTAACATAGTACACTTTGCAGTGTTTAAAGTCTATGTCTAAATCTGTTTCAAGCCTCTTTCCCAATGAAACTCTTGGGGAAATTTGTGATGGATAAAAACATACACATACAGTACTTGCAGTATTAGTAGATTTAGGTTTGTTTTTACCAGCTATCTTTTGCACATCTCTTAAATGTAATTCATGTTCTACACACCTGATACTGGTTGAAAACAACTGGTCTCAAACTCCCATAAAATTTATCATATTTCTCTCCCTTTTCCCTGTGTTCTTAGCCAGTAACTGTTCTACCACAAACCCCAAGAATTTACTGCTCTTCTCTAGAGTAACTGGTCATGTTCAGCACACATTTGCTCTGTCGCAGCTGGAGCTACTCTCAATCTACACTTCAATACATAGGTTATGGATAGATGTTACGGTGAAGATAATAGTATACAGTCAGTACTACTCAGCACTTCCTAAGGGTGCAGAGAAAGAATTTTCTTAGAGATTTTTTATTTTCTTGTGAGCTGTAACTAGTTTTTTAGCTTGGTAGTAATGATCATCACTTTTTATGGTCTTAAAACAATACTGATGCAGATAATGGAGTTTTTACACTGTGTTTGTTTTTGTTATTATCAGTGTGAGAGGTAAATAATTCTATATGAAAGCACTAAGGAATGTATACAGCTGAAAAGTATGGAGTAACTTCTGTGACCTTGCTGTAAAAGTTCTCTTGCCCCATTCTGCGTGGTACCAGTGCAATTTTTTGGTAGTTTTAATGTTTTGGTTTGTGTTGTTTAATTAAAAACTATTACAGTTTTGATAAATTCAATATGTCAATTTTAATTTTTTAAAAAAAGCTTAACTGGATCAGTTCTAACATATTCTGATATGGTTTTTTCAGGGTCAGATATGTGATTGAAGAAAGCATATTCTTCATGGCATTGTGAAATTAAGTCTTTCATGACAGTAATTGTTACTACCTGCCTATGGATATCCTAAATTGCTGTTTTTTAATGTGTTTAAGTATTCAAGTTAATACAATGTGGCATTGAAATGGCATTTGTTCAGTCTTGAGTCAAAGAACCTCCAAGTGGTAGAAAAATATTTTAGTAGTCACACTATACTGTTAGCATAGTAATCTCAGTATGTGGAAGTTGAGGTGTTAGCTTTTTTTTTATGAGACTCATTTGAAAAATATTCACATCCTTGAAGCTATACTATATTAAGTATTGCTATGGTACTTAATGCTTTATCTGAAATATTGAGAAAGAATGTTCTGTAACTTCAGCTTAATCTTTTACTTACTAGTTGTATGGGGCTGTAATTTAGCAAGCAAGACTAGAATGCACTTAAATGAAAACTTCTTTTTTTTAAAAAAATAGTATTCTTGGGATTGTTACCTGGGATTATTCAGTTCCCTACTGAATTTTGAAGTGCCAGATCTGTTTTCTGGATTAGTTTGAAAAGTTTGTTTATTAAAAACTTGTGGTACCATTAATGTATTGACTGAAATGGAGTTTGGGGCCTTCAGAGAGGAGAGTGTTGAGGGACTGTAAAAATAGTGTGCCTTGATGAAAGAGTAGGAAAGTTACTTGGTGGCCTCACAGCTCTAGTCATCAGAGGACCACGCTCCTTTTCATGATAGATGCTAAGCTGTTGCTGCTCAAGCTGTTTGGATAACACGGTTGATAGTTTGCCTACAAAGGTTCCCATAAAAACACTAAACAGCTAAAAGAATAAAAATGATCAAGTTGAATGTAGTGATTATGACCAAAACATCATGGAAAACTTACTTTTCGCTTGAAAAATAATTTTTATAAATTCAATGTGTCAGGCTTCCAAATTTGAAAATACGCTGTTAGGAAGCCTGTTCTTGATCCTTGCTGATATTGATGAGCAAATCCATGTTACCGATGACTGACGTTCAAAGCCCTCATTTACTGTATAATATCTACACTCAGACTGAGCAAACTACTGGAGATCCATCCATTCTGTCCCTTTAGCATGGCTGAAGAAAGGGCACCTTAGAGATTGTTCGGTACTGTCATTAGGTATCCTCATTTCTCTGTTTGTGCCCATAGCAGTCTTTTCCTCAGTCTTTCAATAACCTAAACAAAAACCTTAACTTGAATGATTCCTTGTGTAATAAATTAAATAGGTCCACATAGTACTGAATTTTATTTTAGTTTGGTTTACACTGAATAAAGATTTAATTATTTCAAAAAGAATGGCAGTTTGGTATAGGGCAGAGTTTGGTGTTTTGGGGTTGGCTAGTGGTTGGGGTTTTTCCCTCTACAGACAATCACTGATTTGCCCCTTTTTTCTTTCAGAATTTGGAAAATCAGTGTGATGGTACAGGAAGTAGAAACAAAGCTGAAGCTGGAGTTTGTGGCCTTGATCAACAAAAAGTTGGAGCAGAAGCATCTCAGAGTAAGAGCAGTGCATTTAATTTTACAGGCAAAACAGTATCAGAATTCTTAGATCTACCCAAGCAAGGAAAAAGACTGATCTTGTAGTTGAGCATTGTTGGTCTCTGTGTAACAATGAGGGGACAGCTTTGCTCTAAGCAAGTCCAACTAATATCCTTCCTCCTTGCTTCCCATTTACCTTCAGTTGTGGCTGAAGTTCTGGTTCATGGCAGTTGGTTCAGCTTGTGGTCATAGCTGGTTTGTTTTAGCTGTTTCTGAACTAAAAAGCAGGTATAAAGTAGGAGAAAGGACGTGTACTATATAGGTCAGGATTGTATGTTGGGAAGGGTTAGTAGGCATTCCATATGTTTGAATGTGGGAAGAGAGGAATGAGATTGCTTGAAAAACTGTGCCACCCCCTCCCATCTGGCCTACAGTACTCAGGAGTAAAGAAAAAGAAATGGAGCTTCAAAAAGCTCCATTCAAATATGAGGGGGCTGGGAGCAGGCCCTTATGTTGACAGGAACAAAGGGGAGAAAAGGGGCCCCTTTTCTGTCATTGTGGAGACTTTTTCCTTACAGGCCTGCTAATTCTCAGGGTATTATTCCTCTTCACTTGGCAGGTTATGAGTTGAAAAGTGAGTCTTGGGGTTTTTTGCTTGTTTGGGTTTTCTGTTTTTGTTGGAAGTGGAGGTAAAGCAGAATCAGGGAGTGGTGAGGGGAAAGTGTTCAGTGAATGTAAGCTACTGTGGTCCAGCAGTTGTGCCAAATGAGTTGAGAGACACGTGTATTTTAGTTCTTGCTGTTAAATGTGAAATGGAATTTTGCCATGTACAAAAAACAAAGGCTTCAGAATGGCAGCTTGGGTTCAGTGTTGGACTGAGGTGGAAATTTTTTGTTTTGTTTCATTTCACCTTCCTTTGTGATGAGTGCAAAAGCCAATCCTTGGTGCAGCTCCTCTGTTGCATTAAGAACAGAAGTCCTAGTTATGTTTTCAAAAGGGAATTTAAGTAGCATTCAGCATGTGGGTATACCATGTGGACTCTGAAACTTCCATTTGAGATGGTAATGAAATATATCTTCTGGAACAAAACAAAGATGTGAGGTTATTCTTTGCTGCTTTGAATGAACTTTTAATTTTTTCAGACAGTTCAGTAATACTTGAGATCTCAGGTAAAATCTAACAAACTGGAACCATGCATCTTGTGGTTTAAATGTGCCTTTCTAGAATATGCTTAAGAGTGTTTCAGTCTTTGACATGTTTTTAATACATGTTTTTGCTGATGTCGGGTTACCTCACAGGCTCAACTGCAGAATAATTTACTGAAGCTTGATGGGCTGGAGTTAGCGAGCTGTGGAGCAAAGATACCCTGTTTTGATTCCATGTTTTAACTATTTTATGACAAATCAAAGACCAAATAAGTCAATAGGAAGAACTCTGTGTTTTGGCACCAAGAGAACAGGACAAAAACTTAAGAAAACATAGTGATTGTCACCTGTATAGTCCTGTAATTGGAGCTGGTTACTCTGACAGTGTGAGTGAGCACTTCAACAAGGTTGAGATTGAGAAGCTTGCTGCGAGTCCCAATTTGTTTATTGCTGACACTGTATGTACCAGACACAACATATAGAAATCATACTAATTAAGTACATTATCCAATGCTTTTGATTCCTTAGACTTTACTGTTAGTTTAACTTGACTAATATCTTAGTAGAACAGAACCAAGCCTTTGCTAGCTTCTACTGCCTACTGTGAGTTAGAAGGACATACAGAAAAGTTATGGGCAGAAGAGAGAGGCTAGTTTACATTTTCATTTAACAGTTTTGTTGATTTTAATTGAAATTCCTTTTACAGGCAGGAACAGAATACTTGATATGCAGTTAGGGATGTGGTTTAGTGGTGGACTTGGCAGTGTTAGGTTTACAGTTAGCCTCTATTTATCTTAAAGGTCTTTTCCAACCTAAATGATTCTATGATTCTGTCATTCAGAGTGTAGCTAACTGATTTCAATTCTCTGCTACAGGTTATGTGAAGCTATCATCATTTTATAAGTAAAGTGAAAATTTGGTTAAGATTTGCACAAGGCTGTGGTATCATGGAATTAAGAGTTTTTTGCCTGGTCAAGTCAGGAGAATTTGTCTATGGCGTGACTGTTTGAAGGTTTCTATTGCTTAAGATTTTTCTCTACCTGAGTCCTGTTAAGCTTCTCCCCAGTTACAAGATACCTCAGCCCTGGTTGCTACCTTCAGCTTAAAGTTATGGAAAAAATTGCTTGTTTGACTATTCATTATGCATACACTCAGAGGCACCCATGTTGCCTGTGGCTTCCAAAAATACTGAAAATGAACATTACTGAGTTGAAATTACATGGTTTATGATAACAAAGAATTTTATGTATAAGAAAATACTTTGCTTTAGTAAAGACATTCTCCCTTTTTTTTTACTGCTTTGCCTATACAGCTTGAGAGAGAACATATGTATCTGCGTAGTAGTACTAATACAACAGTTAGAACTTACTGCATCAAAAAATACTACAACTGAGGTGCAAGGCAAGTCAGTTATTAAAGAAAAACAGTCATGTGCTGTGTGCAAATGAAAATTTTCTTCAACACTGGTATTTTGACTCCTGTCTGGCATGGCTAGTAGCTTTTTTTAACAAGGAAAAATCTTTTTAACTGGCTATGTTATCCCAATGTTTGTGTAAATGAAAGAAGCTGAATTGTTAGATGAAACTTGTTTGTTTTATTCAGTGAAGCATGTAGCTGACTTAAGTTACCTTCGCGGGTTTTTAGAGTAGGTCTGAACTTTTGCCTTTGTTAGCTTTTATTGGAGCACATCTAAATACTGCTATTTGCTGTTGCACAGCATATGGTGTGTTAATGCTTTCTTTTTATTTTTAGTATGCCAGAACTATGTGTTCCTCCCTACAACATGAGCTGGCTTTCCTTGTTCACATTCCTCGCAGTTCATCTGCCTATAAATGTTTTTAGAGTACATTGAATGATGATGTTAAGATACTGATGTCTTAATCCATTAACAATAAAAATCAGACATCAAATTGTGTGGTGTATTTGCTCTGAACACATTCCACTACCGCCCCAAAATCAAGTAGTCTCTGTTTTTTAACTAAAATCTTATTTGGAAGCTTTTAATCTAAAGTCAGTATTTGTTGCATTTGTCACATTTGTTGAGAACATCTTTGGGAGCAAATCTGAAATTTTCTCCTGTATTTTTGTGGATTTTTCACCTGGTGTTTTGTGGAGAGGAATCAGAGTGGTTTGGGATGGAAGGGACCTTCACAATCATCTAGTTCCAACCTCTCTCCCGTGGGAAGGGAAGATCAAGAGATTACTTGCTATTAGGGCAGGCAGTGTAAAACAAGTTCTCTCAGACTTGGGTAGAATCTGAGTGTTTTTTATGAAATGAAGGAGCCTGAAGGAGGATACGTACCTGTTAGACGCAATTCAGCTAGTAAGTTACATTTTCTGAGAGGTGGATGATTTTCATTGGATAATCCCCATCCAAAACAAAATTATTATTTTGGGATGTTGTGGTATAAGACACTGTATATTTGCAAAGCAGCAAAGGTTGTCACCTCTTTTTGCTTTACCTCCGTGGTTATTGATCTGAAAATACTAACTTATCCTTGACTGTAGTTCACAAGTTCCATTTTTTGCAGTGGGCTTATCAAGATTATTGAGCGTACTTTAGAAGTAATGCTTGCTCTGGCAGAGCCTTGAATTTAAACTTGTTGAATTTAAATTGTTAAGCAAGAGTCCCAGATCTTGTGTTCCCACAAGGGAAAAAGGGAAAACAGGTGGTAGGGCTGGATATGGTTCTTTCCATTTTTACCAGTGCTCTGACAGCTTACCCTAGGAAACTTTCTCTTTAGAAGAGATCAAACAGTAAATAGAACTGGCTAGGCATACACAGTGCCTGTTGGTCTCTGGCACCTGCCATCTGCAGTATAAATCCTTGGGTTTAAGAGTTGGTTCTATATTCATTTATGCAGCAGCAAACAATTTTATTCCTTGATTTTTTAAAATAATTAAAATCTTTTGTTGTCAGTGTATGTCATGCTTCATTCAGTAACACTGTAGTTAATGTTGTCTGTCAACACCTATGTATAACATTAAAAAAAAAATCTTGAGTAAATGGTTCATTCATAGCAATCTCTATTTTTTACTGGTTCCAGATAGTGTCTAAATAGTAGATCAGCATACACCCACAGTCTTTTATGTAGTAGTACTTTTATATTTAAAATGAGCATTTTCTAACACAGTTCTTTTTTTTCCCCAGGGTAGAAAAGGTTTGAGGTGAGAATTCTGTGCTGTGTTTGAATCTGTATAGAGAACTCTGTACTAGTAAATGGGCATATTGTTCTCATCAACAGCTGCTCGGGGATGAGCGGAAACCACCATAAGGGCGGCGCAAACCTAGGTTACATCAAGAAAGAAGAAATAGGCAGTGCTGATGCTTCATCTGGATCAGCAAGGTGGACGCTAAGTCAGAACCCTTCAACCCTCACATGAACATTGTGTCCAAGTTTGGATCTTTGTGGGCAGAATGCTTGGGAAAGTAAGTCTTAAATACTTTTGTATAGTATGCCAATTCTGGCATGTCAGTAGCCAAAATTTTGTGGGTTAACCAAACTTTTTTGTAAAAGCATGCTAGTCTACCCCCCTCTATATTAATTTTCTCTGTGATGCAGCCTGTTCTTCAAACCCATGTGCTAGCGAGTAAGTATAGCAATGTCAAGCTTATGTGAGTTATCTTAAATGAGTGTTTAAAGGGTTAGGCTCTGATTAAATCCCACTGATTCTATGCTTTAGGTAGCAGGGTGACTCAAAATGCCTTTGTCAAATGTCTTTAATCTCATCAGCTGCCCTGTCAGTGAGGATGAGTCAGAAGCTGGAGTCCTACACTCACTAAATCTGGAAAGCCCAACTGTTAGTGTAACTGATTTGGCAGCTTGGGGCAGGATGTGGCCTGCTGCATTACTGAGGTGACAGCAGCCTTTCTGGAGTGCTGCTGCATCTTTTATAGAAGAGAGGAAAGCCTTTTGACATTTTATTTTATTCTACACTGACAGTGAAAACAGTATTTTCCAGGAGAGCTGAGCAGACTGTGGGCAGATAGTAGAAATAGCGTTCATGGGAACTTCTCAGGCTGGTTGTATGGTGAACACTTGTTGGCTTTCTATGCAGAAACAGTAAGTCTGAAAACTGGGAGAAGGTGCTGAAATTGCAGCACATGCTTGATACAGGAGTGACTGGTCTGCAGTCTCCTTGAGCCTGAAAGAAAGTGGGTGGCTGGCCCACTCAGAAAGGTCTTCATTAAGACTAGGGCAGCCCTGCTGTTTTAGTAGAGATAACATGGCGTACGTGCAAATGTATCTGCATAAGGTGTTAGGGATCCTGGGCAGAATGATGATGGCACTAAGCTGTAGTTAACAACTAAAGCTTTATTTTCTTAACGGGATATTAGGATTAGTATAGC
>JAVJGJ010000059.1:59597870-59610506 GCA_035590215.1 Microhierax caerulescens | reverse complement strand
ATCAAGGGAACCATCACTCCTGGGCATTCCATCCTCTATCAGTGTGGATTCATCACTGGTCAGCATCAGCTTGTTAACTTGGCTGTTGTTGGATGTTCGGATGCTGTATTTGACAGGAAAGGACACAGTACAGTTACCCAAATAAATACAGTTTAGTATCTGACAATGAGAAGTAATACAAATTAATAGGAATTGTTTAAAGGAATCTTACCTAGAATAGAGAACACAGAGCAAAAACAAAACCAGTCCTACAATTCCTTGTGCATCCCACCACTGAACTACCTGACCTTGGGTTGGAATGGTGGTGCTGTTGTAACCAATGATGCTCAGCAAACTCGGGTTACAGTGCCTATCTGGGGGGGGGAAAGACATTAGAACTTACAAAAAGCAAGAACAAACCAGATACTGAATCCTACATTTCCACACTGAATGCATGGTACTAGAAAGGAACTTTGTGACTGTGACAGTCTTGAAGTAAAAACGCTTTGAATCTAATTTTAGCCTACCGAGTCTCTCTAAAGCAGGCAAATGACAGTATGTGGCATAAAAATCTGTCTCTGAGCAGACAAAAGGATTTAAAACTTATATAAGATATGCATCAACTGCTATACTGTTCCATCTAATAAAATTAGATGTAATAAAATGAAACTGCTCTGCATATTAAGCTTTAGAAATTTTACAACTAGAAAATAAGTTTGACAAATACATATTCTATAGATGGGGTACCAGAGTCATCTCAAGAGTTGGAAAAGAATGCTACAAAGTCAGTTTCATATTATCAACAGTTCCGAACCCACAGCATCCACAGACAGCACAGATGGAACAGTTGAAAGCAGCAGACAATCTTACTTCCTCGTAATTACTGCAGGAATTACATATGACTCATACATATGCTGTTACATAGCAGCACCAAAGATTGTCCATAATTAAGATAAAAGGGCCAGAGACCTAAATTAAAGACACCAAAATAATATTTAACAGTTTATTTTCATCACCAGAATTTCTAGATTGATTCTGCCCCCCTCCCCAGATGCTCAGCTGTTTTCAGACACAAGAAACATTGAAGACATTTCTTGATACATTTTTGAAAATCCTCAGTTTGGAAAAACATAATCAGTAAATCTCAGTGACCAGGTAAGAAACTTGAAACCTGGTAGGGAGATGAACCTTACAGACACCTTGGAAAAGTTCTGGTAATCTGCAAAATCTAAGACTTAGAATACTGCAATCCTGCCAATAGTAGCTAGAAATTCTTCCATATGATAAACATAAAAGCAAGTGAAAACCATGTTATCTTTGGAAGAACTATTTCTTCAGTATTATTACAGAAATTTGGAGTCAGGGGAAAGTACAGAAACTAACAAACCCTGCCTCTAACTTGCATGCATTGTAGTACCCTGCTCTAACATGGCCTTGCAAAAAGGTGAAGGTACAATTTACTGCTGAACTGTTTACCCGAAAAGCCACATACTGCTACTACACCTACCTGGTTCATTGGTCATAGCTGACCAAGTCAAATACATTGTATAAATCGTGATCACAGAAGACTGCAGCAAACCAGATCTTGGCTGAGATTCCTAGACAAAGCAGTCGTGAAACAGCAAAGTTAGGCAATTAAAAGTCTCCAGCACAATTATATTACAGGTTTCTGTGACTTGGTAAAAGAAAAAAATCCGTAAAAGGTAAAAAAATTAAAACTGTACCTGAATCTTCGGCAGAATTGACATTACAGAAGCACCAATACACAGCAGCATATTAACACTGATGAACGTCTTGTTTTCAGAACAACCTTCTGGGTGAGTGTAATAAACATAGAACAAGACAATAGCTACTAGAGACAGCAGATAATTGACAGCTGTAGCTGACAGCAAAGCTGTGAAGAGAGACAAAACAGAGAGTTAAACTGGTTAACAATGGAGAGCATTAAAATAGAAACAATATTGCATGGTTTTCAGGTTTTGTATACAGTATACAATGACTATTAGTGAGCAGCTCTGGGCACTGAAATCTAAAGGAAGTATGTTCTTCTCAATAGTCTGAGGTGTTAAAAAGAAAGAACACAACAAACAGGAACTCTGAAGCCATACTTGATTCTCCGGTGCTCTAACAGAAACAAAGAAGAGCAAGTATGAAGCAATACAGTTGTACTACATACACCTTGGCTAAAAGTTTAAACAAGAAACCAAAGAACTGCTTCTCCAATAAAAGTAAAAACACAATCTTATTTCCAAATTTCACCTTATTAAAAACATTGAAGAATGAAGCAGCCATTGCACAATGACAGGCTGCACTGTCTTTTGAAACACCTAAATTATCACATCTGAAATGCTTTATTAAAATTAACATATCGTTTCTCCAGTGAGATGAGTTGTACTCTCCCTCACTATCTTGGCCTTCCACTCACTATATCTTTCATGAAGGACTGACCAGCAGACAGAAAGAAAAACAATTATTTGAGATGCTTATGCTCAATGTGAAGCACTAACAGGCTGGTTCGGTTTTAATCAGCAATAAGGTGTAACAAAACCTGCAGCTAAAAAAAAAAAAAAAAAAAAGCAAAACCAAATCCACAATTGTCACTTCTCTGCTACCATAAACTGATGCCCTGCTCCCAGGGGTCAGATCTTACTACTCAGAGGCTTGCCCCTCTCCCTACCCACCCTTACTCTTACTTGACATCAAAATGACAGCAAGACAACAGAACTGAACTACGCCACCTGAGAAAATCACCCCTTCTGTGCTCTGGTAAAATGCACTACTCAGTGAATAACTTAATGCACAACGAAATTTAAAACTCTACTGTAGTACAGTCCTTTACCTGCATACCAGCATCTTGAGTTTCCTTCCTCCATTTTTTCAACCCAAGACTCATTCCAGGAGTGGGCAAAGTCAATAAGCAAGACCAGCTGTATAAGAATAAAGCAGAATGCTCCAGCCATACCTACGTAAAACCACACTAAAAGAGAAATAAAACAAAATCAGCTAAAAACCATAGATAAATTACCACCCTGTCTTAATGTTCCTGAACACAGAAAAGTGATATAGTTACACAGCCACAATTAAAACTATAAAACATCAGGATGCACTTAGTTTTGTTTTAAAACCAGTTATGAGTAGACCATTATACAGTGGAAGAAAATACTCCCTTACCTGTTGTAAATGGTCCCTCTGGTATGAAGAAAGCTCCAACACTAATTGCAAGTGCTGTTGCAAATTTAAAGAACCAGAATCTAAAGGTGGGGTGAGGAGGAGGAAAAAGTAAAAGAAAACAAGTCAGGCAACTGCTGAAGTCTGATCCAATTCACATAAACTTGAAAGTACACAAAATTCACATCCTTTAAAGTTGTTTTTCATTCACTCATTCTTAACTTGCTTCTTTAGAAATAAATCTCATTTTATCTGCCTGAGATTTTTCTCCAGAAAATTATGCTTAAAATATGCCAGACTGACACAGTTTGACACATTTCCCAGAGATATCTCACTCACTTATTACAATTGAAGCCAGGGTGGAATACAATTGCGAGTTGTGGGGGTTTTTAACAAAAGTTTTAAACTAGAGCAGTGAGATTATGGAACTGCCTGCGAATCAGAAAAATGTGTTTAAAAAAACCCTACCTGATTTTAATATCAAAACCAAAAAGGGAGAAGATCTGGTTGGTGCCTACAATGACAGAAAACATTATGCTGGAGTTCTCTAGCACTCTTGATTTGTTTTCTACAAGAAAGACAGTTACAAAAGTCTGGATTCTTCCCACCTAACTTCAGATTCTTTAGGCCTACATCTGATAAGGATTTATCACAACAAAAGCAAAGGATTTATCCTTCACAGAAAGGACACAGTCAAATTCTAAGGCCCTATTCCAGCGCAGTAGCATTGGATTATTTTTTTTCCCCAGTAAAAGATATTATCCTGGTTTCAGCTGGGTTACAGTTAATTTTCTTCTTAGCAGCTGGTGCAGTGCTGTGAGTTGGATTTGGTGTGAGAATAACTTTGATAACACACTGATGGTTTTAGTTGTTGCTAGGTAACATTTATACTAAGTCAAGGACTTTTCAGTTTTTTTGGGCCCTCCAGTGAGAAGGCTGGAGGGGCACAAGAAACTGGGGAGGGGGGGAACACAGCCAGGACAGCTGACCTGAACTAGCCAAAGGGATATTCCATACCACAGAAGATCCTGCTCAGTATATAAACTGGGGGGAGTTGGCCTGGGCCTGTCAGTCGCTGCTTGGGGACTTGCTGGGCATTGGTCAGCAGGTGGTGAGCAACTATATTGTTTATCGCTTGTTTTCTTTTCTACCTTCCCTTTGGATTTTGTTCCTCTCCCCTTCTCCTCCTTCTCATTATTATTATTATTATTACTACTGTTGTTGTTTCATTTCAATTATTAAGTTGCTCTCATCTCAACCCTCGAGTTTTACATTCCTTCCTGATTCTCCTCCTCATTCCTCTAGGTGGGGGGCAGTGAGCAAGCAGCTGCCTGGTGCTTAGTTACCAGCTGGAGTTAAACCACAACAGACAAGCACTCATGGACAAAACAGCTCAGATGTTTCCTAGAAAGCAGACCAGAACAGAAAGTATCTTCCACCAAAGATTCACCAAACCCACCCCAAATACAGACTGTGTACAGATACACCCTGCATAGGTAGAGGTGCATACACATCAAGAAGTTATGCCATCAAAACTATAAGGAGGTGAAGATCATTTTTTCTGAGCAGTGCGACAGGCAGCTCCAACATAGGCATGATACCATCTACATGTACTTCAAAACTGTATATAGCACAAAGACATGTACCACACTCCCGCAACATCAAACACCTGCGTGGTTTTCAAGTTTTCTATCCCTTCCCATTTTTTCCTGCACTTTGAACAAGTTTAATTTCTCCTTCTGGCTGCTACAATCAGGTGACGGTGATCAGAGGAAAAATTCCAATTGCGTGGAGAGGTACTACGTGAGATGACTGAAATGCAGAATATGGGAAAAATGGACAAGTTCACTGGGATATAGAGAAGTGACTAAAGTCAGTTTGAAAGCTGAATTAACTTATACAACATTTACTGTGTAATACATACCTCACTAAAATTAGGTTTTGAATCCACATGTGGAATTTTTTTTTTTTTTAAAATCAATGCAATTCTCAATTATAGAAATAAGAACAGGATCAATCTAGTTTCATCTAATTCCAGACTTTTTTAGGAGATCTTAACACTCTACCCAGATACTGTGCATGACCACTGAAAACCATACTCATCTGAAGTAACACATACAGCTGCTATGCATTCTGTGCAAGCCAGCAACAATCCTGTGAATACACTGTAACTAAGTTGTTCTGTTATTATTAACCTGAGGCAAGAAACCACTTCGACTTCTGTTACAAAGGCAAAGAAGGTGAACACTGGCACTGGACCATACTACCGGGTTTAACTTGCATGCAAGTATGAAAGTTAGTAGACATACATGGAAAACTCTTAACATTCTGACCATTTCAAATCACTGACAGAAAGATTATATTGCAAAGTACTAGTAAATGTATACACAATTTCAAAAATCAAAAGCCATTGTCTTCATAAAGCTACCTGTAATACATACTATTGAAGCAACTAGCTATTATGGAAGTGTTAGAATTACTAAATATTTTGCCAGTAACAGTTAACAAGTATCATTTTTCCTTTTAGCCTAGTGCTGACACTAGATTGGCTAAGAAGAGTAAACTGCTATGGGCTGCATAAATAGTACCAAAATCTGGATTGGAGAGCACAACTCCGGGTTATCAAGAAGATCCCAAAACACTGAAGATTCCATATCATGTGAAAGATACATTTTATTGTTTGAGTTTGGGTTGTTGGGTTTTTTTAAAAAAAAAAAAAAAAAAAAGTGTTGACACAGAATGTGCCTGAACCATTTTCTTCTTGCTTGTAGCAAGTATGCTCCCTTGTACAAAGCAGGGCAGAAGGAAAGGCTGAACTAAGTTACTGCTACTAACACATCTTAACACTGTACCCAGCCTCTTTCTCTTTAAACCAAAACAAACAAAAGCAGCAAAGCAATTTTCTGCTCAGTCTTAATTATTTTCTTTTCCCCTGCAGAAATAATTTGAAGGTTTTTCTCATTTTATGCTAGAATGTTTCATCTTAGAACACCGAATGTAAAATAAAATTACTTCTTCATTTTTACGGCTTAGCTGTTCATAGCTTCCATTAAATATACTCATCTTGAAAAAGCAGTAGTCTAAAGCAATCACTATGACCACCAAGACTAGGCACCATAAACGGTTTTATGCTTTTTAGTGCCTTGCCCTATCACAAATATTTACATCTCCCTGGTTCAAGAAGCTACATTACACATAGGCTGAGCCTGGATGAAAACTACCACTTGTGAAGACACAAGATGAAATTCCACTGTCATCTTCCATCTGATAATCCTAACTATAATGAAATACAGAAGAAAAACGTTTGGGTACTGGGAAGCTCAGGAACTAAATACATAACTCACTCTTCTTTATGCAGTGGGGAGACCAAAGAAAAGATGGCAGAGCAGGAAGAAATATGTTTCTTATATAGATATATCTGTTATAGTCTTTAAAATAAAACTGTTTGGAAAAGAGCAAGCCCTTACAACTTAAGAGGAATGTAATTCCTAGAGGACAGGTGAGATTTTTTTAATCTTTCTATTTGTTGAAAAAAATCTCAGTGGAATGAAACTTAGGACCATTATTCATCTCTGAATTTTGTCACTTTGGGCAAAAGCTGAATCTCTAATCTTGGAAAACCTCTGGACAGATTATCTATTGTCACAATTGAGGCTCTGAGAAATGACAGCCATGTGTATCTTTTCCTCTTAAAAAAATTAATCTGCCATGTCTAAGAACTCTAATAACTTTGAACGCCCTCTGCTGCAGCTACGCTCCTCTAGCTACTACAAAATTTGTCATTTGTGGAATAATCAATCTGACCAGCATGCTCAGCCACAAGCTTTATTTTCACAGTAGCTGTATCTCATATGCACTGTTCATCTCAGTTCTCATTTCTGTATCTTACCCGTTGTGCACTGCTGCTCTTGGGTCGTTGCTGCTCTTCACTTTGATCATCAACAAGGAGAACAGAAGGAAGAACATGGCCATACCAAAGCACACACGGTACACAGCTTTGTAACCAACTAGTACATCGCAATTCACGTGGCCATGCACACCAGGAATAGTTGTTCCCATACCTCCATCACAAAACCCAGGAATCTGTGATAAATACAAGATACTTCAGGAATCCATAGAAGGCCTCCTGTGAGTAAATATGCCTTTGTGGTTTATTAATATACAATTCATTAATATTGTGAAAATATGCAACTATAAACATTGCTAGAAAATATGATACTGAATGGCTGTATTGTTAGTTACAGTCCAACTAGAATATTAAACACATTCAAAGAAAAAAAATCTGGCATAAGCAAATTGAGGGAGAGGGGGCACCCAGGGAATCTATATCTATCTTAATAATAGTGGGGTAGGGGGTTTTGTTATTAAAAATTTTGGAACTTCTCCAAGAAATGCAGTTTTCACTTGTTGATCTGAATCAGGAGATAAAAGAAAAGCTCTGGTATTTGGTAAATATGACTTGACAGTTACTATCGGGTTCATGACATGGTTAGAAGGCTGCCTGCTTACATCTCTTTAAAACAGAAACAGCCTCCCCCAAAAAGTAGCATCACCATCAATTAGAAGTATTTGTAACTGCCAAATGAAACAGCTAAGAACATCCTTTGCATTCACTACCAGAACATGAGCAGTATCTTTCTGAAGTCAAATCATACTCCAGAAGACTGCAATTTTCTTTCCTAGGTGACTAACATGCTCTCACTGAAGCTCTCATCTGGTTACTATACCACATGGAAATAAAAATTCACAGATCAATCATTTGGGGGGAAGAAAATCAAAAGCATGCCTAACAGAAGTTATTATCTGCTAGACAAAAAATTAAAGATAGCAAAATGAAAACTAACAGAAAAAAAGCATGTGCAAGCCAAGTTCAGTGAACCCACAAGCTCACTCATAACTCAAATAATCACTCTGTAATTTATACTGTACATTATGTAAAATAATAACTCCTGCACTATCATATCTTCATATAACTAATAAACTGTAAAATCCTACAAGCAATTACCAATTTCCTTCGGGAAAAATATGCTAGTATCATCAGTGAAAAATATTTTTGTTACACATTTGCAGACCTTAAAATAGAATTTTTATTAGTACAGCACAATGAAATTAGAAGACATCTTAGATTGTGGCTAATTTTTTCTTTTATTAACAGCATTCAAAGTCCATCAAGTGCCACAAATAAAAGCATCTCAATAATACATAATTTAAAATTCCACATCCATAAGTTTTCATTTTGTTACAAGATTTTCTTTTTCTGCTCTGAGCTACTAAAGAAGAGAGAAACTTTATTCTAAATAGTGTTTTTCACCTATGCGTTAACCGTCCCACAAGTTCTTTGTTTATTTCACCTACACTCAAATTAACAGTGACTGTGAAGCACAGATAGCAGCACAATTACCTATTTCCAAATAAACCCCGTGCTTTCAAGATGCCATTTACAATTATCTGTGACAGTGATTCTACCAAACATGTTAGCAAAGAAGTAACCTGACCTTCTTCAGCTGCTCTTCCATGCCTGGTATTAACATCACACAGGCAACACTCACGCCAAGAAGTAAAAAGAACGCATAAATCAGCCGAGTTATGGTGGAGTTGTTTCCACTGGGGCAGCATCGGCAGAGCAGGCATGGGGCACTTCCACATAAGCATGGTATCTGACAGAGACAGAACATAAAACAGTAACTTTAAAGAGCTTTGCATTGCTAGATTTCAGTATTTAATTAGGCTGTGCAGATCATCAGAAATTATGATGGGAAATGACTCATCTCATGCATTCCATCACTACTGTAGGCTAAGTCACTGCAACACATTACAGAGCGCCCTAACAATCCTGGCAGTGCTTTGTAAGCACTAATTTCACTGGACAGTGGTGCATATATCAAAAGTAATTATATATCCATTCAAAGGAGATAAATGCTGGATTCAGGATTTATTCTTTTGAATTTTATTTAATTTCAGCTATGTGAGATGCAAGGACTGCTTTTTGTTAACAACTACATCCTCCCACAGCTGCAGAGACTAAACAAATACACCACAGAAAAAAAGATCTGAGCAGAACTGCCATCTAGGTACACTTTCAGCATCTGGCAGAGTTGGCCCACAATCCTCACTGGGGCCATCAACATTACTGGAGCACAAACAAAAGGCAAAATAGTCTAAATCTTAGGTTGCAAATCATTGCGTATTTAGCAGCTACTCACGTATCACATAACTCTGTTAGCTGGTAAAATTAACTAATGCAATGTAAAAGTTACGAACCACAAGAACATATTGAACACATAGTACACGCATTATTATTGCTATCAAACAGTAAGAGCGGAGAGGAATGCTGTGCAGTTGTAATATTACAAGGGAAAAAAATAGGACAAAAATTACTTGACTTTAATTCCTAAACAGAAAACTGTGGAAAGAAGGGAGCAGATAGTGCTATTTCACCAAGGTCGGGGGAGCAGGAAATGTACCTCACCCCTTTGCAATTCTCTGCTGCTTGCTGAGCAAAAATTCAGGAAGCGGAAGGGCAAAGTTCCACAAGTAAATAGAAGCCAAATGAGGAAAAGTACAACCAAAATGTTTTAGGGTTATTGTGTTGTTTTTTAAAAATTTACAATTAAATTATTTTGCCTAGAAGACATGAGAAATCCCAGTGAGCAATTAACAGCTAAATTTTGGAGGCCATGTATTTTTCAGCTACGTCTTTTAGCTACCAAGTGAGCGCTGCCCTATCTGAGCTACGTGCAAACTCTGACAAAGATATCGAATGGCAAACTCAGCTTCTCCCCCAGCACATACGCAGGGACACCTCCGCCAAGTGACAAAAGCCACCGTATTCAGCACCGCAAGAAAAACACCGAACCAGTCACATAAGAACATGACTAATTACACGGCCATGACCAGTGCATGTCAATCATCCAGTATGACTTGCATGCGTCAGGAAGTTCTTAGAAGTTTAGTGGTATGACAAACAATGCCAGCAGTCTGCTGCTAACAAAGGCCCCAGGGCTTGCAGGGAAGAGCAGACATTGCCACAACACTGTCAGCAGCCTCCTGAGAAGCCCTCAGGAAAAGGCTCAGATTATCAATTCTTACAGGTTCAACCAGACCCACACACTGGAGTCCCAAATTTGGTCTTTTAAATAATTTCCTTGTTTTCTTTTTGTACTTATGTTCCTTTTCAAGGGTGGAGACATCAAGAATTTTCACTCCACTATGCTACAGAATCATCTTTACATTAGCAAACTTCACTATTAAATTTGTCTTGTTAAAGAAGTGAATTAGGTAGACCCTCATTGTAACTATTTAAGTATGTAAAAGGTATTATATCGCCCTTTTTTACCTCCTCTTCCACTCAGTATCATTATAGCACAGAATATGGAAGTGTTGATTCCTGAAGAGGTTTCATCTCAATGCAATAAAGACATTTTTTACAGTGAGAACAATCAGTTGCTGCGACAACCTCCCCAAGGGTAAGAGTCCTCATTCACTCAAGTTTTCAAGATTTCATTGGCCAGGGTGCTAGATCATCTCATCTAGGTGCCTTTTCCATGAAAAGTTGGCCCAGACAATCCTTCCAGGCTGTTCTATGACTGCAAACAACTACATGAGGGGTATCTACTTACTGCTTAGTAAGCACAAAATGTATGGCAAATATTGGCTCAGGGTGCATCAGGATTTTATAGTACTAACATATCACACTTACTTCCTCTACACACACAAATAACCTTTCTATTAAAAAATATTTCTATTCTCTTTCAAAAAATTAGTTTCTTGAACTAATTCTGTCTGGAATAGTATTTTTAAAGATACTGTTGAATAAAAGGTTGAGTTTGGCAGAGTAGAATATAAGCCTAGGCTCATCTGCTGCAGAAAATTTGGTGCAAGGACCATCTGGTATAGAAGTCACTTCTCTGGTGAATCCCAGAGTTGTTTGTTAAATACCTAAATAATTCAAGCAGTTTCCTCCTGACTGCATCAAGGGGAACAAAGGAACACAGCCTGCAGTGGCTGAAATAAAGATGGCTGTCTCCACCTCACTGGGAAACAACCTGCCTCAAACAAGGCAATATACTCATATACTCAAAATATAATCATTTAAGTGTCCAAGCTTCAAGAACAAACTTTTAAAACATCTTGCCCCAAAATCAGCTCAGCATGCTGTGACTACCCCAACAAGCTGCAATGCTGTACATCTCTGAACAAGAGATACCTATTGATAATTGATACTATTTATAGAAGTCAGCCACTTCTACAAGGAATCACATTACAGTCTGAGCCCCTCTTTCTTTTGGCAAGGCAGAATAAAATATATACCATTCCAATAAAATAATATTTTACTACTGGCAAAAACACTTCTGACAAGTGACTTCAAAAAGAACAGAAAACAAAGAACATTCAGGCCGTGGAACTGAGTTTAGTAGCAGAGGGGAAAAGGACAGTTTGTGCCACTTCCCAAATTCAGAGCATGCCTCCTACAAAAAAAATACTACAATACAAACAGGCAGATGCCACCACACAAATCAAAGCTTAACTCCGCAGGTGAAACTCAGCTTAGTCATAGATGCAGACAGAGATACTCTGCAATTAATATTAATTCTGAGCTTATTTTTGTAAGGAAGCTTGGACAACAGTTACCAAGTCACAACTGCATAAATCTATTGTCATCTAATAACTTTTGTACCTACCAACCAACTCACATCCCTGTACATTTTTGAGAAAAGTAAGTAGCTCAGTGGTGTTCTCAGAGGCAAAATAAGAAAAGATGACCCACACACCTTCGTGTGCAGCCAGCTGGGAGCAGACAACTGAATTCATGCCTGCTAAACTAGTCATTTCATTCTCTAGGGCAGTGGAAATTGCAGGAGGAACACAAGATGAATATTACAGGACAAAGAAGGAGAGAGAAAACCCTACAAAACCACTGAAAAGTCAAGTGTTACTGACCATGACACACACAGAACAGGGTTTTCACATCAAATGTGATTTTCTTAATGGGGCAAAGATGATTATATACCGAATTAACTATCTGCAAAAACACCAAGCCCCTCACTGGGCCTACTCAGGTTTTAGCTACATTGTCCCTACTCATATGCTTAAAGGAACGGATTCAATCAATTCTTGCCTTGATAGAGAATATTAAAGTGAGCTAAACAGCAGCTGAGCTACTTCAGAGAACAGAGCAACAGAGGCAAGATGCAGCAGAGTGAAAATGGCACTGCCTGACCAATCGAGGTCATCAGAATTGGAAGACTTTTGGTGAGATGACAGTGCTTTTAATAAGGCTTTCCCTCCATCCCACCCACCATCTGACAGGCTCATCTTTGGTCTTAAAAACACAAAACTGAAACACTGCCTGATCAGCACATAGTAGGGCAGAGTTATAACCAGCAGTAACACCACAGAAAAAATCCAGAAGAAATAAAGGTATGAGGCCAGATGTTAAGGTCAGTTACCCAGCTCTGCATGGCACAACACACAGCCCTGCAGACAAGC
>JAVJGJ010000059.1:59584333-59597770 GCA_035590215.1 Microhierax caerulescens | reverse complement strand
TGGCACAACACACAGCCCTGCAGACAAGCTACACAGCTGAAGCAATGCCCACAGCAATGTCTTCCCAGACAAAAAAGTAGTTTACCCAGCTGTGATGCAGCCTGCACTAGCACAAATTCCACCACATCTGGCTCCCCTGCTACCTCACACTCAGAGGGTTTTTTTCTTTCAAAGCCACAAATGGCATTTACAGTGACATACCCTTTGAGATCAGTGCAGACAGATTTCACCTATAAGAACTATCATAAAGGCTTTAAGTGCTGCTTATCTGTGGTTTTAGACGTGGAAAGAAAATCAACACTTTAAAGCCATCAGGAAAAAAACCAACCAAACAAACAAAAAACAAAACCCAAAAAAGCCACCCCAATTTGTTTGGGTACTTTAAAGGAAGGGATGGGGGTACTCACAGCAAATCTGATTTAATCAAGATTACATGCTCATATAAATCATTTTTATCTGAAAGACCATTTGCTGAATTTCTCTGTACAGAAACAAACACTCAAAACCAAGAGCAAGTATACAGGAATTATTCAGGCACTACGAACACCAGCCAGTTATCAAAAAAGGCTATTTATATACTTTAAAATACAGTAATATTAACTCAATTATTTGCATTAAAACCTATATTTATACTGTCACTTACTATTTGACAATAATTAAAAATGTTAATATTAACTATACTCAACTAGTAATTAAAGCCTAACTGGTTAATCCATCAAGTAATGTTTAAAATGTAAATTAAAACAAAATGAACACTGGCAGTACTTCATTAACAAGATATTATCAGTGTTCTAGTTGCTTATTTACATGCATATCAATCTGGAAGTTTAGCTCATACAAATTTACCAATTCTAAGAGGATTTCATAGAATTTGTTCAGGAGATGAAAGAATTAAATATCATATTTATAACTAAATATCACTCTGCACTAGGGGAACCAAAGTCCATGTATTTTGATAACACAAAAAATAGGATCTTGAATCAATGTAAGGTTTTGTTAGACCACCAAGTTATGTGTATTAACTGTTTAAATATATGTCATCTCATTTAATCCAAGTATAGTACGGTGTTTTTTGTGTAAAAATCTCAGGTTTTTCACAATGCCACTAACATTTTAAGCTAAATGTCTAAAGATTCACAATCCACCTGATCATGTCTACTTGCTTAGGGACTAGACTTGATAAGACCGCAACTGGAAAAGGATGCAGGATCTCTACCAACCTCCCCGCTTTTCTGCATTTCCATAGTGTTAACAGTTTTAGAGCCATCTCAAACTACTGTTTCCCACTAATAAAAATCACCTGACAATGCTCAGCATGGCGGTGACACATCACCAGACTGCTGTGCAGCGAGAAAACGATGGTTTGATAAGACAAAGATGCTACAAAGGGTGGAGCTGCTCAAGACAAAGGCGTAAGAAAAGAGGAATTAAATACAAATATTAGTATCAGGGAAACACGCGGGTTTTCTTTTTCCCGAAACAAACGCCAAACTTCAAGGAACGTAGCTAGGTTCTGCCCCCTTTTACAGATTTGGGGAGGGGGGAATTTCAGTGGACACCGTAACACCTCCCATACAGTAACGCGGATTAACCAGCAACCAGCAGCGCGACAGACCGGCCTGCCTGAAAAAGTACGAAGCTCTCCGGTGAAACGGCTTCGGGGGACCCCTGGGGACCCCCCGAGAAGAACCAGAGGTCAGACCGACCACCACGGCGGCCGCCCCAGGGCCCGCGCCTCCTCCAGCCTGCCGAGGAGGGAGCCCGGCCCTAAAGGAGCGGCAGCAGCAGCGGCCCGCGGCGGAGAAAACCCAGCTGGGACCGGGGAGGGGGCCTGCAGCCTTCCCTCCCTTGAGGAGGCGGGAGGGCACCGCGGCAGACGCCAACGCCCCCGCCCCTGGCACACAAAGGCCCAGGGAGGCGACGGGCGAGGCCCGGACTCGAGGCCTCCAACGGGCAAGGAAGCACCGCGCCGCCCGCCCCGCCTTACCCAGCTCGCCATGGAGCAGAGGCCCAGGACGCCGCCCATGGTCCGCGGCGGGCTCCGGCTGCTCAAAGATGGACGCGCGGCGGCCGCAGGCTCCCGACGGGCTTGTTTACGGCTCCCCACGGCGCTTCCGGCCGCTCTGACGGCAGCGGCGGCGTCACTTCCGGCGGGAGGCAGGCACGCGGCGGCGGCGGCGGAGTGGGCGGGGGCGGCTCCGCGGAGCGCCCGGTGCAAGCGCCGTTCCCTGCGGCGGGCCCGGGCCGGGATCAGCGGGCCGGGATCAGCAGGGTCGTCCTGCCGGCGCTTGTGGCTGGAAAAGGGGCTTCTCTGCCCGAAGCGCCCGGCTGCGGCAAAAGCCGAGGCCCGCCTGCCCCCGCGGCAGGTGGCAGCAGGCCTCGCAGTCCGCGCGGCTTGCGGCTTTCCCGGGCTCGGCCGCCACTGCCTCCGGCGCCATCGCGTTTTGGTCACCTCCCCTGATGCGTTAAATGAGTATGAGGTCGGCCTGGGCTGCTTCAGGGCCTTCCGACAAGTTTCTAAACCGGGGTGTGCCGGAAAGCCGGGAATACCTTGCCCGGAGCGATAGGCGAGCCGCCCGCTCAGCTGCCAGTGCTTGCAGTGCTGTTTCCCAACAGCGCCCGAAATCGGGTAACGGGCCAGAACTGCATGGCTGCCTTACCTAAGCAATGCTGACAGATAGGCTTCATCCCATAAAAAACAAGAAACTTTATAAAATTTTCACCACGTCAAATCTCATTAGGGACCGCATTTCTTACAGGTACTGATAAGTGCATTAACCTTGCAGGACCTTCTGCCTGTCAGCATGCTATGTAGAGGGTGAACATAGTCCAAAAAAGAAAAAGTCCAAAAAAGTTAGTAGTCCAAAAAGAAAAAACATTCCTTACAAATATTTCTAAAATAATTGGGCAATCAAGGAACAGAAAATGATCATTTTAATAATAGAGACATAATAGTTCTGAGTGTCTCAGCTGAAAAATACAACCGTTTCATTTGTCAAATGTGTTCTAATATCTAGAATTAGGCACTTAAGAAGGTTAAATAATTAAGGTAGATTTTTAAGTAGTACTCTGAGGCAGAGCATTTCATACAGAGTCTTACCATATCATTTTACAAGTTAAGAAGCATTTTTGACTGAAGTTTATCTTGCAAATGTATGCAGTGATTATGTACTACATACTGAGCTATTGCTCTCATTGGATTTACCTATGAACATTGCTAAATTTATCATTTCTAATTGATTTTAAAGGCAATCCTATTTTTAAAATCAAACATGAAAAGGAAAAGCTAAGAAGGAACTTTTGCAGGCTGAAGTTTTAAGGCTGCAATTGTTGTCCAGTGATAAAAAATGGAATGGGAATAATTAACAAAATTATTATGGCTTAGTTTGAAAGGTAAGTACACAGAATTAGTGGACATTGAGTGCTGAATTCAAATTAAATACATCATGCCTGTCCTTACCAAAAGGTTAAGAAAATTTTGAAAAGTCTCTATGAAAGTAAAAATGTTGTTAAAGTGGAAGTACTTAAAGAGTGGGAGAAGGGATTGACTGTTAGTTAGGGTGCACCTGCTTCTTGGTTAAATAATCTACTCACCAGTGACCACTAGGCTCTCCATAGTCTCTTGCCAATAAGTACCTCTTAGTCCTGCAGCAGTCAAGGGGCAGATGAGCTCTGATCTGAGTTGCGGGGTCTGAGCCTGCACCATCTTCACCCACAAGACTCACTGTAGTGTAACCCAACCTTCCGCTGTGTTACAGGGTAGTGGAAGTGGATTTGCAGCTGTGGCAAGGAGGAGAGAAAATGTGAGGTGAGGAAGGCAGTGAGCACTCCTCTCTTGCTCCTTCTCATTGGAGTGTGAGGCTGGGGTTGGTTGTGAACAAGGATTTGGTCCTCCTGCATCCCATGTCTCCTCAGAAGGGCAATGGGAGGACAAAGGGTGGGGAAAAATGTTGGAGTCACTTTGGTTTGGCCAGCAGATACGTAATAGTAACTGTTAATAATCACTTTTGTCCACCAATTTGAGCCAGCGAAGTGTGCTGTGCTCATCTCCTAAATAGCACCACCATGATAGCCAGAAGGTCCTGGAGGCTCAACATCAGGTCACAGCTAACGCTGGTGGGCCACTTTGTGCAATGAATTCATAGTGTCTCAACACAGGAGTCTGTTCCCTCACCTTTGTGAAGCCCTTAATCTTTTCAAAATACAAGTTTGCATTAGTGACTACTTTTTTTCTCCTTCAGTATTCCCAGTCTTCACAGTGCACTTTTTCTTTACAAGAATTTTTGATAGCCAAGGCAGACTATTTCTGTCCAGGCCAACCTGATCTCTTTTCTTTCCAAATACTAAATCACATCATTGTTCTCTGATTCTTTCATTATTTCTGCTGTCTTGTGTGGAGCATCTACTGTGGAAAGGTACTGAAGAATTATATACACTTCACTGAACCAAGTCTTGCTCCTCCTTCATCACACATCTTTTCTAAGAAATTGTAAGAGAGAAGAGATCTGCTACAGGAGTTTATCTTCTGGAATTTAGTTTCACTTTCAGGTCATACAGCTTGCCTGACAGCTTTAAATCATATTGTGAAATCTCAGTTGTATAGAAACTAGCAGTTTCTCAACATTGATCTTTGGAAATTTGGAGGTCTGTTTTGGCTGTGCATATGCTGTTATGGAAATGCTTAGGACTTTGCTTATTTTCACCCATGATGATACTTTTCATTTGCACTGCAAATGAAAACAGCTAGTTGCTGTCAGTCCACTTGTCACTGCAGAAGCCCCTTGCAGCACTGCTAGGTTTGAATCCTTTATTTTCATTGCAGACTTTCAGTTTCATTCAGTTTTAAGGAGGGTGGAATCCTTCATATTCAGATAGCTCTCTTAGATGGCTTCCCCATGTGATCTCCTGCTTCCCTGTGATCCTCTTGAGGTTGTATGAATATGAGAACCATAGTTGTTCATTAGTTGAGTAGCTTTCTGAATATTTTCAGAAAATAACAGGATATAATAATAAACTCAAATAGCTGAAGTAACTTTTTACCCCCCTTGTTTGTGTTAGGGAGTTTCTTACTAAGCTTCTTACTAAGACCTGCCTTTTTGTCAGATGGTTGTTGGAAAGATGAGGATTTTTCTAGACTAGAGGCCACCTGTCATGGTCTGCACAAGTAACTTCCATCAGCTCTTTCATTGAAAACCAGATCTACAGAGAGCTCGGAGCTCTCTGTTGGTGGTCCCAAACACGGCTACAAACACTTTAACCGCCAGCAGAAAAGCCCTGGTCACCATTTTGTCTCTTGAGTTTGTGTCCTGAGACCACTGAGAGGAAGGGCGAGCTGCAGAGAACAAGGTACACCAAACAGGCTTATGCTTTAGGCAAGGCTTTTCCAAATCCAGAGTTTTCTGTTAGTGCCTCAGCACACTGGTAAACAGCATGAAAGGGAGAATCCTGAAAATCGCTCTGGATGGGAGGTGGACAAGTTTCCTACCCACCTCACACCGAGGGAGAGGGAGGCCACACTTCTTGCCGTGAATTACTGCCCGCAGTAATTGAGCTAGCTTTCATTGCATTTGTTTGAAGGAACAAGCAAAGTAGGAGGCTGGGAATACAATGCAAATACTATACTGCCTGGCATACATGGAATAAACCCTATGGCTTGCAGGGAACACCAGGTATACATATGGTGGCCATGCATGTAATGTGTACCATAAGCCCAGCAGTTCTCCATGTAGTTAGGCAGTGCCCATGTATGTGTTAGGAGTGTGCACTGTGTCAGAGAAGTTAAAACATTTTGTGAAAAGTGTTGAGCCTGATGCTGTTTTCTGTCCACCTCCAGTTGTGCAGAAGCTGTGAGCATGTTTCTCTGGGACCTACAGCATTTGTGAAGCATTCAGCGCTACTACGGTACAGCAGCATCAGACCTTTCACCATGGATACACTACCTTATATCCACAAATCTCAGAAAAATATAAAAGCATTTCCAGGCCTTCCCAGACAAGATTTCCAAGCACATATGCAAAAAAGAGAGTGTAAGGGAATGAAGGAGTACATAAAAGGTGGCTGTAACAGAGCCTCTCTTATCTTTGTGCTACGATGCCAAAATCATACCAAGCATCGGCATAAAATCTGGAGGAAGCAAAATGTTCAGCCTTCAAAACTGGTGGAGAAAACCGAGGAAGGCTTTTGTTCTCTCCACGTGGATATGGAGATGTATCTGAAGATCATCTCCCCCAGAGGGCAGTGCAACTTAAAGAATGGAAATGTCTCCCTGGCAGCTTTTAAGTGGTAATCGGCAATTTGGAGATGTGTTTTCTGTCTCAACAATGTTAACAGAAAAATAGTCTACAGGGATGTATTTTCTCAAATAAATCTGTGTACACAGTATGACTACATTTCACTCACTTTAAGCCACATTTAAGTGAAACCTACAAAAATCCTTTTTCCCACCCCCCTTTTCCTCTGAATGAAAAGTAATACTGAAATAATGTCTGTGATAACACATTGTTATATCCAGGGTTATATCGCTATTATGATAGAGAACCAGAGTCCCAAATAATAAAATTCTTGTTTCTGATGCATTGTGCAAAGACTTGTAATAGAGATATCTGAAATTAAATGGAATTCAGAGGCCATATTTTTATAGGACTGACCTGCATATAAATTTAATACTGATTCAAATAAATAGATATGACTATAGAATAAATGTTTCTCTTTATCTCCCTCTTTGGTTTGGGGTGGTTTTTTTGTTTGGTTGGTTTTGTTGTAACTACCCATTTATGTAGATCAAAATCAAATGATGCAGTGGATTTAAATGGTAAAGCATTATTATGATGGATGTTTATAAAATTATGGTTTGTCAGCTCTAAAAATTAATGAACATAAATTAATTAAAACATATATTTTTTTTGTAAATATGTATGCATTTAATCCTTCTTTAGAAAGGGTGAGTAATCTAAAACTGTTTTACACAGCTACTGTCATGAAGCAAAGAACAAAAAATCATCAGATTGTGCAAATTGCTGTCACTGCATTCATGGCAACGGAAGATTAGATGCAGATTGGGTCAAGATTGTTATTAACGTTCCTATTAAGCTCCATCACAGTCACTGTGAGAGAGGAGAACTAATTTCTAGATCTGTTACTGTTTCCTTGGAAAAAATGCTCTCAAAGGGTAAATTAACAAGACAGTTCCACATCACTACATAATGCTCTATGTTCTTAACAGGAAAAGACAGAAATATTTGTAATAAAATCAAATCCCTTCAATTTGTATAGCATAGTATGGTTCAGTGTTTCTAAATAATTGGCATTTTGGAGAGTGCTGCTAGCATTGTACCAGTGTGTGATGGATGCCTTTAAAACCTAATACTGACAACTTTCAGTCTATTCCCATCTTGCCTAGTAGTCCAACTGTAAGAAACTTTGTGTTTGTATTATTCATGCTGGAGATAAGTCTAAAGGAACCTGTGGAATTCATCAAGGAATGAGCTTTTTTTCCCCATATTTTTCATCGGCCAGTGAGATTTTAGAGGACCTGGGTCCATCTGTGTTCAAAGTCATCCTGTCTTGTGTACTGGAGGTCTCACCCGGGTGTCTGAGATGACCTGAGGACACACAAGTGGCATTGCCTCAGACTGCCTCCAGTCTCAAGCCTCAGTGACCAGAGATCTGGTTGCGGTGGCTTTGCCGAAGGCAGCCTCCTGCCCAGGTTTGGAGGGACGCTCCTGCTCCGGGTTCCCGGGGCGCACGCTGGCAGGCTGCGGCTGCTCTGCTGCCCTGCCCCCTGCTCCTGAATAAACGCTGATCAACAGCCTAACAAAAACAGAGGGAGAAAATGATGTGAAAGCTCTCCCTGTGCCTCTTTCCTGCATGTTCAGTGTTAAATGGTAACCTGCCTCTCTTCACTGATTTTTGGGGTTTTTTTTTCTTTTGCAGATAGGCCTGGTTTCCTTGGCTTTTACGCTGAGCGGATTTAACAAAAACTAGTTCAGAACTGAAAGCTCTGCTATCACCTTCTTGTTACATGAGTTATCCTCATAGCTACAGTTAGACCCAGAGCATTTGTTGTTTCTCGGATTTCATGTAGATGTGTGTATGTAGATAAATACCTATGTGTGCAATTACGTATCTGGATGTTGCACATTGATATACATATATGTGTACACAAACACGTACATATATGTACCTGTGTGCATTAATATGTTGCTTGAAGTGAACTGCCATGGATCTTTATATTGTACCAGCACTTCCAGTGAATTTGTTGGCACTTCAGTCTTCCATTTGAACACTGTAGATACACAGCCATTTGGGGTTTCCTTACTTCTTTTTATTGGCAACAGCTAATTTGGAACCAAATCCTTTTCCTGAATTTTTATAAATGCTTCTTAGCTTCTATGTGAAACCTGCCTCTGGGCCAGAATTTTAACTGACACAGCATCACCTCTCTCCACTGAATTTGGTGGAGGTGTATATGCCCCAATATTAAGTAAAAAGATTATGATTTTCATATATATAGTAGGCAGCACATATAATTATATGGGCTGTAACATTTTTGTTAATTGCATCTCTTTTGACAAATACACGTAACTACTGTCTCATCTAAAATCAGACCAAGAAATGTAGGTATTTTTATCTCAAGATTAATATGCAAGTTTTAAATGAGACAGTTTAATTTTAAATGGTCTCAGAGTTTTGTACCTCATAGTCAAGGCCTAAATTAGAAGAAGTGGTCTAGACAGTATCTGCTCAATCTCTTCTGGGTAGCAGCATCTGGAGCCAGTTCATTATTGAAATAAGTTTTTTTAAATAACCCCTAAAATACATACATATAAAAAGCAAAACTGTTACCGAAAGTTGATAGATTTTTAAAGAAAAAAATATTATTATTTTTATCTGTATCTGCAGGGATGTTATTCGAGCTATGCTGATATATATTAGCTGTTACTGGTCTGTATTAGTAATGACCTTCCTTTCATTTTCAAAGGCAATGAGGGTGTATTTCCCTCAAGTACTAGTTTCAGCTAAGCATAAAGTTTGTCAGTCAGGAGTGGCAGTACAGAGGTTCTAATCTTAAAATGTAATGATGAGATACAGCTGTAGGATTTTAGTATATAGTCCTTAAAACACCTGTTGCAGCAACAAGAAAGTAACAGCTAGGGATCATTTTGCTGTTAGGACTGAGATTTCGGGCACTATGGCTAATTTCGAAGAAATTAATAACATTGGCGGGATCAGATGCTGTTCACTGGCTATTTAAAATAAATTAAAATATGAAAATGCTGAACCACTAGCCGTTATTTAGCTAGCTCTGGCAGTTGTCCCAGAAGACAGGGAGCAACAAATGCGATGCCAAGTTTTTCCAAAAGCTCCAGGGACACCTGCATGGCTTTGCCTCCCGGGAACACATGCTGCACAAACCTAATAGCATTCTTTCAAAAAGTTAGTGAGCATATGAATAAGGGTGATTTGGCTTCTGCAGTGTGTACCTGGATTTCTGAAAAGCCTTACACAAGCTCCTCACCAAGAGCTTGCAAAGCAACTAATCAGTCATGAAATGACAAAAGAGGCTCCTTTTTCGATTAACAGCTACTAGCAAGATCCATCAAGGGCTATTAAACATAATTGTCCAGTTTCAACCTCTATTCAGGAAATCCTTAAAATGGTAATTGCTGGAACTAGTATGGCAAAGCTGTCACCACCAGCTGCTTGTCCTTCACTTACACCCTTTCCCCGCAGCATTTACTGTTGACCTCTGTCAAGGTTATAATGCTGGGCATGGCTTTTACCCTGACCTAGTGCAGCCTTTCTGATATTCTTAGCTAAGTGTCATATTATGCACTGAGTAATAACAGCTATCTGTATTTTCCTCTTTTTAATTATAAAATGACTCTTACTTATATAACTTAATAATTTAATTTTAAAATAGGGCAACAATTTCCACATCAATAGTTTCTTTTATGGAGGATATCAAACTTCCAAAATTTGAGCCCTTGTTGTCATTTTAACTGCTGCAGCACAATGTAGGGAGCAACACAGAAATCGATCATTCCTCTTGTTTTTAGAAGATTTTGGAGAAGGGAATGTGTTGTCTGCAGTTTAGTAAATTGTACCATGAGACCTCCTCTTCAGAGCCCTGGGAGACCGGCAGGGACAGGAGTCAGCTGTAATCCTTCAACCCCAGAGCTGCACTAGCAGCAAAAAAAGCAAATGTGGAATTTGTACACTTGTGCTTTAGTAATGTGCACAGCCACAAGCACTGAAGTACTGAACACGAGGGAAGTCCAGACTACAACATGAACTTTGCGTCTGTATAAACTCACACTAAGAGAGAGAAACGCTATTTCAAGTCGCGTTTTGTGAACGTGAGCATTCTACCTCGCTACAGCTCCTTTCCCAGTGCAACCATATATATGTATGTTCGCAACAGGTTCACATGTAGATGCAAGCAGGCCTGTCCCTTAAACAGAGCTGTTAGGAGAGAAGATTTATGTCTGTGTACTAAAGGGGTGAATTGCTCTGGCAGTCTGTTAAGCTGTCAGTATGATCTCTTGGCAAGCTGGAACGGTTCGCTGCCGGGTTTTGGAGTGGAACAAATGGCCTGTGTGCAAATACAGCCTAACAGTAAAAGACATCACAGATAACACTGATCAATGCATTCAGGGAAGTAAATCAGTGTTCATCTTCACAATCCTTTGACTTCATATGGAACCAGTTTTTAAACAGAGAGAAAATGAGTCAAGGTTTTAGAGGTGAATGCCTAAATTAATATGTAATTAAGTTCCCTGCTGTCCCATTAACTTCAGCAGAACTTGCTGATTTCTCTGGACCTCCAGCTAGTAGACCATCCAGGCCACCCAGAAATCAAGCCTAACTTTAGGTCTCCATTTACAAAAGAAACTTGAGAAACTGCTTAGAGCCAGAATTATTCTTTAACAATTGCTTAATTGTGATGATGGGCAACTTATTTTGCAGAAACCAAAGTTAAACTGATTTAAATACCATGAAAGAAAAAAACACACTTTACAACAAAAACATCTGCCCTGGTTTCAGCTGGGAGTTCATTTTCTTCTCAGTAGCTTGTGCAGTGCTGTGCCTTGGATTTGGTGTGAGAACAATGCTGACAGCACACTGATGGGTTTGGTTGTTGCTGGGTGATGTTTGTACTGAGTCAAGGACTTTTCAGTTTCTCAGGCCCTGCCAGCGAGAGGGGACACTCAGTCAGGACAGCTGACCTGAACTAGGCAAAGGGGTATTCCATACCCTATGATGTCATGCTGAGTATATAAACTGGGGGAAGAAAAAGAAGGAAGTGGGCAACTTGCTGGGCATTATGGTGCTTGTTTGTCTTCCTGAGAAACTGTGATACATTATGGAGCCCTGCTGTCCTGGAGGTGGCTGAACCTGCCTGCCCATGGGAAGTAGTGAATGCATTCCATATTTTGCTTTGCTTGCGTGCGTGGCTTTTGCTTTACCTATTAAACTGTCTTTATATCTTTTACTCTTCCAATCTGTTCCCCATCGCACTGTGGCAGGAATCAGCGAGTGGCTGTGTGGTGCTTGGTTGCTGGCCGGAGTTAAACCACAACATCTCACTGCCGTTTTTCTTCTCTGGCCTGACAGGTTGGTTTGAAGAACAATGTTGTTTTACAGCTAAATCTCTGAGATTCATCATTCATGGTGTTCTGCACTGGAGTAATGGTATTGGAGCAGTCATTTTGTAATAATGATAGAAGAGCCATGGGCTAGAGGAAGCATTCAGAAGCATTGGTGTTTCTGTGACTGCCTTGGAATATGTTCAGCACTGATTTCCTCTTTATGCGTATGAAATTACCCAAGCACAGCGGGGTTTTGTTGCATACATCTGGTTTAGTACACTTTTGTGGAAGTTGGTTACAGGAACCTCAGTGATTTTCTTTATTTACTTAATAGAGACTTTCTATCAACAGAGTCACGACTTATTTCAAAGTGGTTTAAGTGCTGTTGAGGGACCAGAGCAGAACCCTTTTTGGTTCACAGACAACAAAAGCCCAGCTGATGGGTGGGTGGGACTGGCAGATATCCTGACCACTCTGTGCAGATTGGTTCTTGATGGCATGCCCTTCTCCTGCTCATCTGACCAGCAAGCTCACAAGGATGATGGTGTATCAGGTACTAAATTGTGACCTATAACCGCCTTTGAAGGTCAAGCATTGACTCTCAAGACAGTATCAAGAAAGATGTGAGTACTAGCAGATACTAAAAGTAAAGGTATTTGAGGTATCTACTTCAGTACAAATAAACTGTATTTCTTGGCTGAGGTCTACTGGATAATCTTCTGGACAATCCACATGGCTTCGTAGATACAACTTAGAAACAAGGAGGCTTTTGTTTGGGGGCACTAACACTTCTCTTTCGCATTTTTTTTAACTATTTTAAGTTTTGTCTTTAGACTGTCATTTTACCTGTATTTATTTCTCTAACTATGACAAATGATTCTTTTTCTTCTTGAAGCCTTTATGATATAGAGGGACACTGGTCAAGTACCATACAATGATAATGGTGTCAGGAAATGTTTGTGTAGTCTGCTGTGAATTCAACATGTCCCCTGTAGGATCCATTTTTTGTATATAAACATTCTGATGTCTGAAAACAAGAGAAGGAATTATTTAACCATGCAAGAGTTTAGGAGGGGTCTATCCAGCGCACTACCACAAACATGGCAATACATCTTATTCATTACTAGTAGCTTCTTAATTTCTTCTTGATCCCAGTTGCAGATTGGTTTGTTGTAACCTGAGGCAGGAAAAGGAATCACTGCAACTTTTGTTTCTCCACCAGCACAAGATTTTGTACTTTTTTCACATTAGTGCAGTTTCATTTGTCTCACATAATGAATGATAAACATTGATTTTAGAAGTCATTGATGATCTATTATGTAAACACTGTCTGGTCTAGATTTGCTTTCTTAGGTTTTCCAGGCTTTCCTAGGATATTATTATGGAAAATTTGCTTGATATGTTCTCTATCTTGTATATAAATAATTTATTTTAAATGGATATCCTTTCAGATCCAGATTGAAAAGTATTTTTCTTATCTTGTCTGTTGACTTTCATGGCAATTTAACTTTTATCCTAGAAAATATCTGTCTTCAATGACAACATGTGCCAGTGGCAATGTGTGGCAACCGTGGTGGAAGTGTTCATTTAAAGGAAATACTACCTGACCTCTCTCCTTTTCTGGGCTGTCAGGGCTCTAGCCTGTGGCAACTGCCAACTCCTCTGGCTCTCCAGAACCTGCACCAGTCAGTAGCATGATCAAGACAACTTCTGCCAGTTCCTAATTCCACTCTCATCTTACCCCTTACCACAGTCCACCCCAAGCAGCCATACTGTTTCATACCTACCCTGACATGAGCCTTTCAATACTGAACTAGAATAACTCCTGTTTTGACTCTAGGGCTAA
>JAVJGJ010000059.1:59574142-59584289 GCA_035590215.1 Microhierax caerulescens | reverse complement strand
TTTGCATTACGGTTCTCTGCAGCCTCCCACCGTTTCTGGAATGCCCCCAGACCAGCTTTGCTTCTGGTCAGAATAATACGGTGAAAGCTGACCAAGTTGCAAATAGCATTTGCCCATCTCCATGTTGCAAACCTATTTCATGTGGGCATGCAAGCTCTCATAAAAAAGGCAATGAGATTTTCTGCCAGCTCTGAGCAGTGAATCAGAGCTTGGGGACAAAAATGTTCTTGTCCACTCGCCTGATATCTAGGTAAGAAGAGCCAGCTCCAGGCTACTCAACAATAGATGCATATTGCAATCTCAATTCTCCAAGAAAAAGAATAGCATGTAATTTGTTTTCTTTCTGGGGTGCTAAAATCTGTGACAGCAGTGTGTCAAGTGAGACAGATGATACAAGAGATCTAAAGGAGGTCAGTGGTGGTTTCAGGGTGATGTGGGTGGTGAAAGAGAAAGGTCTAAGCAGTACTAGTCCAGGTGGGTGTCGCAGGTGAATGAAAGGTCACTACCCAATGTCTGTCATCCTGGGTTAATTAGAGGCTCAGAAATGCCCTTGTCTATCTCTTGCGACATGCCAAATTGAAAGCCACTCTAAAGCTTTCTTAACTGATGTGCCTTAGATAAACATCTGGTTCCCCAGTTCCCCTAGTAGTCAGTGAGCGGAGGACAGTTAACCTGCTGCCGTTTTTCTCATTGACGTAAGCGTGGAGTCTGGGGGAAGAGGGCTTGGGACTCCGGCATCTTGGTGAGAGGACTCCAAGCCTCAGCACTGGAGGTTTGTTCCAGGAGGCTCACGGTCACCTTCCTGCCTGGATATCCTAACCCAGATGATGGAGAATGAAAGTGGAGAGCACCCTGCACCCCGACGAGTAGTTGGGGTCAATCCAGACTTGCACGTGGAAGCAGGTGCATTTTGGTGTCCTAGCATGTGTGACCTGGATTGGGCCTACAAATACGCAGCCTATCTTTGTGTAAAACAGACACTAGCACAAAAGAAATACATTAAGCTCATGATGAAAAATGTTATATCATGCTTATAAATTGAATTTTCAGTGTTACATTTTTATCCTTATCGGCTTAGCTAGTGACAGATGCCATTCTGGACCCCAGGTACCATCCCTAGCATTCCATTTAGTAGCAGATATTTTCATATTCAAGCAGTGTAAATGCTGATCCTTGCTGAAACTCACATTTAAACAAGTGTTTATGCCCACCTTTCTAAAGAAAGGGCCACAGACAGTCAAGCTTAGAAGGCTGGGAGCTATTTCATAGATCACCCTGGCATTCTCATGTCAAGACTCGATATGCCATTAGCAGAAAAAGTGTTTTTAAAGCTGACTGCAGGAAAGGAAAAAGGTCAGTCACAGAAACTTTCATGCCCAGGTGAATGAAAAGAAGGGAGCAAACTATAGATCCTATGCCGGCACATCAGTGACCATCTCACAGAGGTTTTGTGGAAGGGAGTCTTAAAACAGCAATGCCTCCTTAATTGGCACTGTGTGATCGAGGAGGGAAAGAAAACCTGGATAAAATAAGAATATAATGAACTTGGAGGAGAACCACCTACAACAAAAATGTGTATTGGAACAATCCAGCTTAAGTAGTTTCACCTAACTTTTACTGTGTATGTTTGGTACCATATATTTTAGTTTCAGCTCCTGGTATTTGTAGCATTACCTGGTTATCCAGTTAACACCCAACAGCAAAATAATTAAAAGCTGATACACATTTTAATGTCTATAGAAGTTCTTTACAATGGAGGAAAACCCCATGGAAGTTATATCTTGCCAGCAACATTTCTCTTTTTTTCTGAATACAATGTTGTCATACTTTGGCTTTGGATGTGGGGCTGTAATCTAATAGATGCTAATTAAAATTTTTAAAGTTTGGAAAATGTTCTTCCCCTATGTTTCAGTGAAGTTTTTTTTTTTCTTTCTATCAGATTTTCTTTGCCCTTAGGTTTCTATTTAAAAAAACCCTCACAACCACAAACAAACAAAACCCCCCACAATATCCCAGAACTTATAGTTTTTGCATCATTTACAATTTTTCAACAAACTTAGACATTTTTCGGTGAAAGTAAAGGTATAGGCTCAGGATGTCATATTGTTTATCTTATAAAAGCTGAAAAGACAACAGCATGAGATGCCATGTTTGAAACCTCTGCTTTTGTATGCTTTCTTTATGTGTTTAATATTGCCAGCATTAACATTTATATTCCATGGGACTCACTAAATCAACGTTCATGGAAAATTAGAAAAGCATTCATCATGTAACTGGCTGTAATTGATTCCCTTTCCAATGAAAGGTTGGACCAGATGATCTTTTGAGGTCCCTTCCAAGCTGAGCTATTGCATGATTCTACGAATGATGCACTCGTGTTAACTTACAGCCAAACCCATATTTCAACGTTAGCAGTATTTGTGGGTTTTGTTCTTTTCACTTTCTGGTTCCAAATATTACTCTTTCATGATCAAATTGAATTGACCTAAATTAACTAAACTCAAAAAAACAACAACCCTAAAAATATATATATATCAGATTTTCTGATTGGCAAACATCTTTTTGCTATATATTTATATATTTCACATCTGTAGAGTAGTAGAGAAAATTCTGTTTTGTATTCTGCTGTGTTGCATGAAGCCAAAACAGAAACAAGTCAGTATTTTCATGTAGCAAGGACCACTTTTTCTGTCTTCTAGGTGAAGACTTACTTATAGGAGCAGCTCTATTAAATTTAGAAGTGCCTTCAAGTTAGTAAACATTGCATAAACTCTAAACAACTTAGCAAATGAACTTTCTGGTGACAGTCCCCTAGATAATTTGGTTTATTAATTTGGAAGACCAGCCATATCTGCATATTGTAAGCAGTCCAGAGTACGCCTAGAACTCTGAAGGGGAAATAATGTTTTCTAATGGACAATTGTGGAAACGTATCTTTCAGGGATTATGAGAGCGGAAAAAAACTCAGGCTCTGTGTCTTCTACATAATGATGATTGAAAATTTTGCATTCTGCAGTAACCAAGCTCTTTACTGTTGCTAAATTGTTGTGGCAGGAACTTCACAGTAAGTTTGAATATGGAAAGACCACATGCACCATTTCTGTAGTCATCAAACGTTTGTGTGAATCATTAGAGCTGTTCTCAGAATCACGGGAAGTCTGCAGGCAGAGGCGCTGCTGTGGCATCCTAATAAGATGAATAAGTTGGAGATACACCCATTCATTGGTTCTGGATGAAGATATGATTTCTGATTGGTACCTTTGGACTACATCCAGCTTTCATCTGAATATGATTTTCTGTTGCAACTGTTTTGGTAGTTTTGGTAGAGCGTTCCACATTTTAATTACCATTGGGGGAGAAATATTTCAGGTTTACTTCTTAAAAGCTCATCTCTTTTCCCAACCCTTCACTGATGGTCTTTCTGTGAGGTAGATTCTTGCTCAAAGTGCCTGCCTCAGAATTGATCAAATATCTCATGTATGTCCATCCTTAATCTCTTCCCCTATGGCCTTGTTACCTAGTATAATGTTTTGGACCTTCAAATCCACAGCAATCATTCTCTTAATGCTTTTCTGATTTATTAATATTCCCATTTTACAGAAGCTCAGAGAGTCTTGTGTAAGGTTCTTTAAGAGGATCAGCCTCTATCTTAAAATCCATCATCTATGCCCTAGTTATGTTCTGCCCCCGAGCTTTCTAAGGAAAAAACCTTCTGCTTTCTTAGCATTTTCAGATAATTATAATTCTGGCTGAGACTAATAAACACAAAGTTTGTTCTTCAAACCTTCAGAACTTTGATCTTCAAGGCTGCTTAAATTTGAGATTAATTTTGTGACTAGGTGAAGATTATTTTTTTAGGGGAAGCAGTCCTTTTAAAGCAGAGACCATTTAATGAGGGAGCAAGAATAAGCCTATAGGTGATCAGTCACACTGCTGGACAACTGAATTATAAAGATTAATTCTCCAGTAATGCTGGTGAGCCACTTTGGAGAAAATTCCCGAAAGAAATTAATTCACTGATTCACTGAAGGTTTCTGAATGGTGAATACATAGAAACAGTCTGTTTTGTAAAGCTAACTTGACACACTCCAAAGAGCTGATTCATTCTGAGAGGTTCTTTCATGAAACATCTTCTCTTGGCTTTTTTTCAAAGCAAAATGTCCTTTCACCCCTCTTCAGAACTGTTTTTTGTTCGGTATCCATGTGCTCTCTCCTTGGAGACTCCTCTGAGCCAGCCATGAAATGAGTACCCCCCAGAAAGACACAGTGCAAGTTTATTACTGCTTACATCATCCCTGACTTAATGACCTCTACATTTGAAGTGAGAAGTTGGAATCAAGTCCATTCTATTATCTGATTTTTTTTATTCCAATTCGCTTGTGTTAAGTGTCTTCTTTATGTGGAACTTTTTAGTCCAGATTACTCAGATACCAAATTAAAAAGACAGCTAATGCCAAATTAATAGATAGTCATGTGCTTGGACGCCTGTAATAATTTTAGTTCTTTGATGACCTAGTGATGACATACAGATAATTCTCCACAATGCTGTTACTCGTCTTTTGTCTCTCTGCTGGTGTGTGCTTCATTCCTCATTAATGCATCTCAGGGCTTGTTTGCTCTTCTAGCTGTTGCAGCCACTGAGGGACTGGTTTATATCCTTTTATAAGCTCCAGCTCCTTTATGCAGTGCTTACTGAAGAGTGCTCCCTAGTCAAGAGAAGTCTGAGGAAGAACGTGGCTTTTTTGGAGGTGAGGAAGGTAAGCTGGGTACCTTAAGGTGGCATTTGTTTAGCTGGGAGTGGCACTCTGAAAAGAGCAGTGCTCCAAATCCCTGGGAACGAGAAGTTATTACTTGCTTTGCTTTAAAAAAAAAACAAACAAACCAACAAAACAAAACAAAACCCAGAAAAAGGACAAAGGGAGAGAATAATTTTGTAAAACAGTTGCAGAAGTCTCAAATACATTATAAATTGCATCAGAAGTAAGACCTGACAGAGGATGTCACTGTAGCCTATATACTCGTAACACAAACAAATGACAACACAGTGTCCAGTTATTTAATGAGGAAATAAACAAGCGTGTGTTATTTTGGGATGGCACTGTAACTCTTCTAGCCTTATTTCTTGTGACTGACTCACTGTATGATGCTATACAAGCTGTCAGTGCTGCTGGTGGAGTTGATCTGATGCCAGGAGCACTGGCTGGCTGCGGTTGCTGTTAGACTGCATATGCTGTACCTTGTGCCGCCGTATCACGCCTGTGCTTGCTGCGCAGGCAGAAGGGGTGTCCGGTGGCTGCTTGCCTTGCTGTGGTTTGAGCTTGTGACAGGCATGTGCTTTTTGTGGCCAGGATTGACACCCCCGGAAGAGGGAAACGTGGAAGGGGAAAGAGGGATGCTATAAACTTGTCCCTTTTCAAGTGAGAAAACTGGAGATTATTCTTGGTATTCAACTTCCCTCCCCCACCCTGCGCCAAGTTCTCTGCCTTTTTAGCAGCTTTCCTCAGTAATTACAGCTTATTCTGAATATCTGACAAGATTGGTTCTGGTAGGACAATTTCCCAACATTTCCAGCTGGTTGCTATCCTCATCCCATATGATCCTTTTGTCTAACTGCTATGGTGTGCAGGGGACAGATAGCTCAGGAAAAGGGAAAATGTTCAGCCCAGGAATTCACACAGTATGTAACATCACTGCAGCAGCCAGTGTGAGCAGCTCTGGAAGGCTGAACTGACTTCAGTCATAAGGAAACACCTTGCGGGCAGCCCTACAAGTAAACGTCTTCTGGGTTCCTTGAACCTTTAGAATGAGGAAAAATGAATAAAAAGATAAACGTAAAAGGAACCGGTGCATTGAAGGTATATTTGTACCAAAATCCCATACCCTGGAGATCAGGAACTGTGTAAATCTTCCAGCTGAACTAACTTGCTAGATAATTTATATCACCAGGGAGCCTGGGGTCACTGACTATTTCACAAAACAAAAGCAATTTGCATTGTTTTTCCTCACTGCTATAAAGCAAGCAGGTGGCAACCTTCTGGTGCCTGCACTGTACCTCTCCTGTGCCTCATGCTGCAAAACTCAACTATGAGGAGACAGGTAATGGCACAGCAACTGTTCTGCTCTGCTTCAGTTGTACTAGGAACTTAGAGCTGCATGATGCAAGGAATCAGTGTCTTCTCTTTAAACGCTAGTGCAGAAATTGGACACTCCATCCCAGTGAAGGGCAATGTCTGAGCACACTGCATCTAGTAAAGCATCGCTCTGCACTGTAGAGGAATGAAGCTGGTTAATTAACATTGATAATAAACAACTGTGGGCTGGCTTCAGGGACAGTGGGTTGTTCAATGTACATAAGTGCAGGTGTGGCTGGTTCTGTTAAGAGGTTGGGCAGCCAACAAAGAGAGCAGCTAAGGAAGAGAGGGGAGGCAGAGGCAGAGGCAGAGGCTGCCCTGGGCAAGGAGAGACCAGGAGAAGGCAGCAGAGGGGCTGGCACGAAGAGCATGTTGGTATGAGATGGTAAAAGACCTTGTTGCAGCTGGCTGGTTTGGAGAGTGCTGCGACACTGCATGGTCAACCCAGTTCTAGAAGACACAGTGAACTTAAGCACATGGAGATGGTTGCAGTATAGCAGAGCCTGAGTGGAGACCGTGCTTTTGTGATACCATTCTGGCAATGTTCATTAGTGCCTGTGGCCCATCCTACGCCTCATTTGCTGCTCCAGTTTACAATGTGACGCACACCCCCACCCCCAGGCAGTTGTACAGGACAACTGAGGAGATGATGCACCATTTCATGGAGCTAAAATCAGCTGTCTGTGAAGTGGGTGTGGGGACAGAACTTCTTAACTCAAATGTTGTTGCCAGCACACTCATACAGTGAGAACATAGTCTCAGCTGCCTGTTATTCCAGTTGTAACATCACAGTAATACATGGTAGGCCTAGAAGATGCTTCACAAAGCTCTAGAAAGGCTCATGAACACCACTGCTTTGGGTCTTCTGAGCCTGCATGCAGCGCTGCTGCTTTCCAGAAGCCCAGCAAGTCAAATTTGAGACTCTGTGTTGCCTTCATTGTCTTTTTGGGAATGGACTTAGAGCTCTGTTGCTGTGGTTTATCACTTCTGAGCAAAACGTTTGTTGATTTATTGATCTGAAAAGGAGATGTTTCCTCCCCAGCTGGATGAAACGGTAAGAGCCTGGGGAATGACTGCAAACCATTGTGATTCTCTGTATTTTTTGGACATCATCTTTTTTCCCCTTATTTCGTACTTTCATCCCAGTTAGCTTAAGTTTTGTGGGTTAGGCTGTTTATTTCACAGGTATTCCTTAGTGTGATGCTTTGTGAAATTGTCAGCTAAGCATTAATCACCATTTAACCAGTCATTTTGGCTGTGCCTGACATATTAAACTGTACCTCAGGATATGCATATCTGGCAATGACAGTCATTTGTTAATTGAATGTGACTTGTAATGAACTTTTCACCCAACAGGCTATTCCAGGGATTTATGAGCAACTGTATTTATTACAAGTGTTTCTGTAATTTTTGGTAGCAAAGGATCTAACAGCGTAGTGACTTTGTGGTAGCTGCTGCATCATGGAGGGTTGCATGTATTTTGCCCAGTAACCCCGATAGGTACCAGATTCACCAAAGCTATGTCTGACTTGACAAATGCAAACTCGTAAAGACAGGTGTTTCATAGCCACTCTCAAAGGTGTCATCTGGATATGGCCATTCATCACAGCGAGCAGCCTCCTCAGGGGCAGTCTCACCAGCCTGATTTGTCTTCCTTCTTCTCCACCCTTTGAAGGGAAGACTGCTGTTGATGGCATGGTGTATGTGCTGCTGGTGAGGCTGCGTGTGTGCCTGTGTTCTCCATAGAGGTGACGTGGGAACAGCTCGCTTTCCCTCAGAAAGCAGGAACAGGCTTCAAAGGGTAATGCATATTTTTCTTATGGAAGAAGGGAGGATGACCAAAATGGTACGACACAGCCCACTATGCATATATCTGGCATGCAAAAAAGCAAATTTACAGTGGGAATGGACCCTTTCCTAATTCTTTTGGTTCTGTTTCTAATGAGGATTTGTTTGTAACAACTTGCACAAGAGATGCCTCTATCTCAATTTCTGATTGTCATTATTTACATTCCTTTGGAAGAACTGGAGATCAAACACAGGACAGGATGAGGGAAGCTTTGGAAATTAGCTATATATACAGAGACTTGGCAAGAGCATTTATAGCTGCAAAGGAAAATTGCAAAAAGAAAGAAAATAATCTAAATGAAGGGCAACTCACAATATGAATATCAAAGGAGAACCAGTTTGGAAATGGAAATACAGCACACTTGGAATTAATGTAGACTCATTCTAGGTCTGGCATGATTCATACAGCGCCAACAGGCTGTACAATTTGCATCAGTATCTATGTTTCAATACAACTTTATAACCAAGCTATTTAAATGCTCTGATCCTTTTACAGACGTGTGTGGGAGCCTGGAGCTGAGGAAGGGTAGGAGGCAAGAGCTGGATATCTGCAGGGCACACCTCACACGCAGCCCATCAGGGCCAGCTCTAGGCTGAAAAAGCAGCATCTCTGCTCCGACCCTGGCATTGACATTCTGATACAAACACGCATTTCAGCTGCAGATTGTCTGGGTAGACTTTTCTGAACCTAGGCGATGTAATCTCGCTTCTCCTCAGAGTGCTTTAATTCAAATGTCGGTTCTGCCGTTGGTCACCGTGAGATGTGAAGCCTGACGCTGTATCACAGACAGCAGGCTGCTTGCACGTGGAGGGCTGCGTGTCTTTGGACACACACATGTAATCTCACGCGTCAGAAGCTTGGTTTTTTGCTTCATACTTGCTTTCAGCTTCTGTGGAGTTAACTCTTGCTTCATACGAATGTAGAGGCCAGCTGCTGGAGGCCATTAGGTCGGAGGCCTTCTCCTGGTTTTGATCCACCTGAGGGTGTGATGGTAGCAAGAGAAAGATGTTGCCACTTAGAGTAATTGTGCTGTGCAAACTAGGAAGGGCTCCTAGAAGCAGTACTTGCGCTGTCGGTATTTTAATGAAAATGCTAGTAAATAAGTACATAAAAAACCTATTCCTAATGAAACACCTTTTCCAACTAACATTCTCCCCAAAAAGATTTCTGAATGTCTCCAGGGTCTGAGCTTTCCTCAAGCAAGCACAGGCTGCAGGCACTGAAGCTGCAGGGAGCTGAGACACAGATGATGCACTTGCTTTTCTGGTTCTGCAGCGCATTATAAGCCTTGTTGCTTTCAGTCATTTATTAGAGGCTTCACACATATACAGAACTGGAAATCTGAATTTTTGTGTTTAATTGCACCTGATGCATTCACAATTTGCACTTCTTTACCCATTTATGATTTTTGTTTCTACATCATTCTCTGATTATGTGGGCAAAGTGTCATTTAATAATGTGATGTTTGGAACAAATACTTCCTTTTATTTGTTTCAAACCCACTGTCTGAGGATTTAATTCAGTGCCTTTTGTGTTGTGAGCCAGAAGTCGCAACTGGACCATTTTCTTTAATATACTGTGGCGGGCCTTTTAAGCAGTTATTAATCCTTTTCATCGCAAGATGGTTGAGTTTCTTTATAAGGTCTTCATAGGTCTTTCCTAAAAGACCTTGACAGAAGTATTAATGGTATTTAGAAGTCCCGTATAGGCTGGATCATTTACATATGAAGGAGCTTGATGAAGCCTTCAGCAGATAGGGAAGAGGCATGGCTTCCTTCCACAAATGTAGGTTGATGCTTCCCCTTTAGTTCAGAATTATTCACGTACCAACAGATACCATATTCTTTAGGATATTTTTAAGTGGATTGCCTCAAATACAAATTCCCTCTAGAGCCCTTTTCAAGATTTGGTACCTTCTGTTTAAATGGTAGGTTTACACTTCAGTTAGTGGAACAGCTGTTCAGTACCTGACCTCTCTAGGTACTTCTGGGTGAATACAACTGAGGCCAGCTGATTTTATTATCCATTTTACTTATCTGAGCTTTTCTTTTTTCTTTTTTTCTTTTTCTTTTCTTTTTCTTTTCTTTTTCTTTTCTTTTTCTTTTCTTTTTCTTTTTCTTTTTCTTTTTCTTTTTCTTTTTCTTTTTCTTTTTCTTTTTCTTTTTCT
>JAVJGJ010000059.1:59553068-59569988 GCA_035590215.1 Microhierax caerulescens | reverse complement strand
CGCGGCGCCGCACGCTGGGGGAGCCCGGCCCGGCCCGCTGAGGGAGCCCGGCCCCGCCGCCGTCCCCTCAGGGGCCGGGGTGCCGGCTAGCGGCGGCCGCGGGCCTGGCCCAGCTGCCTGGCGTGGGCGCGTCGGGCCTCCTGAAACCATTTAAATCCTCATTACATCCTCACACGGCGCGTATGGGCCCGGGCCGAGCCGCCCGCCCTGGGCAGCCCGCTGGCGGCCCGGCACCGCGGGGCTTGGGGAAGGGCCCGGGGGATGCAGCAGAGCACGGGTGGTGGCCCGGGTGCCCCGAGAGGGAGAGCAGAGAGCGAGTGGCTGCTGGGGGCGCGCCGCGGGGCGTGAGGTCCGCTGCTCGGCCGTGTCCCGAGCGCTTCGGTGGTCGCGGGTAAGTCGCGGGTGCTCCGCGGTGGTCCGTGCCCGAGGTGCCTCCGTGCGGCCGGAGCGACCGGCTGGGGAGCGTGTCCTCGTTGGGGGCATCCGTCGGGAGCGCCCGGGGGAGCGGCAGGGTGGCCCCGAGCAGGTGCCTCTCGGCAGGCAGGAGACTGAAACGGCTTTTCCTCCGGCAGAAAAGCCATCAGAAGCGCTCCAGGTGCAATTTATATCTACATCTCCCTTCTGAAATTGTGTTTGTATGGTCAGGTCAATCCGCAGTAAGAAGGTGAAGACTATAGAGTAAAAACATCGGCTTTATTTACATGGTGACACTGCTTAGTTATTTAACGTAACTAATACGTTTACACTAATACATTTCTGAAAAATAACCCTTGTACATCGGGAGCGTAATTAAAGTTGTATGCACAAGAAAATGAACAACTAACCTGCCCTTTGTTGATGCAAAGGATGTTCCTAGAAAATCAAATACCTCGCTGACTTTCGTCTTTCCCCGATTGCAAGGACTGTCCTTGTACTTCCATCACTCACGAGGCAGGAATTTTTCTTTCTGATTGCAACAAAATGTTGGCAGTAAGAGAATTGTTCCATAATTCAGTTATGAATGATGCTCCTCTGCATTTGTTAAAAGTTATTTGTGGACTGAAGAGCAGGCAAGTGCTTTGTGTGAAGGAGTAAAAGAGTATTCAAAATATTTCTGAAGCAGTAGATAAAATGAGCTACAGCGTGCTGTTTGTCTCGTTGGTACAGATACACCCAGTTCTTAAAGATCTGAATTTTAGAAAGTAATGAGCGTTTTGTCATTCCAAGAAAATCCCAGCTATCTTTGGGGGCATTGTGGTTAGGGTTGATGAATGTGAAAATGCATAGGGCATGTTGAGTTACCCCATATGATCAGAACAGAGACCTTGAAAACAGCTGAAGGAAAGACCATGACACTTTGTTTACCTTTCCTCACTGAAGAAGTCAAGGGAATGAGAATGGTCTGGTTTTTTCCTTCAGTTGTTAATATTCCCTTTGAAATTATGAACTTCAGTGTTTGTGCTATGATGTGTATGAAATGTTAGTAGTAGAAATGTAGTGGATAAAAAATACTTGTATGGAAGTAGATTAATTGAAGCGTCACTAGAAATACCCAAGTAACTTCTAAAGGCAATCACTTTACTGGACTGTTGGAGTGAAATTTTAGTTCTGTAGATTGGCTTTGAAATACACCCCGTTGGAACAGAGACCAGTCGACTTTATTTTTTTGTCTTAAAACAAATCTAAGCAAAGCAGCTTAACATAGATCAGTATGCTGTAAAAATATACATGACCTTCAAAATCTTGACAAATTTAAAAGATATCGATGCAAATCATGAAATGCAGAAGGAGAAAGTCGGCCAGGTCACGTTGCTAATCTGTCTGGAAGTGCAGAATTGTTCCCTTGTGGCCATTTATTGATATGTCCTGTTGAAATTGCGTTTTCTGTTAGTATGACAAGTGTTTTTAATGAATCATTCGGAATGTTCCTGCTTCCTTCAGTTTCTAACACCTGGGATGAAAATCTGTGAAGAAACATACGTGTAGTTTTCTCCATCAGCTGAAGATCACTCTTGTGAGAGATTGTACATGGGACTTCATTCATTTTTCTGGTGAAGTTGCTCCAGGACCTTTGCTCACTTCTCTGGGTGTAGATCCCTCTTGACTGGCTTTGGGGAAAAAGCAAGGGAAATTTCTGTGTACTCTCCATATCTTGACGGCCAGAGAGCCTGCATTTACTGCAGCGTCTCCCTAGCACGCTCCTTGTTCCCTCAAACAGTTTTACGAGCAGTGAAACAGTGCAGGATTTCGGGTTGATGGCTTGATTTGTGCCACTCTGTGGCATCCAGACCTGCCACTCAGACCTATGGGATAACCACCAGCACTGAAAGGGGAGAATTACAAAAATAAATCTAAGCAATCTTGTCTGGCAGGAGTATTTGGACAGTAAAACATCAGCATTAGAATGGTTTAGGATTTTGGCATTTACATTTTTACAAGGGCATCATCCAGATTTTCAATGCAGCCTAAGAGTATGGCTTTGCAGATACCCTAGAAAGTCAGATATGGTGATCTGATATGAAAAGCTTCCAAATCTGACTTTCTTCACATGAAATAATGTCTTCTGTACTTGACTTAATAATTCTGGTTTTAGAAGATTTTCCTATTTGAGATTTCTGTTTGTTATTTCTTCCCTTTGGTCCTGACTATATTCTTTTCAACTTGGTTTCCTAAGGAGATGAAGCTAAAATAATAATAATAATGCTGTCTGACTGCATTGCCCCAGAGTAATTTTTTACCCCTGGGGGATCAATTTCAACCAATATAAATAGAAGTGATGAAATTCTTACAAACCTCAAGACTGCTGGTGACCAGGGAGATGAGAGATGAGGTTGATGCCCCCACTGAAGGAAGAGCTGTAGCAAGCATTCAGCTTATTAGACATCAGAAAATTCATGTGGTGCTCCACAGGTTTCTGAGCTTCATAGCGTCTGCTACTCGAGGGTTGGTGATTATATTTTTCAGTTTCTTTGCTGCTTGGGAGTGCAGTCTTGGGAAGTTTTGATCATGCTTTTTCTTCTCCAGATAAGCTCTGTTTGAGATGTTTCTGTATATGAGATATGTATAAACACTGTTCCTCAACTTCAAAAGCTAACTTGTTGTTCCTAGCCCGTAATTTAGTACTTCTAGGTATAGGGTTGATAGTCGATGGTGCAGTAATTTTCTTTTGTCATCTTGACTCAGTGCAAACACTCAGTTACTGTGGTCACAATAGAAATTATTTTCTTCCACAGTCAGTTTCTCTGCATTGCTTACAAGTTTTTGATGAGACTTTAGTTTGCTTCCTACTGCCGCTACTGTTCCTTCTGGTTATGGCTGCAGCCGAATGTCCTCTTCTGCTTTCTCTGCACAGCGGGATGCTGTAACACTGTCCCCGTGTCATGACAGGAGAAGGATAAGGGAAGAGAAATATGAAAAGGTGTTGTGAGTTTATCTAGCAAGACCACTACAAATACACACTGCTTTTATTGTCTGTTAAGTGGTGGTTATTGTTCTGATTATTTGTTCTGTTACGTAACTAAAGGTAAGAGCTATATTTATGTGTAATTGCACATTTTCTCCTTGTCTTTCCAGCATTAATACCATCACAATACTTGTCATTCTTCTCTCTTTCATTACCTCCCTATAAAACTGCTGTGGGTGGGTTTTTTTGGTTTTGGTGGTTTGGGGTGGGGTGGGGTGGTGGTGTTCCATTTTGGTTTTTAGGAAGCTTTAACAGTGCAGTACCTTGATCTGCTAGTTTTTTTTTCCTATTGTAGAAATCCTATCAGCTGGCCTTGCTCTCTGGGCATGAATGTACATATATAAATGGAAGCAATTTAATAAAGTGCTTAGTGGATAACATTGATTTATTTTAAAATATTTGTTTGCATTCAAGTTGCACTAAGCTTTCCTTTACGCCTTTTAGAAATCGTTTATATATTGTTAAAGCCTGCATTCCCCGCTAAAACAGCACTGTGCTCCTATAGCAATTACATTTGACTTTATTCTCCTGGTTTACATTACCAAGAGGAGGAACGAGGCGCACAAGAACATCTTTTCCTCTGGGAACAAGCCCATATGCTCATGTAGGATCTTGCTTTGCCTCACCTTCTTGCATTTCAGTGGAGCCAAACATCCTTCCTTCCCCGCCACAAGGACCTGGTCCCTCCTGGCAGTCCCACACGGAAGTGCCACCCGCCAGGCTGGGCTGGGTGCCTCCCAGCTGGTTTGAGAGTCAACTCCCACAGCAGTTTCTCACCCCCCACCCCGCAGCAGCAGTTGCAACACTCCCAGAAGCGCAGGGTGCAGCAGCATGCGTAGGTGCTACCCAGTCTGTTTCGGTTAAGATGCATCCAAGGGATCTTTAAATCCTTCCAGGAGAAGTGTTTAACTTGTACCACTGTGACAGATGGGGTAGGTGTGCAAACCCAGACAGGGTTTGGCAGGCTGGAGAAGGGCCGTGACATCCTGCAGAGAGCAGTGTAGCCCCTGCCCAGAGGCCGGGGCGATGGGCTGGGGTGGGAAAGCCACCAGCGGGGCTGAGAGCAGGAGCCCGTAAGATGGTTCTGCTGCAGCCAAGGCAGCACATCTGACTACAGCCTAAAAAAACAGGATCAGTGAAGGGAGATGATGATTTTACCAGCTGGGTCAGGTTTGCACTGCACATGGGAAGATGTGTGCCTGGAGCAGCCTGTGAGTGGGGAGGTGTGTCAGGTGCGAGGTGTTCAGCTAGCTTGCCAAAGCACAGTAAGCGCTGAAGATATGCAGCAGAAACTTTGCTGCATGTGCTTGCGTGGTAAGTGGCACACACCTTTCTGTGCAGACCCCAGAGGTGGGGGAAGTTCCGTGCTGGGTTGTGTTGCAAGGACACAGCTCTTAATTAAAAACCTTCCATTTTCTGTGGTGTCCTTAAGATCCCAGAGAAACAACTGCAGATCAGAGAGCACTTCTTACGTTTTTCTTCCTTAATCCAGATCAGTCAGTATTTGCTGTATACATAATGAGAGCAGCACATTACTTGCCTCTCTGTTAGCTTTCCCTGTCCTGTCCACATATTGCATCTGACAGGGGAAGGTGAAGTGGTTTGTAGTGCACAGTACTGTTTATGTTTGCAGGTCCAAACACCTGCTGATGCAGAACAGGGGAATAATTTATGCTGCTTTCCAGCCTTTGCGGGCAAATGGGCAGCCTTTTCTTTTAGCCTTTTTCTATTACCTTTGAAACTGGTTTATGAACTTCTGTAGGAAACTCCTAAGTTTGTCTATAGGCTCCTCAGTAACCTGTAACTGTGTTTCATAATGCAGCTGCAGAATTGTTAATATGCCCTTGGAAGATGCACTGCATTCAGCACCTCTTGGGTGGGTACAGCTTCCTCCTCTGCAATGAAAATCCCTTCTTTGGAGTCAGCCATGGATTGGATTGACATCCTGCAACTCCGTTTGTGGGAAGAGAAGCAGGCAGGTCAATAAAAACAAATATTTAGGTGAACATCACTGGAATACACAAGCTGTTTTTACAAGGCAAATGCCTTCACATCTCTGGGTTTGGTCCTTGTGATTATTATCCCTGATGGAGCAGGCTGACTAGTTGAAGGGCAATGTCACTAGGATACTCTTCACGGTATTTTGAGTTAGTTGTGAATACAAAACGGTTAGTAGTACCTGTGTGCTTAAAAGCACAGAGCCTTGAAAGAAAAGCACACATAAGCCTTAAAAGAAAAGCAACCATCAAAAATGAATATGAGGAGAATAAGGGAGGAAGGATGTTCCAGTTTGTGTCCCCAGAGCTTTTAATAGTGCTACTTCTTCATACTTGCATGGTGGTACTTTAAAGTGCATTAAAGTGTGAACATTTTTCCCCATGATGTAACATATTCTCATAAGGAAACATCTTGGAGTTATCCTATATCCTAGGGAGTTTTTATGTCGAAGCTCTGTGGCTGTGTGTATATTCGTGTATGCTACAGAAAATACCAGGAAGTATGGTATTTCGTGATCTCTGTATGATGTCTAGTGACTGAGGCTGAGACACAAGGCAGATGTTAAGAAAATGCACACAACTATCTGCTCTGTCTGGATAAAGTATTTGCTTTTGCTCAGGCTTGACGCCTCCTTTAAGTTCTGTTTTGCCTAGTTTTGAATCTTGTATCGTTTGTATCCTCTAGCTGAGCACCTCACCCATCAATATTTGTAATTTTATTACAAGTATCTTGCTTTTGTTCAGACAGAAGCAGAAGCATTGGCAGCTGTGACATATTTCATACTAAGTAATGAAAGTGCTCTGTGACATATTGCTGTGTTATCAAAGAGATTATCATTAAGGTAAGTTACGCCCTCCCACTGCCTCATAAAAAATAGCTTTAATTCTTGGGCAATATGTGGTATGCTTTGTTCATAAGCAATTAGTATCTACAAAGGTGGATTTTATAGGCCTTAATTAAAAGAGTTTCCATTAAATAGTGTTGGTAAGTTTTGTCCTGTAGGTATTTATATGGAGACCTTGGAAGGTCTCTTCTGTCTGTTGTGAACAGGGTTTGGTTAGATAGGAGGACTAAAGGAAGCAGAAGGCAGGAAGATGATGTCTAAAACTTCTGTCTTCGAGTGGACAAGCAGTTCTGTAAATAGTATTCGAAATGTAACCAGAATTTCCCCCTCGATACCAAGCAGAAGGATGCGGTTTGCCTGATCCCTGAAGTATGCATGTTTCTTGGGGCTTAGCCAGTTGTGAATAGCGTCGTTAGCTTTGGCAGGTGCTATAACAAGGTGTTGAGCGATCATACGGCAATCATCTGAATTTAAATCCAGGATATAATGGTAATGCTGGAGCTTTGCTGCTGCTATGAATAAAAATTTGGAGGGTTGGCTTTATAAACTGTCCTGCAAAAAGGGCAAGCCACCCTGGATCTGAGGAGCTGAGCAGAGTTTTGCATTTCTGTGGCTGCTTCTTCCAGAGCATTAATGGGGATCTTACAGAGATCGGAGATAATTTGTAATTGGAAGACGAGACACTGGTCTGGCTGTAATCCTGCCTGCAGCAGAGCCAAGCTTGGACACGGGAACGTGGCTCCACTGCTGACGCCAGGAGCCAGATGATGCTGTGGAGCTGACAAGGGCTGTCAGAGTGACTCACCTTACCTGTTCCCTGTTAAATAGGGTGCGCTTTCCTTTGGGGAAGGAGCCATTTTCTAGAGTATCAAGAGCGCAATGGTCAGGGCTGGAGCAGTTGCCCTGTGAGGAGAGGCTGAGGGATGCGGCTGGCTCAGCCCTGGGGAGAGATGGCTCCACAGGGGCTGTCCGCACCCCCTCCCCCCGTACCTGTGTACCTGCAGGAAGGTGGTCAAGAAGAGGGAGCCAGAGAGACAAGGGGCATCAGTTGGGCCACGCAAAAGAGGCTCAGATGGTGTGCAAGGAAGAGACTTTCCCCTGGAGCCAGTGAGGCAGAGGCGCAGGCTGCCCGGGGAGGCTGTGCCGGCTGCATCCTTGGGCAGTTTCCATCCCCGAGGGGGCACAGCCCCGTCTGACCTCAGTGCTGAGCTGCTGCAGCAGGGCTGGACCGGGACCTCCTGAGGTCCCATCCACCCTGAGCCGTCCGTGACCCTATCATTCCAAGTTCAAAGCTGAGCATCTGAAAAGTGCAGCAAAGTCCTTGCTACCATCTATGCATGAAAAATATACAGGGGAAGAGAGACCCTTATTTCCCAGACTGAAAGAAGGCCAGTGACAGTACCTTTAGTAAGTAATAACAACTAGGTGCTTACAACAGCATAGCAGTTTGTGGTCCCTGCCTTAAATACCTTGCCAATATCATCTATCTCAAATATGGTTAAATTCGATGTTGTAAGATCATTTCTCAGTGTGCCGCGCATGCTCTGTTTCAGGCACCAAGTCTGATACAGTTTGCTGCTGGTTTTGTTCACCTAAGAAAAGCTTTCTCCGGGGCATGATATAGTACCATAAATATGCAGGGATGTCGTAAACATGTTTTGCCTAAAGTGTTAGTGTGATATTTATGTTCTGTGTTAAAAAACAAAACATTGATCCTGTTGTTTTCTTGGAAGGAGGCATCCGTGCGCAATGGTGTGATTTTGACTAAAGAAAGGTCCCTCAGTGAGGATGAGGTTCTTCTAATATATCTCAATTGGTTTTCTTCTTGGGAAGCTCAGGTGTTAGAAATTCTGTACTACCCTTCTTATCTTTTCTCTAGATGTCTTCTCAGAAGAGCTGGAGTGCCATGAAACCTCTAGATAATGAAGTCTCCAGAGAAGACAGCCATTCACTAATGCATTATTAAGACCGTGGGTTGCTTCTGTTTAACAAAAAAATGCTAAAAAAATATACAATAAAAACAACTGCTTCTATAATAGATACACTCTCAGTTAAACAAACAACAAGCAAAAAGCTCCTCTCTGTGTTGTCAGAGCTGTTTCATAAGTAGTGGTTGAACATGTGTTCCCTAAGTAGTGTAAAAGTGTTTGCATTAAGAAACCAGTGGTGCTTTCAATCACCTCGTCGCTCTTCCCCGTTATTACTCAGAAACTGGCACTAAAAGTGCTTGCTGTTTACCTCAGAGAGCTTAAAAAAGCTGAAGAAGATGAGTGTGTGATCGTTGGAGGAATATTTGTTTTCTTCCCCCTTGAACTTGTATTTGTTTGCTGGAAAAGCTAGAATTGCGGAAGGAATTGAACTGAATAAAAATAAACGTCAGCCGATTCCTAATGGAAACATCCTGTTATTGACGTGGTGGGAAGCTGCCCATTTGAAAGTGGAACGCATATAGCAGAGAGCCAGAGCATGATGCCTTTAGGAAGAAGGCTTACTGAAAAGGCAGTGCTAGCTTTTCTTGTTCTGAATTTGTAGTTTTGTTATTTGTAGTTCGAAGAGAGCGTACATGCTGTCCACGCAGTTCCTTTTATTAATGGGATAACTCACTTTTATGTTTGCTTCTCTCATTCCAGATTCTCATTACTTGCAGGTAGCTGTTAAGTAGTACTTCGAAGTAAAACAGAATAAATGGGACAATGTTTTTCAAATTTCCCAATAAAATCAGTATATTGTTTCTGTTCTAGAAAGTTTTGGAAGTAGAAGAAGTAAATATTAATTCATGATACAAATTCATTTATCGTTACAGATTATTAAAATAATTCCAAATGGGAACCTACTTGCTATAATCACATTTAAGGAGAAATAATTTCTTGTTTTGAGTGAACTGCAATAATTCATGCATCTTGCCATGGAAATGGAATGTTTTTACAGAAAGTTAGCTATCTTGAGTGGATATAATAAGACATTCAACTGTATATTCACTGTGTTAATTGAGTGGTTAACAAGCCAGCCTTTGTAGAGAGTTAAATTATGTCATACAAAGAACAACTTTGGATGTCTCTTTAGAAAGAAGTAGTAATTGGGGAAGTGTCTAAAGAGTGGAGAAGAAAGCTGAACAAATTTGCCCAGCTGACCTATTTTGCAGGTTCACATGGAGTGGTATCTGCCTTTTGATTCTGACTACCAAAAAAATCAATTAAAACTTCACACCATAATGATCTTCAGAGTTGCATGTTCTCTAGATATCTGTGAAGCCTAGAACTTGAAGTTCTATTGCTTAAACTTAAATAAAGATTTATACTGTGAAAGAACTGAAAGATGAGATTCACACATGTACTTTTTTACAAAAGAAACCTTTAAGTATACTTAACTGCTTGATAAGCTCTTACTATAAATTCTTTAATTATGTAAGTTTTCTAAGCAAACATTTTGAAAGGAAATGATAACTTTATTTATTTAAATCTGTATTTTGGCCTCATTTCTGTACCTTTTAAGAATTTAGGAAAAAGTGTGTAAGATTAGAGGTGAATCAAAGCAGATTAAAAAAAGGTCAATTTAAATTTTGGGCAGCACAGTGCCACCCCACCACCACTCTCCCCATCCTTCTGATGCTGTTGCATGTGACTAAAGCCACCAAAAAACTGGGATTTCCAGCCCAGACCTTTCTGTAGAGCTGCCATTCAGGGTAGGATTGAATACATTTGTTCCCACTGGTCCTTGTTGAGCACTGGAGAACAGAGATAACAGCCGGCGCTGCTGTCTCTGGAGCGAAGGACGTTTCCTGTAATCTTCGTTTCCTTGGTAGGATTTTCCAATGCCAGTATTTCATAGAGGAAGAAAAGTGAGGCTGACAGCCCAAGCTGCCATCTGACGGGAGCCACATTTGATGTATAGATGGCAGCAGATGGCTTAGTTGTGTCTGTGACAAGTGAGGTGGTCCAGCAGTTTAGGCTTAGTAAAGCAGGAGCCCATCAAAGGTGGGACATGATTACCATTTGAAATGAAACTTTTCCCCAAATGGGGTTATTTGCTCAGATGTCTTACCAGGAGCTGGCAGGGTGATCTGGCTCCACTCCTCTGAACTGCTCCAGCAGACAATGAGCCAGTCTAGACAGCTGAACAAAGTATGTGCAGGATAAGACCTAGTCCTGTTTTTCCAGGGTCCATGTTGACCTCTCCTATGTTTTGGGGCAAAGACCTTGGTAGGAGCCTACATAGAGATACGCTCTTTTGATGGGGACTTTTTTAAGGCTTGATCTCTTAAGAGGGAGTACAGAGTTCAAGAGCATGAGGATAGATGGCTCGTCACTAAATGGGATGCGTTGAGGGGGAAGATGCTCAGCCTCAGGCAGCGTGGGAGCTAAAAACAGCTTGGTGGTGGTGGAGCTGCACTTGCACAGCACCAGCACAGCCAGTACCTAACTTAGGAGGGGCTGGAGCTGTTCTGGGTTTGTTCAGAGGAGCGAATCCTCAGGGGAAAAAAAACCCTGAAGCTGAGGAAAAAATATTATGGCATGGTCATGTCTGATACCGGTATGGGAGTTTTGAAAATTGTTAAGAAAATAAGCATATGGACTGCATAAAAGGCACATAGGCTTATTTTGAGTCAGGAACATAACAGACACTCTGTTCTCCATTTTACATCTCTTCAGAAAGTGTCTTCACACATTTTCCTGTAGATTTGTGTCTCTGAATTTCAGGAGGGAGGAAGGTGAGGAGGAAGGGAAGCTGAGGAGAAAGGGAAGCTGAGGAGAAAGCGATGCTGGGATCTGACAGAGATTAGCACCAGTTTGTTTGCAAATGGTATCTGCAGAGGAGCTGCAGCAATGTGTTATATTGTTAATTGTTTCAGTGTAAAAGCTGCTACTCAGGAGGAAAAGGCGTTTCCAGTTACAGCTCTGGAGTTGTGTAGATCCTAGGAGCAATGCCACGCTGCACGAACATGGTGCTCAGCATTTGCTGGTGAACTGTGACATCTTGAAATGATACTTCTCTAAATAAAAACAGAGCTTAACTGTGCTAAACATTCAACAAACACTTACTGAGACTCCAGTTTGAATGCTTAAACTGTGAACAAAATACAAGGGAAAAGCCACCACTAATTCTATAGCATCTGCTTTCTGGAGGAAATTGGACTCTCATTTGCTAAATCAGAGGAACAAAAATAGCAGTTACTTTAGGGTTTTTTTCTTAGATCGTGCTGCATTTGGTGATAAATTGCTGAAAAATAGCTCATGAACTGTCTGTACTCCTCGTCTGGGGTGCTGCGTTTGCGGGATGTTCACTTGAATGCCTTGGGAAGGGCAGCTGCCGGTGGGAGGGGGCAGCACTGGGGTGACAGGCCAGCGGGTGGCTTGTGGGGCAAGGTCTGAGGCACTGGAAGGGGCTTGAGGACCCCCTGCTGTGTGCCGTTTGGCCTTGGGGCTGTGCACTGTGACTTTGACAATAGGCATCAATGCTACTGGGCAGAAGAGTGAGGTAAGAGATCGGGATGGTTCGGTGTTAAAACCAAACTGGGCAGGATGAATTTAATGAGACCTGGTGAATACTTCTAGTCCATTGAGGAGAAGGGTGGCTGACTGAACGAATGTGCCTTGGCGAGAGCAATTGTACCAGGGAACAGTTCTCTCATGTTTTGGGAGCTGCAGCAGGCGTTCCAGTGCTGGTTACTTTCCTTCTTCAAGGTAGAGGGCACTTTGAATAGCATTTGAAATCTTGGATCTCCCCCTCCTCCGTTAAAAAATGAATGGATACTATAAAAATACCAAGGCTAGTACATTTATTTCCTGTGGTCATAAATTTCCCACAGAAAGATTGCTCCATACTCAACAGTTTAATGCTGGAACTGATACTGGTGCTTGGATTTAACAGGGTTTATTAAAGTGTCTTCACTGTTCAGAAAAATAAAATTGTGCTGGTGGTGTTGCACTATTTTGTGCTGTATATGCAGTACCAAATTGCGGTGTGTGAGGTGGCTTCTGTTTTGGTGGTAAGGACTTACCTTATTCTCGTCTCCACTATTTAGGAAGAGCTGTGATGTTACAGCGTACCAGTGGATCTGTATAACCAAAAAAGATACCAATAATCAAACCTGGAAATCTGTAGGAAAGGTTGTTTTAGTTATCAGATGCATCTGTCCTTTTTCCATCCACTAGCTTGCTGTTTTAACAACTCTAGGGTGGCACAGATTTGTTGCTAATCCTTGCTTTGAACCAGCAGTGCCTACTCAGGTAATGCAGGAATTGTACGGAGCTTTAGATTGATGGATGGTTCAGATTGAAAAAAACCCCACAAAACAACAAACAAAACCCCAAACAGATCAAAAGAGCTTTTCTATTACACCACCAAACTGATAATTTCTAATTCAGAAATTCATTTAAACCTTTCTTATCTTTCACAACTCGATGTCGAAAAGGCATTTTTACCTTGCAACCCCGATCTTTTATGTGGGTTTGTCTCTCTGGGATTGAATAGTGCAGGGAGGTATCCAACGAATCCTGAATGAGATGGAGCAAAGCCGGGATGCTGACGTACCTCCCAGCGGCGCAGCAAGTTCTTCTCCACACCCAGGAGTGTGGGACATGAGGAAGGAGAGAAAGGTCTGCAGCTGTTTGTCTGCTCTTGTCATGTTGCATGTATCAAATATTCATACTGTTGGCTTCAGCCTCATGCCCCCACCTAAGCTTGGGGGGTTTGTGGCCATTTGTGGCCCAAACTGCTGCGCGGTTCTTCAGCCTTTTCTCCAGCCTGCTGATGAGCCACGTCTGGCTCTCAGAGCTGATCTGCGCCAGGGTCTAGGCTGTGGCAACCCCCAGATCCCTCCACACTGTGGTTTCGTGGTGAGGCTCCTGCCAGCTGGTTATGGGGCACCCTGCACTGGAAGTGTTCCCCTGTGGCTGGAGGCCATCCTTCTCCTGGGGATCTGTGAGGCACGGGCAGGTTTTCTTACAGATCTCCAGCTTGTCTTCACTAAAATGGGGAAATGGTATCTTCTGAGTTGTGAGATGAAGCCTTCAAAATGCAGGACAGACAACTGTGTCACCAGGGAAGTTTCTTGAAAGACTCAGGCAGTTGTGTTCTTCTAATGAGGCAAATGAGTGAGGTACTCTGCGTTCAGTTGTGCCCAGCAGGTGGTGATGGAAATTGATTGTGAGAAAGTTTATGATCCCAGAAACATTTATTTGGTACATATGTAAAGCATGCTGCACAACGCAGGTGTTCTGCCATCGCACCGACCAGTGTTGTTTCACTCAATTTCTTTTTCTCTACAGCCACTGAACTACCCCAGGTCCATTGAACTATTTCAGGTCACTTAGCAAGCAACCTGAAATCACACTCCACTAAATACAGCTTCCCTGGATATGTAGGTTCAGCAGATTTTTTTTACTGCATGAAATCTCAGAAAGGCTATTGGTATATCCTGACTTCGATTTTTCCTTTTATAGTCGTTTACAGCTTCAGAGAAAATTGCCACTTGCACTGGTAAAGGACTTAGTGTGAACTTGCAGCTCATTCTGTTTTTATGATGTTATTTTGTCTGTGACCGTTTTTGGTATCTGGTACCCATTTTTCATCATTCAGTTCTGTAGCTGAAAGACCACAGTTCCAGGAGAGTAGTTAATTTGTAGATGTTGCTCCTTTTTTCTTCATACAGATACAATTTTCTTATATATATTGAGTGTTTTGACAGTCTGTTCCCAGCTGTGTTCAAAATGCACATCTCTAAAGAATCACATATTAGCTCATGGAACTCAGCGAGCATGAAAGCTGAGAGGACAGAGTAGGACTGTCTGACGGACCCATCCTAAAAAGAATGCATGGTAGGAGGGCCTTCAGCGCCAGGCACAAACCACTGACCGATGGTATTTGTGGCAGGGTAGCTTTTGTGCTTCTAAAGACGTGATACTGCTGCTAAATACTTGCTGTCTCCTTCATGCTGCCCTGAGGAGTCTTGGAGAAGCAAAAAATTACTAAGGATAAATAGTGAGAGAACTCAGAGTACTGTTTAAGAAGTTGGCTGTAGCATTTGGACATCCTTTACTGGTAACAGACGTGCTTGAATTGGTATGCATCAATATTTTTCTGATGTTGAATAAAACCCTGAAAGGAACTTGGCTAAATACATGAAATCTTGAGGCCTATGCTATCCTACCCTATTCTATTTCTGTTGGGATTTTATGCATTTCTTTGGAAGCATTGCATTCTTAGGAGAATTTAGCAGCTTTTTCAAGAACAGCTTCCTGCCTCAAGAGGTACTTCTAGCCAGCTTAGACCCACAGCTCATTAATGCCTAGGTAACGGACCACTCAGGACTTGAAGGGTAGAGGCTTGTATTGGTGCCTGTCTGCCTTGTTGAGCTTGAGCATAAATGAGGGTGATTTTGGCTTCTGATATAATTCAGAATACCTGTTGTAAATTGTGCCTGACTCCATTGGCCTGCCAGATGGATCTCTGCAGCACAGTGGTGCGCTGGCCCTGCTTTTTCTTTGGTGATGTCCTCCATACCAAGGGCAATTAAAGACTCTGTAGATCTGCCTGCTTGTCACTGTAAAGCTCCATTGTTGATTGATGTGTGGCCCAAACAAGCCCTTGTGTAGACATTGACATCTGAACTGTGATCAGAGTAAGCCAGTGCATTTGTCCTTTTACCTAATATGAGTAAAGGGAAGATTGCATTATTGAAATGAACAGAGGGAATGCTGTTGCTGTGCATCCCTGAGAGAGAGATGGACCAGGGCTAATGGACCTGGTGAAGTAACATCAGAATTACGTTCACTTGCAGGCTGCTAAAGCTGTCTCCCATGATTTAGGTGGTATACATAGCAGAGAGAAGAGCAAGAACACCACCAGATTGCCTGGGGTTTGGTTTCACAGCGCACTGAATCCAGAGGTGACCTTCAGTTATCGTCGATGTGATATCCTTGGGTACACAGTGTGCCAAGGTTTCCTTCCGTTGTTTTATTTCAGGTTTGATCTCAGTGATACCAGATGTAGAACAACATGCAGTCAGTCACAGCCAGCTAGGTTAAAAGAGAAATATTAGCAAATGTGATTATGGAGCCTGCGTGATGGAGACCCTTGTGCTAACAAAGTAGTTGTTCTTGTGCAGAACAGTTTTGGTGGAGGGGAAGGGAGGAGAAGATGTGATGATAAAATGGCATGAAATTGGGGAGGGGAAGATGAATGGTGGATTCAACAGTGAATCTGGACATAGGACGGCAGTTTTCAAACACACTTTCTTCTCTTCAGTCTTATCATCCTTATGCCATTGACACCAGTTATGCATCTTTTTTTCCTGTTTTTGTTATTTGTTAACGTGCAAATATAAATACTGTGTTTTCATGATGTGTAAAATTGCATTCCCCTCCTGATAGCTCCAAGGAGTCTTGCAGGGGGCATTGCAAAGCATCTGTAAAAATCCCATTTGATGGATGAAGGTATAATGGAGCGTGCAGAGATTAAGGCTGGGGTTTAAGGATTCCTCCTTTCCCTCTCCTGCTTTTTGCAGAGATGCTGTTGTTCCAGGGAGAGCTAAGAGTGCAGTCCTAACCTCGAGGGGTTCCCTTAGGCTGTGGCTGCGTTTGCCCTGCACAGTGCAAGAACAAAAACTGAAGAAAATGCTTTTCCATTTCTACTGTCCCTCTCCACCTCTGCAGGGACCAGATATGATTCAGTCTTCCCTGGGACTGCCTTCCCTCACCTCCAAATGCCATTTAACTTTTGGCAAGCCTTTTGACACAGCTCGGGTGTGTCTGAGCTTCTGACACCCTCTGTCTTCTAATCATAGATTTTAGAGAGGGATTTCGTTTTGGAGCTGCTGACTTCAGCTCTCACATCTATGCTGATGGCTTTATTTATGGCAGATACAGCAGATAAATTGTCATCTCCTGACTGCCCGATGTCAGGGATGTCTCTGTAGACCGGAGAGCAGGTGTTGATTCTTTGGGGCATTTGACTTTTAGATTTCCTCAGCATCACCTTGCTTTAAAGAGCACTGCTTCAGGGATTGATGGCTCCTGTTGCCCTGCAGCACTGCAGGGCTGCCCCTGCAGCCACCAGTGGAGAGTTGCTGGGCTTTGGGGATGATCAATATGCAAGAACTTGTGTGTTCATGTCTGTGTGCTGTGAAACCTCCCATTTTACCATTCAAGCAGAGTTCAGTGCAAGTGGAAGGGTCAGACGGTTTCAACAGGAAGACAAAATTGATAATGTGTTCTTTTCTGATTGAGCTCTTTCAATCCTCAGAGTGCTTTTTCATTGTCTAATGCTTCTCTGAAATAAAAAAAGAACCCTAAGCTGAATGAACAGTTAATGGGATCCTTTCCCATTTTCATCGGAAAGCTGTGATGTCTTATTAGCCCAAAACACCCTTGTAATTTTCCACTTTCAGATTCAGCTTTCTACCTCTCCAAAATCAGCAGACTTGTTTGACTTCTTGCCGTAGGAGGAACTAGTCCTTCCCCTTTGCAGGGGATTGCTGGGGGACTAGGTGGAAGTGGTCTCACGAGCTTCTGGGGGTGGAAATCAGAACTGAAAATGTTTTTGTGGTCTTCTTCATTAGAAACTTGATGCTCTGCCCTGCCACAGCACTGGGCAGCAAACGCTGCCTTCTCACCCCTGCCCCTGGTCTCTGGTGGCA
>JAVJGJ010000059.1:59537960-59552968 GCA_035590215.1 Microhierax caerulescens | reverse complement strand
TGTGCTGTGCTGTTGCACTGCTTGGGCGTCAGAAAGGACTGGGTTTTCTTAAATCAGTGTTGACTAAATGATTTGCCCTGCTCTTTGGTATGGGAGGGAAGTTTTCCATTTGCTTTGAGCTGACATAATAAGGATTTAATTTGGGGGTGGGTGGGTATTTTTATTATCTTTATTTTTATATTCTCCTCCAGAGCATAGGAACAGTTGAACACGTTCAGATCAAATGGCCATCTACTGCATAGTGTCTTGCTACTGAGAAAGGTCAAAAATAAGTGCCTAGGAAAAACTCTATGAGCACATTAAAGTACTTCCCCTTGTGTATTCTCCATGTGTCCAGTGCTCATCAGCTAGCTCATGGGTCACTTGAGCCAGATACAGGATCTTTGTGTTTAATAGCTGTTCATAGATTTTGCTTTCTTCTATATTTATTTTTTTAATGACCTTCTCAATGTTATTAATTACCTCCTGGACCTCTCAATCGTCTCTAGATTGAACCCATTTTTCAGATCCAGGGTAGATTTGCCACAGACGGCCAGAAATTGTTTCCTGAAGCCACCTGCATGACATCAGGCAAGTTCTGTCTTGGAAACAATTGATATTTGTTGCCTATTGATTCTGAGGACATTTGAAATGCTAAGATCCTGTGCATGGAAAGCAATCCATAAGTCTGTGCTGTGGGAATTTGCAGTGTTGGTTTCTGACAGATCTTGTCCAGGGGACAGAACATCCAGAATGACAGCCAGTCTTCTCAAAGCTAAGCCTGACTGCTGCTCTAATTCAGCTTTCTTTTGGGTGTCACTGCTACCTTTCATTGCTAGCTGGTGTAATTGTCTCTTTATCCCTACCCCAGCTGTAGCCGTTGCTTTCTTGTCCACTTCAGGTATACAGGGCTGTTGCCAGCACTTTGCAGGGTCAGCAGTTTTGAAGGCAGGAACGTTGCTCATGTGCCTCTCAGCACACAAAGAAATACTGAGGTGAGAAATAATGTTTCTCATTATCTGAAGGGTAGTGAACACCCTTCAGGTCACCTGCCTGCTCTTGTTTTCAGAAGGTATATATTGAGATGTCCCAGAAGAAAAGAATGAAACAAGAACTAGGAACAGCTCTGGAAGAAACAGAAACAGTCCTAGTGATTTTTAAGATCCTATTGAGAAGGAAAGCAGAGCTCCTTAACATCGTATTTCAAGATCCAAAGAAAACACATGTTAACAAAACATGTGAACTTGTGTAATTAAAACTAAAGCCTAATTACAGTAGATTATTTTTACACTGTATCTTTTAACTTAAGTTCTTAGAGATCCCATAGGAGAAGTGCAGATACTCAGCAGTTCTGCAAATCAGTAAGTAATTCAGTAGACACAGCCAGGACTGTTTGGGAAAAAATGCTTAATTAAGCCTTATAATGTAGATGGACTTGTTTTTGAAAAATTGTTTTTCTTTTGCTGAAAACAAGCTGCTTTGGGGTGCTTGTTCCTGAATGTTTACAACAGATTTTGAGTTTGAGATGCTTATCAATAATATTAATAGCATTAATATTATTAATAAATAAATATTAATAACACTGGGTATGGGAAATGTTTTTTTTATCTCTGCATCTGTGAAATTTCTTTTGAAAATAGTAGAATGCTTTTGCTTACACAAGTTACTGGTAAAGAGCTACAACTGTAAGTAGATGGGGCTTAAGCATGAGACAACCTACTGATCAGCTATAGACATTCTTTTAAGCTTGATAAAAGAAGTAATGAAATGTCATTTTTAAACATATTTCACTTCAGGTAATGGTCATGACACAAGTTGTGTAGCTAGTTGACAACATGAGATCAGAAATTAAATTGTCCCCTTTTATCTGTTCAGATGTAGAGCCCACATAGCTCTGTGTCTGGAAATGGTAAAAATGTGCAAATTTACAAACTCCACCCATTTTTGAAAGATAAACTTCTCAAATAGGAGTTTACAATGTGGAAATCATGCCTGCCAATATCCTTCATGTTCAGCATAGGCTGTATGAGGAGGATTAAGTCATTGTGTGTCCTTTCAGCGTTCAAAGATACTTCACAGAAGGCAGAATTCCTCACTGCTATTCCGAGTTTATACAAAATCCCCCTCTTTGAGCTGTCCTGCATCTGTAAATACTCGCCCTGACCAGCACAAATCGGATCAAGTATTCAATCCGAATTAACTTCTTATCTTTCTTTCTTTAATATAGACACCTTTTTTGCTTCAAAATCTCCAAGGACACCATAGGCACCACACTGAAGTGGGGAACAATCACCCAGGTCAGTATAATTATACTGCACCCAGGAGAAATTGTGAGAAAGGATTTTTTCATTGGAGAGACCATGTCTAAACCTCTCACAGAAAGGACAGGGCAATCTCTGAAGGTGCTCTGCGTGCACGTTAAAGATGTCCTATAAAATTCAGAAGAAAGAGTAAGTTGGTCCCTTGCAGCCGAAGTGATGCTGTACTTGCAGTCACGGGAATAGATAGGAAGCCTAAGGAAATGGTAAGGAAATGGTTTCTCAGTAGACTGAAGTTCTGGTCCCTCTCCTGCAAAAGAGCTGTACTCGGCCAGTAAGCCTGTGCATTTCAATAGGTGGCCTGAAATGCCTTTCAGTAGAGCTCAGCACGTTGGAGTCTGTTCCTAACACAGATGCAAACTCACCTGAAGGCAGAATGAGGCACCTGGTAAGTATGTCAAGAGCCTGACAGTGAGGGCCTCCATGTATAAAAGCACCTCTTTAGCAGTGTCTGTGGGCTGCCTCTTTCCATGTGCGGTGGGACAGAGCCGTCTCCTCGGGGTTACCTTTCTGCAGCCCATGGCACGGACAAAGAGCAGATGCACTTGGGACATAGGTTTGGAGGTGCCTCCACCCCTCGTTCCAAATCAAGCAGGAGTTAGGAGCGGTTATGCCTTCACTGGAAACAGAACATGAACAAAAATCCAGAATAGTTGTAAGGTGCCATTTCTTCCTTCTCTGTTGGCATGCCCATTGGCTTTTACATTTTTATCTTGAGAATGATTGGGAAAGGCATGGCTCCCTTGGGAAAACAGTGGCAGGTGAGCGTCTGGAGGGTTCACTGGTATTTGCCATGACTTTCTGTGATGCATAAAATCAGGTATCTCTGTCCTTAAGGCCATACTCACAAGTATTTGTGATTTAACAGGTCTTGGTAAAGATCACAGTCAAATACACACACACACACACCCACACCCCAAGTTTCATTTTACTCCAAATAGGTCAAATTATTTGAGAAAAGACAGAAGTGAGGATGGCGTGGGGAGGTAGACCCCTAAACTGTGTACACTAAAGATCTAAAGACTCAGGCCCTATGAGGGGTGCCCCCACCCCAGGGTGGGCTGGACATCCCCCTTGTTTCACCGGCCAGCTAGCTAAAGGCTTCTGCACAGTGCTCTAGTTTGTGTGTTTCACAGGTGGGGAATGACCACGAGTGAGGGTAAGGACCCTTAGCTGGAGTCTTGGGGAACAAAGGGAGCTTTGTACAGGGACACAGAGCGTCCTCTCGGGTGACTTGCCCCTCTCCTGATCACTGGGGAGGTGGCTCTCGCTGGGGATGGGTGCCTGAAATCCTTTCCTGGTGCCGCGCTGAGCTGCAGAAGGTAGCAATTTCTTTTACATTTCACAGCTAGAACCTAGTGGTTGTTCAGTCCATATTGCAGGTAAATGAATACCATAAATACTGTCTTAGGAGTCAGGCCTCTGTCTTCAATTATTTTTGAGCCTATTCAAGCCACTTCAGACTACGCTACTGACAGCAGTGGGCTGAATCGGTGGCCTTCTTCCTCACTGCTTCAGAGGGGTGGTGTTGGTTTTGATGCTTTCAAGTTTAAATTTAGTAGAGCATCAGCCTCATCAATCACCGTATGAAGACAAACCCTGTCAGAGAATTCAGGTTTTATCTTTGCTTTTTGCTCTTCTCCAAGATGCAGAAAGAGGAAGGGAAAAAAGCTGTCAAATGCTTCCAGGAGGTAGTACTGAGACTCAGAAATTAAAACTGGACTAGGGCAAGAAAATCTTTACTTTAGATGCCAGGGCTGGAAGTCTGAATCTGAAAGGGGAACTCCCGACAGCAAACTTGCTGACTTGTTCTGGTTGATAGTTCTGCTGTTCTGATTCTGTTTGCTTTTTATGGATCAAATTTTTATCATGATTTTATTTCACTACTATTTTACACTAGTACAAAAGGAAAATATATTATCATATCTAGTGAACTTGTGTTTGCACTTGTATAAATAACTCTTTAGCAAGCTATTTAGTATTTATTTCTACTGCACAGCATCAGAGGATAAAACACAGTCACAGTGTAGATATGCTTACATAAGATGGTACTTTTAAGGGAGCACTAAACAAAAAACAACCCAGCCTAAATGGCACCTGCCACGTCCAGTATTAGATATTTGAAGTTCATACACACAAGGACAGTAGTAAATGAAGGCAGCCTTAACAGAAAGCATCCATTTCAAAACTTGCAGTACTGACAGCTTCTACAGCATTGATGAGTCAGCTACATAAGGGGGAAAGATTTGTGATCTTACTGTCAGCAAAAGCACATGAAGACCTGCTAGAGAAGGTAATGAAAATATGCATGAAGTTGTTGACCCTCATGGCTTTTTTTTCTTTTGTTACACCTAATTTATAAATGGGTATGGAAAAGAAATGAATCATCATTTTCCGGTGGCTCTGTTCCTTGGCTGGGTTTTTCCTGAACTGCATGGTTAATTAGTTATTTATGACAAATCTGTTTCAGGGTGGAGGTAGACTGGTTTTGTGTTTCACTGCATGGATTACATTGTTGTCTTTAAACTCAAGGATTTGGGAAGGGCAGATTTTGAGTTCTTTCCTGAAGGCTGATACAGCGCAGGAGGCCACAGGCAGCTTTCTCAATTGCTGTAACAACTCATTTGCACTTTCCTGATCTTCCTTTGCTACTTATCTTTGCAAAAGATACGGGATGTAGTTGAAGTATGGTCTCTGATTCTTGCCAAAATCAATGGATCTCTTCTGCTGGTGACTCCTGTGTGGTTTGAAAACTGTAGCTGGGCACTGGCATAGCTTAAAACTCAACGAAGTGTTACTGTTTTCTTCATTTTGATTTTGGAACGTTGCATTTCTGTCATTAGGGTCTGTTGCCCTGTCAAACAATAATGCCATTTACTGTGAGCCGCGTGTCAGAACCACAGCTGAACAAAGGAAACTTCCACACTATGAAAGCAGAGTTAAAGCCCAGCTTTCTTATGTGTAATAGGACTCCATGGCCGCTAGCACTGACTTCTGGAGCACTACAGGCAATACAAATGCCTTGCACAGCTGCTAGGAGGTATCTGTACTGGATGACAGTGTATTGAGGGCAGAAAACAACTGCCATAAATGTTTATGTATCATCATTTCCTGTTATTTTTCTAGCTACAGTGCAACATGCATCTTAGTTCTATCTCTGCTGGCTTTGCTTCTGGAACACTTGTGTAGGATAGAGGCCAATTAATATTAGAATTAGAGGAATTAATACTAGAATTAGAGGAATTGTTTCCTACCTAAGCAAAACAAGTATGATTTGACATTTCAGTTGTGATGCATGTGAAGTGATTTATATCTATATCTATATCTATATCTATATCTATATCTATATCTATATCTTTATCATAACCACCCAATTACTGCACTTTCTTTATTACAGGAATCTTGATGGCACTCTTCCTGAACAGCAATAGTTAAGTCAGCCCTGGATATGACCATCTCTCTGTGAATGTGTTATGGGAGTATTTTCCTAGCCAGTTTTAGTGTACAGTCATCCAGATGAGCTGAAACAACCTGTGGTAGGAGTTCATGTGCACATAATCTGTTCTGGTGGGTCAGCAATGGCAAAGGAGGGCAGGTTCCGGTGACTTCACTAAGCCTAGTAAAGGAATACTTATTCCCTCCTTGGACTCATACGGTATCTACTCCTGTTGTTTTTACACCCAACTCCAGGATGCCAGAAGAATTTCTAAGCGAATTTATTAGCATTATTATGGCATTTGGCTATCCAACTTTTGTCAATCAATGGCATTTATGAATTCAGTGGCTCTCCTGTTCTGAAATCACATTGAATAAAGGAGAGGCACTGTCAGAATAAATGATTATAGCTGTGACTTATTTGAAAAAGAAAATATAGATGGGATGGAAGATGGCAGAGATGGAAGCCATCTGAACAAAACCAGTCTTTTTCCAGAGAAGAAGTAGGAGGCTTTCAGATAATGAAAGTAGTGATAATAGATAGACCAAACAGAAGATAATGGATAGAATCAACAGGAAATATCACAACTATCTTGGAAATACTGCTGGAGGCTGGTTGAACTTCATGCATGAATTATTTGCTGGGATTATTTTCATCAACCTGTAGCAGTGTCCTTGCTGGGATAACAAGAGGCAGCAGGCTGTTGAAACAGAGGAGCAGGCACAGCACAGATGGCCCAAAGGCTGCTAGGGTAGACCTGAGCTGTAAAAAAGAAAAAAAGAAGCAGCCCACCAAAAGCCCCAGAGACACCAGCAACTTTATCAGCTTTTTGACTGCTGGATGTGTCTGGAGGGCTGGTGGCAGAAAGCAATTCAGAAAGCCACGATGCCAAGCTAAATGCAGATATCTTTTCTTTAAACATGCTTTTCTTTTACCCACACACAACTCTAACCAACTAAATTGCATTACAGACTGGGAAAGCAAAAGGACAGAAAGAAGCTGGTGAAATTTCTGGTTCTTAACATTTGCAGGGAAATCTGGTGTCCTGGAAAGGTAGAGAGGCACTTGGTGGGCATATTTATGTCTTGTTTCAGCAGCCAGAGCATGGCTGTACTCTCAGAAGTCACAGTTAATGCTGTGGGAGACAAACGCAACGTATCACTTACATGCCAGCTGCACTTTGTTGTTTGTCACTCTTTTCAGCACAAAGCCATTGCCCTTTTTTATTTTCTGTCACTTTTGTAAGCTGATAGAGAATGGGATTGTATGGAGGGAGAGTCACATGAGAAGATTTTAAGGTAAAATTTCCATTTTTGTTATAAGAGAGCATCTCCTTAATCTCAGCAAGAAACCTCCATCTGCAGTTTTCCAGGAATCTTTTTCTTTAAAAAGATATTTTCAGTATTGATTGGGATCAGGTGTGCAGTGCCATGTGATTCAGGTGTTACTATGGTGACCACTCTTTTAGATAGGATGTCAGAGACTATAACTGTGCTTAAAAAATCCCATGCACAGTGTGATAACCTGCACAGAAATAAGCTGTGACCTCACTCAAACCTAGGTCCATCTGTGTGAATTTGCTGACTCGTGACTGCAAGACACTGAAAATTGCATACTGGTGTTTGGGGGAGATTTCTCTCTCCTCTGCTTTTCTGTGTGATAAACAGGCAGGATTTTCTCTATGGTATAAAAGGAGTGACTAAATCCTTCTGACCACCATCCCTCCCCAGCCCCCTTTGAGTCTGTGACTCTTTCTTTGTCTCAGACTAGCAGGTTTGCCCCGTCGGTGCTGTGCTGTTGTCCATGTAGCCCTGCTTGTCTCCATCTTGTGCTAGGGCATGTGAAAAAAGGTGGTTTACTGCCATACTGGCATCTGTGTGGCTGTACTGTGGACAGTGCCAAGCCCAAAATCCCTTCTCTGCCTTTGGCAAATTTCTGACCAATGATTAAAATTAAATTACCCTTCAAAATGCCGCTTGCTCCTCACTGTTTGTATTTCATGGGCCCTAACACTGCAACCACACATTTGCCTTTTTTTTTTACAGTGCAGCTGGCAGTAATGTAGTACCTGTTCATCAACTTCTGCGGGGTTAGGGGCATGGGTTAATTGGCCCCTTTGTCCATACACTGCTTTTGTCTGTACAAAGGTAGTTTGACCTTTTGGCTACCACAGCCTGTAGATTCCTGTGTTTCTGCTTCAGGCCAAGTAAGTTGCAGATGACTTGAAAAGTAATAAGCTCACAAAGCTTCTTAGCTTGAATTCTGCACCAGTAAGATGGAAAGAAAAGAGACAAGTTGGTAAGAAGTGAGGAAACTGTACCATGAGTTCAAGGTCAAGAGACACGGGCTGAAAGACCAGTAGCTAGAGGGTAACGTGCCTTCCTGTTCCTCTGTCCCAGCTACTGCTTCTCAGCAGCAGCAAGGAGCTCCAGGGTCACCCCTGTGGTTGCATTAGGGAAGGTGGTGGGAGCAGCAGAGGGAATCCTGGTTTTGATGACTTGCTCTCTCTTTGCTTTGTTGTTCTCCTCAGAGGGCCTAGGCTCAAGGCCACGGCACCACAACAGGCCTACAAGAATGTGCCTCAGTGTATCAGGCTGTTACAGGAGATTGGATGCCAGGGAGAGGTCTACTGTCAGAAAAGAAAATTTCCCTGACGAGAGAAAGCTTTCTGGTGAAGTCTTGCACATTCCTGCTGTTTTAATAGCACTTGATCCTTTAAGTTGCTAAATAATTTCAGCTCTCCCCAGTATCTGTAGAAGTCAACAATACTCAGTACTCTTCAGAGTTAAGACTAGAAAGTTGAATATTTCGACCTGTTGTGTTCTGGTGGTCTCTCTTAAGTCTGCAACTGCTATTTTGAAAGATTAAATTAGGAAATGAGATACAGCCCCAGCTCTATAGAGTGCTTAAATATGTGTTTTTAAGCGTGCGACTACAAAAATTACACATGATTGAGTGCTCCTATGTACTGGCGCTATGCAGTACAATGGTGTATAGTGCTACAACTTGGAGTTAAAGTGGCATTTGCTTGTCTATTGCACTTCAGTTCATTGATTTGACATTGTCCCCTATTGTATTCGAGTTGTCTTTTGCTAGGTAATAAGTGCGCTCTAATACAATAAATAAATGGAACACAGTCAAATAGCTAAAGGTGAGTGTAGTTAGCAGTCCTTTAAGTCAACTTTGTCATGTCCCCACTGCATTAAGTATGAGACCTTCAGCTGTGCTGGGAGTCTTTTAGAAGTCAGAGTTACTCCAGGGGTCAAATTCTTGAACTGAGTTTTCTCATTGACTTTTAATGATATTCTTGAATGAATGTGAGATCAATGATCTGTAAGGAACATTTCCAAAGATGGAAACAACTAAAACAGACCCTGATACAGGCATCGAGCAGTTTGAAAAATTAAATAGCAAAGGCAGATAAAGAACAAAAGAAGTCAGACTTTGTATAGCATTGAGCACAAACACTGATGTGGAGACTGAAATCTAAGGGTGTGGTAAACAAGAGCATCTGTCCTTTCAAAGACCATGTTTCTTAATAAATTACAAGCATGTTAATTGGCTGCTTTGCATCTGATTGTATAAATAATACTGGAAAATGCCAGCCAAAGGTACTACAGACAGGAGGGTGAAACATTGAATTGCTTGGCATAGAAGTGAGAGCTTCCACAGCTGGTTCCTTATTTGAGAAAACTGTGACATTGGAAGTGACTTAACTTACTGCTTATTGCCTGATTCTTTGTGGTTTTACTTCTCTTTCCCTGATTTCTTGCTTCTCTGTGGGGAAGGGTTTTCCCTTCTGATTTTGCTGTGTTCCTCTAAGCAACAGAAACACACAACAGAAAACCATCTGGAAACCAGACTCAGTGCCAGCCCTATTCAGAATAAAAAAGCTGACTTTTGATGCCTGATTTGGATTACCACATGGTCTGCTCTACATGTCTCACAGCTGAACTGGAAATCTGTCACCGTGCCCAGTTTACAAAAGATGGAGGCTCTTAGAATACAAAGTCCTGCTAGATCAGTTGATAGTTCCGAATCTTTTGCACCCCTATCAGGGTGAGCTGCTCAGCCTGAAAACTTCGGTAACTGTGACATGTGTATCCTGCCTTCTGCATTGCCTGCAACAAGCTAAACGTTACTCACTAAGGAAGGAGCAATGACATACTGGGCTGCACTGATTAGACCATGTAGGGGGAAGTCTGCTCAGTTTTGCTCCTGTCCTACCAAAAGGTTGTTGATAAAGTGGAACAGGAGAACACCAAGATGGTCAGGGAAAGAACTCATGCCCTGTGAGGAGGGGCTGAGGGACTGAGCCTTGTTTAGCTTGGAGAAGACTTTGGGGGGACCTAAGACCAGCCTTCCCATACCTGTAAGGTGTTACTGAGAAGATGGAGCCAGGCTTTTTACAGAGTCGCACAGCAGGAGATCAAGAGACTGTGCTCATGAATTAGAACAGGGCAGATTCAGGCTTGAGGTAAGGAAAAGCCTTTCCTTCATGAGGACAGTCAAGCCCTGGCACAGGTTGCCCTGAGAGGTTGTGAGTCTCCATCCTTTGAGATATTCAAAAGCTGACTGAACAAATCCCTGAGTAGTGTGGTCAGAATGATTGACACTGCTTTAAGCAGGAGGTTGGAGTAGATGACATCCTGAGGTCACTTCCAACCTGAAATACTCTGTGATTTTTTTATCGCTGTTTTCAGCCTTGCTTTATCCTCTACTTGTGGCTCTGTCACAGACACCCCCTGGCTACAGAGCCTGCCCCACTCTTAGAGGTCTACAGGTAATGCAGGATATCTCTGCTGTTTTCCACCAAGTGAGCCCTCTGTGCTGGTTTTGAGATGTTGACAAACTCCTATTTTGACAAAACTCTACATTGTCTTCATGAGGGAGTTGCTTAGCCAGGACGTGTAGGCAACTGTCTCAGCAGGAAAATTTTTGCTTTCCTTTCATGCTGTCATCTATTTTGTTTAGAATGATGTTCTGTTGCCTTTAGCATTGCTGCTCATCTGGAAGCCAGTATTTAACTTCTCAAAGTGATGGCTGGCAAGAAGCCATAGCAATAATTAGCAGGAAGGCAGAACTACATTCCAACAAACACTTAGCTGAGGTAGTTTAAGTATAATAAAAATGAAGTTATTTCTGCTTCAGCAAATGAAGAAATAATACTGTCTAATGTTCTAGCCCCAAATAAGTTCAAAGAACTTGTATTCAGGATCCAAAACAAAATGGAGCAATTTCTGGGAGCAGGAGCAGGAGATGAGCCAAAGACAGTGGATTTAATTTAGGCAAAAAGACAGATGGAGGAAAAAAAAATTAAGCCACATACAGCAAAACAGTAGCCATTGGCAAGAGACTGAGTGACCTCCTGCATCAGGGAAGTATAAAATGTGTCTGATGCCCTGTCATCACCTTGACTGATTGTGTACCAGAGTTAACTTGTTTTCACTGTAAAAGGAGTGATTGCCCCTTTTCTTGTAGACATTTTAGAATATTCCTAAATTTATTTGCCACCAGAGTCTGCTTCCCCCCGGATCTTTCTTATGTCTCATGCACCCCTATTACGAACATACTGTTCATAAAGTATTCAGCAAAGTCAAGTAGGATTCCTTGCTTTGATTTAATTTGGTTTTTTAGTTGTCCCAGAGGCAGTGACCCTAATTCATTTTCCTATGCAGAACTCTTTTTTTAGAAGACTAAACAGAATAAAGTTGAACTAGTTTGTACTCTTCCTAATTATGCTGTTTGTTCCCTTCCCCTCCTCAGCTGACAGAAAAACACAGCTTGTGGGCTTTTTTCTCCAGCAGCAGAGTCAGAATCCATGCAGAATGGGCAGATGCAAAGACATCATCTGAAATATGCCCATGAATAGTGTGAAATAATGACAATAATAAATGTGAAATAAAGTTATGGGAATTGTGGAGTTTATTTTCTTTCCTAAAATTAAAGGGACTTAAAGGTCAGATGTCTAATATGGATTGGTGACATATAAAGTTTCTAAAATTGTGATAAAGTATATAACAAGGACACTTCCTTTTTTGGCCACTGTTGAATGTTTGGTATTGCATCTTTTCCCCAAAATCGTTACTTTTGGAGCTGAAATCTGTTAGATTGGCTGACAATAAGGAGAGCAAAGGGTCTCTCCCAGAAAACACAGGGGCTCAGGTTGACAGAGAGGTAGGAACATCAGTTTGTCTATCAAAAGTAATTTCATTTCATCCAGTTATGCTGCCTGACAACTGGTCATCACTGTTTGCAGTTGCCAAGAATTCACCAACTTCAAATTTAGGGATTAACTTGGGATATGCCTGAGAACTTCTCCCCAAAAAAGCAATGCAAACAAGCCTTTGCAGAACTTGGGTAAATAGGCTTTCTATTTGGTGAGGGGACCAAAACGCAGGGCCTTTTCCTGATGTATGATGAAGTAAATGTTGTCATCAGTTCAGACGTCACTGTGTGATGATTCAGCTCTTGAACTCGTTGTGGCTTGTCAGGATTCGGGGATTGAGGTGGTAGTGGAGACTCACAGGTGATGTAGAAGTGATAAACACAGAAATTGATGCTCAGTTTCCAAAATAATTGCATAATTTTCTTCTATTTATTTTGGACATACTGGTGGTCCATTTTTCTCAAGTACTGTATGTCTAACAGCTTAAGTGGGCCTTCTTCACTTTTTTCAGGGCTGTAACACCAGTGTTCCTGACAAACTAATGTATACCACGTGTGATTGTGTTAAAACTGTCTAAAAACTCTCCAGAGTAAATAATGACTTTTTGAGTTTGGTACATGCAAATAATACATATAATTGAAAACTAACTCTTCAACTTTCTTTTAATCCCATTCCTTTCTTTGTAGGTCTGGTAACTCCTCAACAGCAGAGACAAATTCTAATAACCATTCACCTAGGGGAGTAAGGAAAGTAAAACTATTAGTTGTGGTGAGTCAGCATAGTAACAGAGGCAATTAAAACTGCCCTATTATCAGATTAGCAGGTCTGTGTTGTGATTGATCTCATTTACCTTCAGTTACAAAAAATATGTAAATGTCCTAAGATGTTATGCAACTGTGGTGTCCAAGAGAACAGTGTCTTGTTGGGGTCCTCCTTAGTGCTCTCTTTATCGGGATTTTGCTGATGTAATATTGGCAATGCAAGGAAAATATTATTTCAGAGAAATACTCAGCAGTTCCTTGCAGCATGGTCAATGTTTTTGGTGTCAAGTCTTACTTAAATAAATATACGGTGTTTTCCTTTACTTTTGTTTTGGGTTTACTCATGTTTGGTATAACCCCTTTCTAACAGCTCAGTGCTGCGGACACTTTTTATCCAGTCAGTTGGGAGCTACTTAGAGAAGACAAGTAAGGATTCATGGTTTGTAGGGACAAAATGAGCACAGTTATTACAGTACTCATCTGGAAAGGTAGAATTGTGCATATTGGGCAGACTCCAAGGCCTCTTTCTTCTTGTGTAAGAACAGTCACTGCATAAATTACAGAAGCAGTGTTTAGGTTTCAAGCATATTTTTTCTCTGTTTCAGATGTCAGCATGACTAATGCCAGTCCTGACCCCAACTTCTGTGACATATTTTTTCTCCCCTCTCAAAGAAAACATTGTATTAGAGGTTAAAGCGTAAAGACTAGGGCAAAATATACATTGATGTCAAAAGAACAGAATTTCAGCTACAAAACCTCTGCACAGTGGAAAGTGCTATTGCTCAACTTAATCTCTTCCCTAGGGATCAAAGCATTCACATAGGAGACAGCAGCTCAAGGCAGTTTTTCTTCAAATCACTGGGTGTTCTCCTCTGGGCATGTTTTCAAAAGGAGGAATGAACCCTGCCTAGTGATTTGAAGGAGTTGTTGCAGAGGGTAGGCTGAAGTGAGCTGTGAGTAGTTGTGGGTGCTTCCTGGCAACCCAGAGCAAGGCACATGATGGGTAGGACCCCTAGGGATGCCCTTCTCCCAGGTATGACCTGCTGGTTAGTTCCAGGTGGCTCTCCTTTCGTTAAATTTGTAGGGTGAAGCAATTTTCTGAAGCATCCGACTTGGCAGAGGAAACTTTGGCGTCTAGTTCTTTGGTTTGGCTTTTTTCTACTTTGCAGGTCTGGTACCTCAAGCAAAGGTGTCATGGAACCTGTCATACATGCACATGCTCTTGGCCAGAGAGTGAAGAAAAATCCACTCCCTGATGCTGTGAAGAACTGCGGTTTGTGGAACAAGAAAAGAGGCAAGATGAGGTCCAGGGACAGTAGTGGGCTCTCATCATCGCCACAAAAGCTTGACTTCACATCTGGCTGCTTGCAGTAGGCTTAACTCCACCTTTATTCACTTTATAGATAAGTGGGGGTTTATCAGCTGTAGTATGACCCTGAACAGTTCCATATCCAGTGACATTTCCAGAGGTTTCTTTTCATTCCTAGTTGTCTCACCTTAATCGCTACAGCAAGAGCATTCAGCGAGAAAAGAATTCGGATGACATGTGTCCTCAGACATCAGTGTAGGAGATGTGGAGGTATCCATGCCTAATAATCCAAAATAAAGGCAACTTAAATAACCTGAAATGCCTTTATATGCATGTTATAAACCTAAGAGCATTCTGGACTTCAACCCAGTAATATATCTCATGGCCTAATTTTTGTTTCTTTAAATAGACTTCATACAAGAAAATTTGGTTGGTCTATAAAAGGTCTTAATTGAGCTTTTCGTATTCACTAAACTCATGTTGAGAAGACTTCATCTGTTAAAAAATTAATAAATAGAACTTACTATAGGAAAAGTCAGCAAGTAAAGGTCTCAGCAATATTATTTGGAAAATAAATTTCTTGAACTGAGAAATGCAAAACTGGTTTCTTAATAAATGATGACATGCCAGAATAGACTTTCCACAACCCAAACATTATGTTGTTTGGGAGATCCTGAATGCTGCCAGTGCTGCAAAACCAACAAAGTTTATCTGAGTTTACAGCAAATAGTCTGTCCTTACATATGTATTGGGCAAACTGTCATGAAAGCATCCTGCTGCATATTAGGAAGCTCTTAGATCATTAGTTTATCTGGCACAAAGCCACTTGCCAAAGTTCTAAGTGTGAAAGTGTGGTTGCTGAGTCACAGTTTTGGAAGCTGCAGTAGCAGTTCAGAAAAATGTCCTTTTAGCTGGTAGAAACCCTGGAGAGCTGCAAAATGTATAATATATATGCTTTTGAACTTTAAAATAGAGAAGAGAGAACCCATCAACAGACCTTCTGTATGTGCGTGTTGTTTTCTTCCTCTCCTCATCA